>JANAVB010021796.1:31609616-31904616 GCA_029216955.1 Iris pallida
GGGCGCAACTCAACTACTGGCACCTTTGACTGGGTTTTCTGTGCTGTGCTGATTAATTCTCGTGCCACACAATGACTTGTGCAAACTAGCTGTCAGCATTAATTACATGCTGACAAAATCTTCTCGAGCGCCACGTTCGCGGGATTCGAATGGATTTTTCTTTATCTCTGTGCTGTCATTTGTCAGGTAATGATGATGCCGTTATAGCTTCTCGAAGAAGTATGCCACATGGCGCTCGCGCAATCTGTCTCATGTGCGACCTAATTTTGGCGCAACCTGATGCTGCACAACTTGATAGTTTGGCGCAACGTAATGATTTGGAGCCACCTGATGATCGCACACTTTAATGGGTGGCATAGCTTGATTTTTAGCCTCTACAAGACCCCCTTCAAAGTTTTCGAAACATAAAAATACTTCATGTTTTGAAATACTTTGAATTATGCTAGTTTTGTCTGGATTGTGCCAGTCAACTTGAGCCTGATTCTTCAGCATAAATTGCATAACTATTTGGGCTATAAATAGCCGTACACTTTTGAAGTCTTTTCATTCTTCACATCATTGGGATGGCTCGAGAGAAACCCTATCTTCTTTTCCTTCTTTCCGATCTTTGAGAGCTTCGATCGACAATAATAACACCCAAGCACTCCGCTGCTGAGAAAGGAAAGACTGTGGCCGAGCCATCCATACGAGCTCCACCCTTGTCACGCCGGGAGATAGCCAACCCGACCGTGGAGGGTAAGTGTCTGACCATAAACCGACCATCGACCACCCACTTTAGGGTTCGGCTCGATTCTGACAATGTGCGCCCGCTCTTTTTAGAGTTTGGCACACTCCATAACTTGCGCCTCCCTTTTTAGGGTTTGGGTTGTTGTCGAGACATTTCAAAAGTTGTGCTCTCTTTTGGACGCAACTTGACATATTGTGCAGCGAAAATATCGCGTAACCCGAATGCTGCACAATATGAAGGTCGTGCAATCCGAATACGACGCAACATGAGTGTCGCGCAGTCTGACCGCTGTGCAACATGAGTGTCACGCAACACAAAAGTCACGCGTTTATTAACGAAAAAAGATCATTAAGTGCTCAGTTCGTTCCCGACGATGAACCTATTTATAGGGGCGTTCATTTTTCGAAACGACTTTCTCTTCTTCTTCCTCGTTTCAAGCTTTTCTTTAAATGCAACCTGCTTTTTCATGGGAATCTGAAGCGTCGACGGGGGCTGATCTTTACTGTGTATATATGGGCATGATGCCCATCCTCCATCTTTATTTACTCTTATGGCTTCCAAAGAGAACATGAAGAAGGAAATGAACATCAATGTCGATGGCAAAGCTTCTGAAGAGAAATCACACTCTGCGCCTATGGCATATTTGTTAGAATCTGATCCGTCCCTGAGGGCGGAGAACTTTCTAGACTGCTTTGGCCTCATATATTAGGTTAGATTTGAATTGAACTATAATCGAGTCGGAATTCGACGCGAAGTTCCCGAAAAATCTGTTCGAAAATAGAGCAAAACAGTCCCAACGACCCGACTTGGAAGACGATTATTTACCAAACCATTAGCAGTCTTGAAAATCCATCTAAACAGACCTGTAGACAACCTATATGAGATTAAACTCCTTTTCGTAGAATTATTTTTGATGTATTATACTAGAAATTATTCATGGATAAAAATCAAGAAAAACCTGTTTTAAAAACATTAAAAACCAACCACACGACGTGCGTCCCGCCATTCTGGGCGACGTGGTCGCGAACCAAAAGCATCGAAAGCTGCGTATCGGCTTTGTGGTCGTGTGGGCTTTGGCGGAATTCAAATTGGTCGCGTGTGCGCGACGAATTTGATGCGTATCCGTCGAAATTCACTGTATCGTACACTTTGCAAATTTCTCAATTACTTTGTGCACGCTCATCGGATCGAGATAAAACTTGTGCCAACAGAACCGTATCATTTTTCTGGTCCTGTATGCCAAGTTTGGTCCGATTCTGAGACCGTTGATAAAATCACCGTTTTGCGGGCCCCACGGTCCCACTCAACGGGCGATTTTGTGCACGACCCGCCGAAATCCAACTCTGGATATATGGTTGGGTTCGTATCGGAAAATTAGATCCGTAGACATGTAGTTTGACGACTTTAGAGACCGTTGACTCTGGCACACTTTTCGGTGCAAAGCGGGTCCAACGGCGGACATCGTTTTTGCTCGAAATTACCGTTTTGCCCCTGTGTCCAGAATTGGACTTAAGGACAGGTAATCCTAACTAATTTGACTATTCTAAGAATGTTGGTAACGTTTATTTCAGCTTTCGGAGACAGTTGTGATGACTTGGACTTTCTGACTTATTGATTGGCGATACATTGTTGGTTCTCCGTACAACCTCCAGGCAAGTATACCTTGCCGAACATATACAGTATTTACATGGTTTCTCCCCTTTATTGTTTTCCTTTTCATATTGTCACATGATTACATATTGTGATTGATTCTTCCTCGATTGCTTTACTTGTTCTAGATTACGTGCACGTATAGGATGTTTGACATTGCTAGAATATTGGTCTCATTGTGTTACCCTTTTCTCGTGATTGAGTTGTCAGTTTCTATATCTGTCCTTGACCATTCTCGTCTGGGAGTATCTTGCATTGTACTACAGTTGAGACATACTATAGCTTGGGAGTATCTTACATTGTACTACGATCTATAGCTGATTCTTTATCTTGATTGACTTGACTTGAGACATGCCATGGATTGGGAGTATCTTACATCGTACTACGAACTATAGCATATATTGATTGATTGATTGACTTGACTTGCGACACTATAAATTGGGAGTATCTTGTATTGTACTACGATTTATAGGAGTCTACTTGACTTTGTATCCTTAGGAGAGGAGATCGATACTAGAATTGGCTAATCTTGACTGGGATTATCTTGCATTGTATTACAGTCAAAATCTACTATAGATTGGGAGTATCTTCCATTATAATACAAGCTATAGAGGTTAATCAATTGATTGGTAGCCAAGTCTAATATTACATTTCCTCACGACTCGTCGTCCTTAGATGTTCTTCTTGCAGTGTTCTTATCCTCCTCACCTGTTATTTGCTGTCATATTAGTAGGCATGTTTTATGTATCTTGCTAGTCCTCTGAGGACCTGATGATCTCTTCAGGTAGCTGATTACACGGAGTTAGTTAGCTGAGCATGTGGTAGTTGACTTCATCCGCATGATTCAGGTATTTTGTCCGTGATATTGATTTACTATCTTTCTCGTGCTTTTATGATATATTCTGCTCATCAGCTTAGCTTTATGGACTCACATTATTCTTGGAGTCTAATCGGACATATATGCTAGTGGGCTGCAGACCACGACACATACTTGTTCATTCTTATTTTATATGATTACTGTAGATTGAGATATAGTTTAGATTAGACATGGTACCCATGACCTTGACAGCTTATACGTACTCGAGCTGGGCTGGAGTCCGCTCGATACGTAGCTGGCTTCCTCACGAGCTCGCGTCCGAAAAGCGGGTGCGGGTCGTGACAATGGCATCCATCATGTCGGGTCAAAACCGAAGTTATTGCTGCTTGTTTGGCTTCGCATTCGGCAGAATATTGAGCTTATGGGTAGCGATCTGATGATCCAATCCCGGCATGTTTTCATAGCTCCAAGTGAATACATTAATGTATTCCCTAATGAGCTGGATCAATTCATGTTTATCTGCTTCAGGGAGGCTTTTGCTGACAAATATCGGTTTTGGGGAAGTTTTATCTCCAATATTGACTTGAACCAACTGATCTTCAGTAGGTGGCTCACGTTGCTCAAAGCGAAGCTCCCATTGAGTATCCATCCTTTGTGCCCAATGATCAGATTTAAAGGCTTTGGCAAAATCTTCGTCATCTGTCGAAAACTTGGCAGTTACCATATTGGAAGATAGAGTCACTCGATGGACGTGCCCTACACTGGTGTCTGAATCCCATGAGACAGAATCAGAAGAGTTAGATCGTTCTTCTTCATCGGACTCGGAGGCTTCTGGAGTCGGAATTGGTGAAGTATAACATAATCCCCGCTTCGTTTTGCTGTAGTATTGTTGTGATTTTCCTTTTGGAGCAGGAATTCGAATAGGAGTTCGCCTTTCTTTGCCGCCATTGAGACCAACTTTAAAATTATAGCCCATTTTTTGAATGATATCTTTTGATTGCTGACTATAACGATGTAGTTGAAGTCTTTCGTTATCGTGATTTTCTTCTTCACTATCAGGCGTGATCTTCTGTTCTGTTCCTTTACTAAAAAGTATAGGAAGTTCATCTTTCTTCCTGGAATGAACTAAGAAGAAGGAGTCCTATATTGGCTCGAGCAATACTTCGTTTTGGGAAGCTTCAACTGCTCCTATGGTAAGTGGTTTGAAGTTATCTAACATTTTTAAATAACATCGAGTATAATAAAGAACATTAGTATACTGTAAAGGAGATGCTACTTTATTGATTTGTACATCATTATTTACAACATGATTCTTAGCCTTAACAGAAGGCTTAGTAAGGTTGATAACCAGAGAAGGAGAAGGAGAAAGAGAAGGAGAAGGTGAAGGTTTGTTACGACGAAGGTCGATAACAAGAGGCTCAGAAGAGATGAGCTCCCTTCGTTCCCTTTCTACAGCAGGAGGCTGTTTGTTATGAGAGGAAAGATGTATAGTCAATATCTGAGAAGAAGAGGGATGAGTAGTACGTCCTTTGACAGGGATCATGATAACATCTTTTGAAGTATCTTTCTGATCTTCCTCACTATCCATCGCCAATACAACTTTCATGAAATCCTCCTTGTACATCCGAGAGTCCGTACAATATGCTTCAATGCCCCTGAAAGGATTTAGGTCGGCTACTTCCTTCTGAACCTCTCTATTGACATCTATATATTTGAAGCATTGATGTAGAGTGGATGATACAAAGTTATGCTCATGCAGAAAGGGTCTTCCCAGCAAAGAATTATAAGAGCCATGATTATCGATCACGTAGAAAGTAACCTTTGTACGAAGATTGTCTATTTGAACTTTCAGGCGAATCTTTCCCAAAGGTTCACTTCTTCCAGAATTGAATCCCAGAATTGTCGTGATGGTTGTTGAAAGATTGTGTACAAGAATCTTTAATGCATCTAGTAGAGTCTTTGGCATGATGCTAAGTGCAGACCCAGGATCGATCAAAATGCGATCAACCTTCATGGTATCGACATATCCCATGAAGTAGAGGGGTCGATCATGACGATTATCTTCCAACATCATATCATCTTATGTAAAGGTGATGTTTGGCATCAGCTCCATCACACTATGATAATGAAGGCATGTTATAGGCTCTTCCTCTGACTTCTTGAGGAATGTTAGACAAGTATCATCTTGCATCAAAACTTCACTCAACGTTTTCAGAGTTTCCTTCGAAAGACGGAGTAGCTCAAAAATTGACAATCTTGGCAGGATATTAGCCAGTTGAGCCAGTATATCAAAGTTATACGGCTTCTCAAGTCCCAAAGTTGGAGTCTTCTTCAATACTTTATCAAAACGGATAGGTTGTTTTCCTTCGTCGGTTGTCGTCGATTTGGGAAGAGTTGGCTCTATGGAGGTGATGAAGCTGATAGAACATTGACAGTAGAAGAAGATGGTGCTTGAGGAGCCTCCAGAGCCGGAGCAGGGTTTTTTTGACCTTTTAAATAGTCTCTTAGGTAAGGTTTACCAGACCTGGTACCAGTTAAGACTTCTTCTTCGGATACAGGTTCGAAGGATACCATATTACAACTCTTTGCCTGGATCTTATTTCTGGAAGGTTTCTTTTGGTAAAATGAAGAGTTTGTCCAGTAACACAAACCAATCCCAGATTGGTTGTGAAAAAGACATAGAAAAAGAGGTACATAAGATCCCTATCCATGATTCAAACCAGAGACCTTTTGTAGATCATATCCCATTTTCGTCATTAGTTCATGAGACTGTGGACTATATAGATGGAAAGCTGGTTGATATTTGGCTTCTGACTTTGACAATATTGTCTCATCAGGGGAAGAAGAAGAAGGATTATCTACTGCCAAGATGAAGGTAGCAGTTAGGGGTGGAAGACAATGTTCACCAAATGAAATCATATGACATGATTTATTTTTAGTGGCCTTCTTAGACTTGGTGGAAGAAGATGGTGTTTCGAAGTCTGCTACTAAATCTGGATGGATCCATATAATTTCCCTTTTATTAGTAGATAGAGGAACAAGACCATCAATTCGTGCAGGTGGAAGATTAACAATCTCCAGAGTAGTTCTCAGGATGGGGATGACACCGTCCTGAACAAGTTAAGCCAGAAAATGTCCAAACTGTAAAGAGACGACGTTAGCCATTACAGTTTTCTCGTTTTGTTGGAGAGTGATTGCACCGGAATTAACTATCTCCTGAATTTTACCCTTGAGCACATAGCATGCTCGAGTTGGATGTCCAATAAATCTGTGGTAAACACAATATTTAGGATTGTCAGTCTTACCAATTTCCTCTGGCCGTTTTGGTTCTAGCAGTTGAAGTTTATTGCTCTTGATGAGACAATCAAAGATACTCATGATATCATCTTCATCAAAAGACTATTCTTCTTTTGGATGTTGTGTCCGTTGTGGTGGTGCTGTTAGGGGTAGATGTTGGCCGATTTACATTGATAACTAGGGCTTCTTTGCCTTTGAGATTAATAGCCAAAGTCTTATTGCTCTTGTGATTGTTCTGAAGGTCACTATTATTTGGTGTAGTGTGTTCATCTTTGTCAAGATTAGGCATTTGAATACCTAATTGCTTGAACTTGTCAGTGCTCTCTTCTGCTGCTTTGGCATTCACTATGAAGGAAGGCCAGTCCTGTAATTGTATTGATCTCGTCCACATGCTGATTATAGGCAACAAGTTTAATTTACAAGTGTCTATAGTCAAAGCATCTGGAGTTCTGAGAGGTATTTTGAGGCTTCACGGCGGAATCGTTCAATGAAACGTTCAGTAGTTTCATTATCTCGTTGTTTGATTTTGATGAGAGCAGACATAGTCATGTCGTTGGTTTCCTCATAAAATTGTTCCAAGAACATTTGTTCGAAGCCAGCGAAAGAGGTTATGCAACCATCTGGTAAACTACGATACCAGTCATATGCTGTACCAGCTAAACAGTCGACAAATACTCTAGTAAGAAGAGCATCATTTGGTTGAAGTTGATCAGTCATTACTTCAAAGTGATTGAGGTATTGACTTGGAGACGTGCAGCTATCAAATAGCATAATAGTAGGGGGTTTGTATTTAAGAGAAAATTGGACTTATTTCCATTTTATAGGATAGGGCTACTTGATCACAAGTTTCTGTAGACCATCTTTCTATTTGAAAGCTTCAAATTGAGTACGTAAAAGTTTTACGGCCTCATTGGTATCTCTCGTTGATTGCGAAGGAGTGGATTGATTTGATATGTTAGGAGGGGTACCGCATGATAAGTACCACGGCACCAGATTGACTTGGAATAGCCTACACAGGAATGGAAGTGGTGTGAGTAGACTGTACCCCCAGATTAATATTGATGGGAGCTGATATTGTTACAGGTTCCTGAGTCGGAATCAGATTCACAACCGGTGGAACTGTATGTTGTGCCATAATAACAGCATACATGCCTGTCATCATCTCATCCATGTTTTCAAACTAGCCTCCAAAGCAGCAATTCTCTGCTCTTGACTGTTAGAACTAAAAGTATCTTAATCTTCTGTGACAACATAAGCAGTCACTTCTCTAGCCCTCGAAGACGAGCTAGTGGAAAGGATGGTCCTTTCAGAACTTTTACTGTCAGCATCAAAGTCATATAAAGAACCACCCTCGGAATAAGTGATAGGGATGTCTTTTTGACTGAAGGAATCTTGGTTAGAATCAAGAAGATTTCTTTGACCGATTGTATCTTGGTCGGAAGGAAGATTCCTTTGACCGATTGATTCTTGGCTTCTTGATCTACTATATTGGTATACTCCTTCACCGAATTCATGAATCCGATCTAAGTACTATTGACTGGGATTGCAGGATGCATTACGTCTTGGATATTTTCCACCCCTAGTGCTTCGAGATGCCATGTTGACAGGAGCATAAAGTAATTCATCTTCGCCCACTACGATTGGTTCAGGAGTCTGAATATAATTCAAACGGTCAAAGACAGACCGCTTGGCTGACTGACAGCAGCATTTGATGACAACTTCATGGTGGTGATTGCAATAATGTTTTTGCTGTTGGTCTACCCCTGGACGGGATGGATTTGTAACCTTCCGCTTCTGTATTAAGAGTTCACGGAGGTCACTAACAGGACGAGAAGAAGTTGCAGGAATGTAGTCCTTGACGATATTCGGGACATGGTTCCTGTTCTTGAGGTGTCCCATACCTTGAGTGTACAAGGACGTGCTAAGCTGGTTAGCATAAGTCATAGGATTTTTAACCTCAGCATTCTTCCTCTGGTGCAAGTTAGCAATTGGTGCAGGTTGCACTTGATACATTTTGTGTTATCCCGAGGTTGACCCTGATTAGCACCTGTTGATATAGGTGCGCAAGTCTGATAAGGGAGCTACTTGTGCATCTACTTGAGATACTAGCAGTTTGCCTTGTCGAGATCTTGAGATACATAGGGTTGGTAGATCTTGCCCTGACCTCTTTGGATTAGGCATAATACCCTTTTGCGTGAAAAGTTCATTATGAATAAAATCCATCTTTCTTACAGAGATTTGGTTGTCTCTGTTAAGGAGAGTAGGACTCCTATTTGAATTAGCAGTACTTTCCACCTAGTCAACGACTCGAGCAGAATGAGGAAAAGCTAAAGAGCGTTTTCCTTGATTTAGTGATTTCTCACTAAACTTCTTGCTTGATGGCAAAGAGGGAGCCACTAAACATTATTTCTCTTTACGTTGCGCTAGTGCATAAGTATGTGAAGGTTGCGCCAGAGCATGAACATGCATAAGTTATGCCGGAGCAGGAGCAGGCACAGGTTTCGCTAGGGAAGAAAAAGCCAAAGGACGCTTTCCTTTGTTTTGGATAGCAGTGTTTCTAGACGAAGTCTCCTTCAATTTCAGAATCGGAGAAGTGGAGGGATTAGCCAAAAGATTGTTTCCCTTAGGTTGTGTCAGGGCAGTGATGGGCACAAGTTACGTCGGAGTAGGAACAACCACAGGTTACGCCAGGAAAGAAAAGGCTGAAGGGCACTTTCCCTTATTTTGGACAGCAGAGTGTCGAGACGAAGTCTCCTGCGATTTCAGAATCAGAAAAGTAGAGGGAGTAATCAAAAGACTGTTTCCCTTAGATTACGCTAGGGCAGTGATGGGCGCAAGTTGTGCAGAGGCAGGAGATTGTACTATCGAGGACTTAGGAGTCCAGACAGAGTACGTCTTGCTCTTAACAGCGACAGTAGTGCTCTTGGAACCCCCAGCATTGATCATGGCCTTGTAGGCTGTCTGGTCGACTTGAACGAACAGGGTCTTCTGTATATTGTCGATCGATGCGGTATCATATTGAGTTGTCACTTTTTCGTCTGAGGAGAAAGTCATCCCCCGCAGAGTCTCCATTTTGTTTGCAAAAAACAAAAGTCTTTATTACAAACTTAGAAAAAGAGTACAAGAGTACAATTAATTTTTGGAGAAGTACAACTATAGGAATTTGATCAGAAGACGATCACTTTATCCCTTCGACGATGTGATATCGAAGAAATGAGCCTCTGGAGGATGCAACAGCACTTTAGCAGGAGATTATGACCATTCTTCATACTTTGAGATTGATTTGAAACTCTATTTACAGAGTTCTTGAAATAACTGTTTAGCAGTTATTCTGGGTTGTGCGCACTTCAGGTTGCGTGCCTCCTGTTCACTTGCGCAAACAGTTGCACCAACTGCTATGGACGTGTGGCATCGTTTGACTGAGATGTGCTTGGTCGTAGGCAGTGTAGTGGACACATTATACGAAGTTAGTGGCTTGTGCACCACATCACTCTGTTCTGAACACTGTTTGATCACCTTGTGCGAGCTTCATCAGGTTGCACGTGGGCACAATGTAACAACCAGCACGAGAGGTTGCACCAACTGCTGTGGACGCGTGGAATTATTTGATTGAGATACATGTGGTCATGGGCAGTGTATTGGACACGTTCTGCAAAGTTAGTGGCTTGTGCGCCACGTTACTCTGTTCTGAACACTGTTTGATCACCTTGTACGAGCTTCATCAGGTTGCGCGTGGGCACAATGTAACAACCTGCACGAGAGTTTGTACCAACTGCTGTGGATGTGTAGCATCGTTTGATTGAGATGCACGTGATCGTGGGCAGTGTAGTGGGCACGCTCTGCGAAGTTGGTGGCATGTGCGCCACGTCACTCTGCTAAAAAGTTGATCGGATGATGCCAACTAGACAAGTTGCGCCCATACTAGCCAGGTTGCGCATTGGCGTAACTCAACTACTGGCGCCTTTGACTGGGTCTTCTATGTTGTGCTGATTAATTCTTGCGCCACACAATGACTTGCGCGAACTAGCTGTCAGTATTAATTACATTCTGACAAAATCTTCTCGAACGCCGCGTTGCGCGGGATTCGAATGGTTTTTCCTTAATCTTCGTGCTGTCAGTTGTCAGGTAATGATGATGCCATTACAGCTTCTCGAGGAAGTACGTCACGTGGCGCTCGTGCAACCTGTCTCCTGTGCAACCTAATTTTGGCCCAACCTGATGCTGTGCAACTTGATGGTCTGGCGCTACATAATGATTTTGTGCCACCTGATGATCGCACACTTTAATGGGTGGTGCAGCTTGATTTTTAGCCTCTGCAGTAGCGCTCCCGCCATCCCGCCACTTACTGTTCAAGCCTCGGCTGCCACTTTCCATTCGCCTTCAACCAATCCTCTAGCGCCAACCAGCGGCGTACAACCCCCAGCGTCATCCAGCGGCGCACTTACTTTCGCGCCAGACCCAACGGCTATGGCACTGCACAACTTGGCGCCCAACTTGGCCAGCCCCTTGGCTGGTGCTGGGACCACCATGCTGCAGTCCACTGCGCTTCCCAGTAAAGCGTTCGGTTTCCCGCCCCTTCCGTGGCAGCCCCTGCCTTGGCAACCCACACCCATGTGAAGACCCCCCAGCGCTTATCACATGTGCGCATTCCTTGTCCCAGGCTTATATATCGAATGTGCTCACCTCAAATGGTGCCAATCCCTCTCATTCGCTCGCTTAGCACAACACTCCTGGGAACAAAAGTCATACAAATCAGCCTGCGGTCTCCAACAATCGGCCCTCCTGCTCTTATGCAGACATGATTAGGCCTGATCGAGTTTCTAAAAACTCTTCGATCATAATGGATGTTGAGCTTCCGGATCACGAGTATTCCCTTTCGATAGAGGCCCACGATATCATGGTGCCGTTCTCACCTCTGAAATATCCTCCCTGTCATAACTATTCTCACATACATTCATCCTGAAATTCTCCTCCGGATGTCCGAAAATTTTGCACGTCCAAGAAGCGGTGGCCAGTTGGGGCTTCACATCTGATTACAGGGTGGCTCCGATTATGGTGGCCCATGCAGGTCTGATTTCGCATAAGGTTGCGAACTCACGGTTAGTACTTCAACTTAGTAGTACTAGTTGTGAGCCTGCAAATAGAATTGAAGATAGGACTTAGAATAACTTCTAGGAGAGTTACATCATTCACATATAGTATTAGAGTCTAGGATCTCATTCATATACCTGACATTCTTCCTCGATTCCATTTTCAAACTCTCGTCTGACTTCCTTGATTTGTATCTTGCTTGATTCCTTCTGTCATAATTCTTTCATTGATATGACCGCTAAATATGAAAAATCTTATTTGGTTTCTAAACAGTTAGAAATCAAGTTAGGCAAACAGGCTATACCTGTGATACAGCCTAAAGTTAGTCCTAATGCTAAGCATACACCTAAGAGGACTAAACCATAGAAAGCACGTAAGAAACACGAATATCACCATGCTTTCACATATAGGTTTTCAAAGAAACCACATATGCATGTCAACACAAATTCAACTAACATGTTTTCAAAACTTACTTGTACGTATTGTGGTACTCATGGGCACATATTACAGTATTGTCTAGCAAGAAAGCTTGTTGACAATCACACACTGATTTGGAGACCTATGACTAATCAACATGGATCTCCCTTCAATAAATGGGTACCAAAGGATTCATCTACTTATTTTGTAGGTGGACCCTCAACCCTCTCATGCTAAAAGTAAGTGGATCCTCGATAGCGGATGTTCGCGGCACATGACTGGTGATGCATCTTTGTTCACCACGCTATTGACGAAGAAAGAAGGATACGTCTCCTTCAGAAACAACCTGAGAGGTGATATCATTGGAAATGGCATTGTTGGTATATCTTCTTATCCTATAATAAAATATGTTTTTCTAGTTATGAAATTGAAACATAACCTACTGAGCATAAGTCACTTGGCAGATAATGGTTGTGGCATCAATTTTGTAAAAGATAAATGTATAATATATGATATGTCATCTGGTAATCCCGTATATGAAGGGATTAGAGAAGACAATATTTATGTTTTCTTTCTAGAGAGTACTAATAATGCAGGAAGATGCCTAGTAGCAAACTTAGATGAAAGCTGGCTGTGGCATATGAGGCTAGGACATGCTAATATTGACACTATCTCACGGCTAAGCACTAAAAAGTTGGTAAAAGGACTCCCTGAGATATCATTCAAGAGAGATATGTGCAGACTGTGAAAATAACAAAGCACATAGGTCTACAATTAAATCCATCAACGTTGTAGGTACTTCTAGACCTTTACAGTTGATACATATGGATTTATTTGGTCCTGGTAGAGTCGTTAGTCTTGGCGGTAAGCTCTACGTCTTTGTTATTGTAGATGATTTCTCTCGCTTTACTTGGGTTTACTTTTTATCAAACAAAAGTAATACAATTTTTGAATTTCAGATATTTTGTTGAAAGGTACAAAATGAAAAAGGCTTCATGATTACTCGTATCCGAAGTGATCATGGTGGCGAATTCGTAAATACTGATTTCAAAAAGTTTTGTGATGATAGTGGATATTACCACGAGTTTTCTTGTCCTAAAACTCCTCAACAGAATGGTGTTGTGGAGCAGAAAAACCGTACTCTAAGCGAGATGGCTAGAGTCATGCTGAATCAGCACAATCTTCCTAAATACTTTTGGACAGAAGCTGTAAGTACAGCCTGTCATATTTTAAATAAGGTATTAATTCGACCTATCTCGAAGAAAATACCGTATGAACTTTGGTTTGGAAGAATTCCAAATATTTCATATTTTAAAGTTTTTGGATGTCGTTGTTTTATCCTGAACACCAAGGACAACTTAGGAAAGTTCAGCTCTAAAGCAGATGAAGGGATATTTCTCGGATATGCTGCTAAGCGTAAGGGATATAGAATTTTCAATAAAAACATCTATGATTGTTGAAGAATCCATTAACGTTACTTTTGATGAGCTCAGTAGTCACAGATCTAACGACAGTGATGATAAAAATGTACAAGCCAGAACCGATAAAAGTCATGTGGAAGATCTGACTCATAGATTCGAGTCATTAAAGTTTTTGTCAGATCATACAGAGACGCTCATTATAGGTGATATATCAAAAGGTGTAAGTACACGCTCTTCATATAGAGATACTAAAATAGCAGCTAATATAGCCTTTATTTCACAAGTAGAACCTAAGAATGTAGCAGATGCTTTTAATGATGAATTTTGGATTGATGCCATGCAAGAGGAACTTAATCAATTTAAGAGAAACCAAGTCTGGAAACTCGTTCCTAAACCTATTGGTCAATCGATAATTGGTACTAAATGGGTGTTCCGAAATAAATTAAGTGAAGATGGACAAGTTCTAGGCAACAAAGTACGTCTAGTGGCACAAGGTTATAATCAAGAAGAAGGTATTGATTATGACGAGATATATGCTCCCATTGCTAGACTAGAAGCTATCCGCATATTTTGTGCATTTGCATGTTTTAATAATTTTAAATTATTTCAAGTAGATGTAAAAAGTGCATTTTTAAACAAATTTTTAAAAGAAGAAGTTTTTGTGAAACAACCCCTGGTTTTGAAGATTTTCAAAAACCTGATCACATCTTCGGACTTAAGAAAGCATTCTATGGATTCAAACAGGCACCTCGTGCTTGGTATGAATGCCTAAGTGCCTTCTTACTTGAAAATGGTTTTTCAAAAGGTAGAGTTGATACTACTTTATTTATCAATTCTTTAGATGATGATACTCTTCTTGTGCAAATATATGTTGATGACATCATATGCGGATCTACTAATGAAAAACTTTGTCAAGAGTTTGCTAAGTGTATGCAGAGTAAATTTGAGATGAGTATGATGGGAGAGCTGAACTTCTTCCTAGGACTTCAGATCAAACAACACTCAAAAGGAACATTCATCAATCAAGCTAAATATACAAAAGACATACTGAAAAAGTATGACTTCAACAATGTAAAGCCAATCGGAACTCCAATGGCTACATCAACAAAGTTTGACACTAATAAAAGTGGCAAACCTGTCGACCAGCATAAGTATCAAGGTATGATTGGTAGTTTATTATATTTAACTGCTAGTTGCCCTGATATTATGTTTAGTGTGTGCATTTGTGCACGATATCAGGCAAATCCAAAGGAATCACACTTATGTGCCGTTAAACGTATCTTCCGATACATTAAGAGAACTTCAACAGTCGGCTTATGGTATCCTAAAACCAAATCCTTTAACCTGATAGGTTACTCGGATACGGATTTTGTAGGATGTAAAGTAGACCGTAAAAGTACCAGCAGTACGTGTCATTTCATAGGAAAAGTCTTAGTCTCATGGTTTAGCAAGAAACAAAATTCTGTAGCACTATCAACTAATGAGGCTGAATATATTGCCGTAGGACGATGTTGTGCTCAAATTTTATGGATGAAGCAAACCTTAGAAGACTACAATCTACACTAAGATTCCTATTTATTGTGACAATACTAGCACTATTAACCTGACTAAGAATCATGTATGTCATTCACGCACAAAGCACATAGAGATTTGTCATCACTTTTTACGTGATCACCAACAACACGGGGATATTTGCTTAGAATTTGTTTACATAGATCCTCAACTAGCAGACATTTTTACAAAACTATTAGCTGAAGACCACTTTAACAACCTGTGTCAAGAGCTTGGCATACTTGAATTTTTAGATTCATAATGTAGTATGATTAGTAAATCAATTTATAACTCAAAACTTTGAACTTTCTTAATAGACGTTATTTTAGGTATAAGCCGAAAGGGTCCTTCTATCATATAGGCATAAATAGCCTGAAGCGACACGGTGTACTAGTCTTCGGACTACCGCTAGCTAGGATCCGGCCCCTACAGCTGACCCAAAGTAATAGAAATTATTAAATAAAGAAGTGTGCATGTTATACATTAAATATTATCAATTATATAGCATTAATGACGTTGGAAATACAAGCAGCCGAACACGGGCAGAACTCAGACCGAGTTCGGATGGTAACTGTACAGATTTTCAGAACAGAACAGCCGGCCCTAGCCTTTATATACCCTACTTTTACCACTTCTATTCTCATCTTCCCACCGAGAATACTCTCCAAAACCCTAAGTGAAGGTTCTCTTCCTCCTCCTCTTCAAGTTTTGTGGAGTTTTGAAGTGATCCCCTTCATCTTCTTCATATTCTTCTTCCTTCTTTCACAGATAATCATCTATCTTCTCTCTTTGCTTTCTATGGCACCCAAAGCCCAAAAGAGAAAGATTGATGCCTCCCAAGTAGGATCATCTTCATCTGACTATGTTCCAACCAATATTTTTAGTCCAGCTCGTCCCTCTGATAATAACGACTATGACTCTGGTCTATTTTCTGACAAGGAATTTTTCGATCTTTGGTTTACTTCCTTCTTTGGTCGTAAAATCTGTGCTGGAGCTTGTGTCAACTTTACCATTTTTTCTGAATATGCTCATACCTTTAACCGACTTGGAATTCGGTACTTCTTTGAAATTTTTGATAATATTTATGATAATGTCGTTATGATGTTTTACTGCAACTTGCAAGTAAAAGATAATGGCAATTTCTATTCTTGTGTTGCTGGACAAGAACTTGAGTTCAATGCCACTGATATCAGTAAATATTTTCATGTTCCTGATATTGGTGAAGCTTTGGTGGATATTAACCACGTCCAATTTCCAGAAGGTGTCACCCTTGACTCCTTCAAAGAATTGATGTGTCACCCTCGTCCTGTCCCACGTAGGGTGTATTCAAAATACTTGAATCAGCACTTCTATGAATTGCATCGCTTTATCTTCTCCGTTTTACTTTCGAAAAGGGCATCTTCTGACGAGATCACCTTCATGGAATTATCTACGATGTATTCAAGCTTTAGTTATGCGGGCTCCTGCAATGGCACTAACACTTTGTTATGATTCCTTCTTTTTCTCTTGCTTCGAAATTTGTAGATTGCATCCAGAAAAATGACGCAAGAGCACTTCATCAAAACCCAGCGGCAAAAGCTCCAAAAAAAACCATACAGCGGTCCGGTCCTGTTGATGGGACTCTTATATAGAGCTCACTCGCCGAGACACAGCCCGCTGTATCTAGGACTTATTCCAACAGAAGTCGTTCCATTAGTTGGATCGATTCTCGTAACATCCATCCAAATCGATTTGATCGATGCCGCAAGGTGTTATTGTTTACCAAGCTCAGTGATCGAGTCAGATGGCCATCTAAGTTCTCGACCGATCTGACTCGATGCAAGCATATTATGAAGTCCGTCGTCTATCAAAAGCGGGGCGCTACATAATATACCACTAAGAAAAAGTTTTATCCCGAAACTTAAGAACAAGGATCTGAACTTAAATTAGAAAAACAACGAAGGATACTTCTCCTTCATCTCCACTTCTATTTTCTACGTCGACTCTTCAACTGAGTGGTTCCGCCAAAGCACGCGGACCAAGGACATCGATCGATTTCGTAATACCTTCTCCTTACGGTCCAAAATTTGAATAGGCTCCTCCTAGTAAGACAAGTCAGTATGTAGCTCTAACTGATCGAAGCTAACCACATGACTTGGATCGTGCACGTATATTCGAAGTTGTAAAACATAGAAAACATCGTACACATCCGCCAAGGCAGGAGGTAGTACGAGCCGATAAGCTACCGTTGTAACTCGTTCGATTATCTCAAAGAGGACTACAAATCTCGGGCTCAACTTGCCTTTAACGCCGAACTGCATCACACCACGCATAGGCGTTACTTTCAGAAACATATGGTCCCCGATCAAAAAATCTAGCGGTCGTCGGCGAAGATCTGCGTAGCTCTTTTGTCGACTTTGCGCGATACGGAGTCTATCTCGAATCAAGTGGACCTTTTCGATGGCCTTCTCCACCAGTTCCCGTCCAAGCACTTATCGCTCTCCGACTTCGTCCCAGCATATTGGTGAACGACACTTACTCCCATAGAGCACTTCATATGGAGCCATCTGAATGCTCGACTGATAACTGTTGTTATACGCAAACTCTGCAAGCGGCAAATGTGTATCCCAACTAGTCTTTAAATTGATTGCACACAGGCACAACATATCCTCTAAAATTTGATTTACCCTCTCCGTCTGACCGTCCATTTGGGGGTGGTACGCTAAACTAAAATTTAGTTTGGTCCCCATCGCCATTTGTAGGCTCGTCCAAAAATACGATAGGAATCGCACGTCTCTGTCTGAAATTATTGAGGTCGGTACCCCGTGCAGTCGAACAATCTCATTGATATAGATTTACGCTAACCGATCGACGCTCCATCCTACTTTAATTGCGATGAAGTGAGCCGACTTGGTCAATCTATCAATAATGACCCAAATCGCATCATTCCCCTGCGGCACCTTCGAAAATCCCATAATAAAATCCATCGAGATGTTGTCCCACTTCCACTCGGGGGTGGCGAGGTTCTGCAGCTCTCCACCTGGCCTTTGGTGTTCCGCCTTCACTTGCTGACATGCCATGCACTGCAATACGAAAGTAGCCGCATCTTTCTTCATGCCGTGCCACCAAAAGTTTGTGTGCAAGGCCTTGTACATCTTGGTACTTCCAGGATGTAACGGGTACTTTGCATAATGTGCCTCCATCATAATTTCTTTTCTGAGTTCTGCAGTTTCAGGAATACAGAGCCTCCCTTTTAGTCGTATCGTCCCATCTCCATCTTTCGCAAAGTCAGTCGTCCTTCCTGTTGAAATTAGCTTGCGCATCTTCTTCAGGAATGAATCGTCCTTCTGTGCGGTCTTTATTTTGCTAAACAGGCTCGATCCTAACTTCAACTGAGCTAGGTACAAGTGTCAATACTTAAATCCGAGTTCGATACCCATCGCTTCAAGGTCTTGCCGTATCTCTTTATTTATGGCTAGTGATCCCATAAACATTCTACTAAGCGTGTCGGCTACAACGTTTCCCTTGCCCGGCGTATACTCGATCGTTAGCTCGTAATCTTTTATGAGTTCGAGCCAACGTCGTTGTCGTAGGTTGAGTTCTCGTTGCGTAAACAAGTATTTCAGGCTTTTAGGATCGGTGTATATTCTACAAGCCACATCATAGAGGTAGTGCCGCCAGAGTTTCAACGCAAATACGATTGCCGCCAATTCTAGGTCGTACGTCGGGTAGTTTTTCTTGTGCTGCTTCAACTGTCGTGAAGCGTAGGAGATGACCTTATCTCTCTGCATGAGTACACACCCGAAGCCAGTTCCCGATGCGTCGCTGAATATCTGAAAGTCTTCTGGACCATCTGGAAGTGCAAGGATTAGAGCTGAGACGAGCCATTGCTTCAACTCTTGAAAGCTGGATTCACAGTCGTTGCTCCATTCAAATACTACTCCCTTCTGGGTGAGGCGGGTCAGAGGCGACGCTAGTTTTGAAAAGCTTCGCACGAATCTTCGGTAGTATCCCGCTAAGCCCAGGAAACTCCGAATATCAATAGCCGAGGTAAGTCATTTCTAATCTACCACCGCTTCAATCTTCTTTGGGTTCACCGCGATACCTTCGGCAGAGATTACATATCCAAGGAATGTCACGCTACTCATCTAGAACTCGCATTTACTCTGCTTGGCATATAATTTGTTTTCACGCAGAGTCTGCAATACCATCTTCAGGTGTTCTGCATGCTCTTCTCGATTCTTTGAGTAGACAAGGATATCATTGATAAACACGACTACAAATTTATCGATTTGAGGTCGGAAGACTCGGTTCAACAGATCCATAAAAGCGGCTGGGGCATTCGTCAAACCGAACGACATGACTAGGAATTCGTAATGACCATATTGAGTACGGAAGGCAGGCTTCGATACGTCGTCGGACTTGATCTTCAACTGATGATAGCCTGAACGAAGATCGATTTTTGAAAATATTGCCGCGCCTTGCAGTTGGTCAAACAAGTCGTCGATTCGTGGCAAGGGATACTTGTTCCGCACGGTCGCCTTATTGATTTCTCGATAGTCGATGCATAGCCGCATCGATCCATCCTTCTTCTTCACAAACAGTATGGGAGCTCCCCACGGAGAGATGCTAGGACGAATAAATCTGCAGTCTAGCAACTCTTGTAATTGCACCTTCAGCTCCTTCAGTTCTGCTGGAGCCATTCGGTAAGGCGCCTTTGATATCGGCCGTGTACCCAAAAAGGTGTCGATGCTAAATTCTATTTCTCGATCCGACGGCATCCCGGGCATCTCGTCAGGAAAAACATCAGGAAAATATGCCACAACATCAGTTTGTATTGTGTTTGTATTATCCTTTCGTATGTCTCGAACTGATGCCAAGTATCCCGTACAGCCGGAACGCAACATACGCCTCACCGAGATTGCCGATACCATCATTGCTGTCTTCGAGACCGTACCGCACGAATATGAAAACTCTGTCTCGCTAGAAAGACGAAACACCACTCTCTTCTCCGTGCACTCGATCGTTGCGTGATAAGAGCCCAACCAATCTATGCCCAGGATTAGGTCGTACTCTTTGATGTCTAGTACGACGGCATCCAAGGATAGATTTCTTCCTCCGATACAAATGTGGCCATCCTTACAAATAAAGTTTGCAGGCATATCGACTCCCGATGGAGTGCTAACGCTAATGTCCATATCTAGTGATTGTATGGTTATTTTATTTTTTCTGCAAAATCAGCAGATACAAAACTATGTGTCGCACCCGAATCGAATAGTACTCGAGCACGTATATTTTTGTAGAGTAATATACCTGTTACAACAGTATCGAACGCGAATGCCTCATCCTGAGTTAATGTAGTCTTGAGCTCCATGGCGTTGATTCTGCGGGTTGACGGGCACCGCATTTGTGTCTTACAGTACAGGCACTTTATATTGATTCAGAACGTTCCTTGGTGGGTTGTGTTGATTCGGAATATTTTTCGGACATCGCGGCTTTGAATGGCCCTTCTCGCCACACCCGTAACATGTTGTGTAGAAACACTCGCCCGTACGATGCCCATGCCTGCCGCAGATATTGTAATGTAATCCTGGATACGGATGCCGATTCTCAGATGTGTTTGGATGCTTTTGTACTCCCGATCCTCCAGCATCATTGGGACGCTTGTTGAAATTGTTGCGGACGACAGGCACGGCCCTTCGCAACATACGGCCAAAAATTCGCTCGCTATCAAGCGTGGCTTCGTAGAATTCACGATAAGTTTGGCATCGTTGATTCATGACGTCCCTACGCAATTCGTCGTTGAGGCCTTATTGAAAACGCTCACACCATGCTTCCTTGTTAGGCAGGAAAGTATCGACAAACTTTGTCAGTTTCGAGAAGCAAGAGTCATAATCGTCGACTGACATATTTCCTCGTCGCAGCATCACAAACTCGTCTTCTTTTTGTCGGCGGACGGCACGAGGAACATACTGCTCAAGAAAGGCTTCCTTGAACATCTTTCAGGAAATCATGGTATCGGTATCGGTATTGTAGATTTCCTGCTTCTTAGCTGCCCACCAGTCGTAAGGCCTCAGTTGCAGCTGTAATGCCACACATGTTACCCTCTGGGACCCTTCAATGCTAAGCAGATTAAACAAGTCCTTAATCTCCGCGAGCCACCCCACTATCACATCAGGCTCTGCTCGGCCATTGAATTTTGGTGGATTCATCTTACGAGACTCTTTTTCTTTGAACAAGGAAGAAGAATTTATCATTTGCGGTTGAACTTATTCCTCGTCTTCATCTTGAACATCTTGCCTCTCCTCGGGTACCATGATCGTTGCCTTGTTATTGCCTACCACCTTATTCACTATCTGAGGCAGGGCGTCAATCTGCTTCTGCAGCGCATCAAATTGGGCCTTGATTTGTATTTGAAGCTGTTGCTGCTGCAGTTCCATCAACTATAGCATTTTCTCCATAGTCGTCTCGTTAGGGCCAGTACACTTTGTGCTCGATGTACTATCCACGGTTTGGGTTGTTGTGCCGGGATTATTCTTATTTCTCTAAGTCTTTCCTATAAAATAGTGTAAACCCGTTAGTATTTTTCAAAAAGTTCTACAGGCTTACCAGTATGGAACTTTTATTTCACGCAGCATGTCGACAAGCAATCAATCGAGCCATCACAACGAACATTCCAACAATAAAACATCTTTCAAAAATCCAAGAAAACATAATTGTGCTCTGATACCAATTTGTCACGCCCCGAGTCGACAAACCGTTCGTCTCCGGTGTTATTTTGCCAAATCGATCGTCCTCACTAAGGCGTGATGTTGTACGAGTATGAAATTGCACTCGTATAAGGCAAGAACGTTACGTTTATTTTTATATTGAAATACCAAGTTGAAACTTCACAAATCACATCAAATTGAGATGTAGTATAGGAAGATAGAAATATGCTTTTCATTCATAGCTTGCAATGAAGTGCAAGTCGTAATTACATTGGATGCCGTTGCGGCTACATTGATTGAAAACAAAAGAAACATACTCGACAAGCTGCCTGAACTATCACTTGCCGTTCCATACATTTGCCCCTTTATACATAAGTCTTTGATTGAATTGGCTTCAAAATACTTCGGCATAGGAAGAGCTTCAAAATGCCTCTCCGTACTTCAGCTTCAGTTTAGAGCGCCCGCCGCACCTGGAGAATTGGGGGAGGAGATTAGCACACTTGCTAAGTGGACGAGACGAACCCACTCGTCTAAACCGACTCTGATTGTTAAGGTAGGCATGCTTTAGAGTTGTCTTTCTATTTAGAACTAAATGAATTCAGTTCATATCGATAGCCATCTTTGAGTAATAAAGCATACAGTAAAACATAGCGATTTATCCTATTTCTTACCACGGCCGTGCTCGTCCCTGCATAAAAATAGAGATAATACTTACTACTTGCATAAGACAATAGGTGAGCATGCTACTATCTTATATGCACGATCATTAGTGATATGCACCACGAGGGACTTTATATGGCATTACGACGTGCCTGCAGTTTGGGTTGCAAGCCCTGCTGCAGGTCCCATAATGCCTCGTGCCGAAGCACGAATTTGTTTATTCCCCCTAGTTCGATTCGGTTTCGATGCCCCGGATACCGCATCGAGGAAAGTTCAACCTGTGCACAAACTTTCCATGACTATGCCAATGCATGAACAGTTTTATATGTGCAGACAGATTTGTATAGCACGGACAGTATTGAACGACATTACCATTTCTCCCAACTCATGCAACGATCCATTTTTCCCGAGCCGTATTTCCGACTTAGCATCCCGTAGGCACCAAATTCCCTACGGTACCGTAAGCCACAATCGACGTTTCATATTATTTTACAGCATGTGAAATAGTCTATCTTTTTACTAGAACCTTTTCTTATTTATGTACAAAACTTATATTTTTAGAGTAAATTACTCTAAATCGATACGTTTTTCTCGAGTTCTTGACCTTGGTGGATTGGCATGCATTTAACTTGGCATCGTCGATTTGAATGAATTCGAGGCAAAGGAAATTCGTTTGCGGGACAGAGTAGAAAAGAAGGGGACGAATCACCCACCAAGTCCTTTGATCATGTCGACCGTCGAAGCGCTTCCCAACGTTCAAGATTTAGTTACGCGAGCTCCTGCATGGCACCAATACTTTGTTAGGATTCCTTCTTTTTCCCTTGCTTCAAAATTTGTAGATTGTATCCAGAAAAACGATACGAAAGCACTTCATCAAAACCCAACAGCAAAAGCTCCAAAAAAATCATACAACGGTCCGGTCCGGTCCGGTCCGGTCCCGTCGAAGGGACTCTTATATAGAGCTCACTCGCCGAGACGCAGCCCGCTGCATCTAGGACTTATTCCAACAGAAGTCATTCCATTAGTTGGATCGATTCTTGTAACATTCGTCCAAATCGATTTGATCGATGCTGCAAGGTGTTATCATTTATCAAGCACAGCGATCGAATCAGATAGCCATCTAAGTTCCCGGCCGATCTGACTCGGTGCAAGCATATTATGAAGTCCGTCGCCTATCGAAAGCGGAGCGCTACAGGAACGAGCACAATACATCTCACGCAGTTTATAATATGACGGGAAATGTAAGCATGCTATAGAGTAAGATACATAAAATGCTGAAGAATATATATGAAGTAAAAGAGATGACTGTAAGGAAATATCTACTATAAGTAAAGAACAAACAGTGGCTAGTGATGTAGAGTATAAGATAGACATATGAACGGCTTGAATTTGTACATGATTATACTAAGAGTTTGCACATGATTACACTACTTTGGAATTGTTCACATTACCATTTATACTCCTCCGTACCCTAATCAATACATAAGGATCCAGACATGTTATGTTATTGTACATGATTTCACATGGGAGACCATAAATGGGTGTACATGAAGTATACATGTGGGGCTCTGTGAACATGAGAGTACATTAATCACAAGAGTGCATATGAATGATGAAAGCACATGAAAACATGAAGTACGTGAAAAGCACGTGATGTATTCCGATGCTCCCGAGGGGATAACATCTCATGAAGGGATCCATATAGTACCAATCTGTGTTAACAACATGACAGCATCAAGTAAAGTAATCTAAAGCATAAATATAAATCCTATCAAATATGAAACGATCAGAGAATGTACTCGCCAGATATCCTGAGTATCCGATGAGTATAGATGTCCAGATAGTGTAGATGAGTCCAATTTAAAGCAACACATGTCACAACATGTCCAGAATGGTAATATTGAACTTTACAATGCATTCTATATGAATTCTAGGTCATTCTAGACTAAAGTCAACTCTTGGTCAACTCTAGTCAACTACACTAGTCAAACTAGGTCAACCAAGCTATACTAGGTCCAAGCCTAGTCCAACAAGTCTCACTAAGCCTAACCAAGCCAAAGCTAGCACTCAAACACAATCAAAAGCCCAAACAAGTTATCGCACACACAAATACAAGCTATGTATATTTATACCTATACAATATATATTTATATAGGCATTCATATAGCCTAGTGCCTAATACACAAGCAAGGCACAAACATGGTATATATATAAGTAGGGGTGAGTGTGTGTGTCAACATTGTAGTGGATAGTGATATAGTGCGTGTGTGTGTGTGTGTGTGTGTGTGGACTGCAAGTTAGAGGGTGTGTGTGTGTAGGCATACATGTGTAGTGTGTGTGTGTACAAGTTATGAGTGATAGGGAGTGATATGTGTGTGTGTGTATGTGTGTGTGTGTATTGGGCTTACATACAAGGGGGTTAAGGATACATGGTGTCAATATTGTATGTGAATATGTGTATGTGGGTGCCTCACATATATGAGTGTGTGTGGACAAGAGTAATATGTGTGACAGTGATTAGAGTGTGTGTGTGTGTGTGTGTGTATTCAGTTGCATGGGGGGTGTGTGTGTGTGTGTGTGTGTGTGTGTGTGTGTGTGTGTGTGTGTTCAGCTATGAGTGATATGGTGGGTTGAAATCACTTGAACATACATCAATATCTGAATTCCAGGACATCAAACCTGATACTTCAAGTATCAGTAAACCAATAGCCACCCTTAATGCAAATCGAAACTTAAACCATTAAGGCAATGAACACAGTTTATACACATTCAATTAAACTCAGTTTTCGATAGGATCTCAGTTAGCACATTAAGAAATCAGTAAGCATTTACAAATACAAACCCCAAAGTCATTATTCCCATTCAGTTTTTCAAGTATCAGTGAATCCATAGTTCTTTTCGAAATCAAACCCAAATTCAAAATGAATTCAAACCTAAACATGAATCATTATGTACCCAGCTATGATAACATATCTGAACTTTAACATTGAACCTAAATTTCAAATCACAAACCCAGTTATCAGTAAATTAAACCGATTCTCAGGTTCAGTCAACACCAAGAACCCAATTCCAAACGAAAACCAAATAAAACTCAAACCAATGTGTGCACAGATGTTAGGCACATGTGTTCGTGTGTCAGAGGGGGTTTTGTATCCACATAAGTGGACACAAAGTGTCCAGAACAATTTAAACATGCACTGATACAAACTGTACAGTACAGCGTCGTACGGCGAGGACAGAGGTTCGTGCACACGACACACGAAATGTGACACCTCGTGCTCATATCCACGTGTTCGCCAGGGATAGGGCTAGAGGGTCGACACCCTGATTTGGGTCCAAAACGTGTTTGTGTGTGACACGACTCACGTATCAGTCGAAGGAAATCGACTGAACAGTGTCAGTGCAAAACGCGTGCGTACGTGAGAACGTGTCCGATACGATACGTGGCCACGCGTAGCTTGGAGGGTGACCTGTCAGTCACTGCCCCGACCTACTAGCCAAGTGTCAGGCTACCACGTGGCGTATCGTATCCAAAATCAGTATCGGATAGCAAGGCACTGCTCGCATTATCTGTGCGGCGTGTCTAGCCCCTCATTCGACACGACACAAAGCCGATGATCGACTCAGTCGTACACAAAATCCAAGAGCACATGTAGCTCTACAAATTTGTGCAAAAATATTTCAAAGACAAAGATAAATTTGCCATTGAGGCATTTCATCAAACTCCTATAAGCCTACAATGTACGTCTCCGATACGGACACCAAATCAACACGAATTTTTACCAAACTTTTCCTACAGCTAGGGGACACCTAGATGGATGCATCTATGAAAAGAAATTAGGGTTTTAAGGTGATTTGAAGGAATTACCTATAGAGAGCCAATCTCCAAGAAAAAGCCCCAAATAGTGAAGTCTCCTTCCTCAAACAATGTCCCAATGAGCTCCCCTCTTTGCAAGCAAGCCTCCTTCAACTTCTACACCAGATTTGGAATCAAATGCAAAAGATTGGGATCAATTTGGTCGAGGAATGATGAAAGGGGAAAGAAATTAGGGTTTTCGAAAAGGGGATTTCTAAAAGAGGCAAGTGGTTATGAAGAGATATTATATAGGCTAAAATTAGGTCATATTTGGGCTGTGGTGGCCGACCATGTAGGGGATTAGGGTTAGGGTTTCATGTGAATGGGCTTTAGGCCAAGATCACTAGCTAGCTAGCTTAACCCCTTAGTCCTAAGTCCAAATACAAACTCTCCTAATCCTCTCATGAACCTTAGCCACACTCAAGTCAACTAAGACCAACTTAAGTTATATTAGGGTCTCACACCATGCTAACTAAGTCACCAAAGTCAAAGTCAAACTCTAGGCTAGTCTCTAAAGTCACAACTAGCAAAAGTCAAAAATCACAACACCAATGCAATAAATAATAAAATAATTTATAAAAACAAAAATGACCAAAATACCCTCAAGACTAAAAAGTGGTAGTAACAATATTACCTGCTTTAGACTACTTTACTTGATGCTGACACATTGTTATCACGGACCAGTATTCTATGGATCTTGTCATGAGATGTTGTCCCCTTAACGGGTGCATCGGATATTTCATGTTCATGTACTTTACCATGTGCATCGTGCTTGTACAAATCGTGTGCTCACATGTGCTTATTATGCAAAACTAACTATCATGTATGTAACGTAACTTGACCGGATTGGGGTAGGGGGAGTAGAATTGGTTACGTGATCAAACCCCTTTAGTGTACTCGTGTATATGTCTATTATACCCTCACATATAATGGAGTTACCATTGATCGCTCGTGTACAACCTAAACTTGTAACATAACCATATTGTGCTCTGAAACACTTTTATTTATTATAGTTCATAGATTCTTTATTATATTTCATGATCTCAGCTTACTTATCCATATCTCCTATATTTCTGTACTTCTTTTACATCATGTCATGTATTTTATTTTATTGTTAGCTCTATATTTCCTACCATGTTTTGGAACTGCTTTCAGAGATATATACTTATGCCCATCCTGACTAGACTCGTTGATAAATTTTACAGAAAACTTGGAGGATTCAGCTAGCCTAGAGGAGACACCAGTAGAGTTTGCAGTAGATTGTTAGGTTATTGTCTAGTTGTTGTTTTCAGTCATTTTCATGAGTTGTATTTATTTTGTACTATGTGTGTGTGGTGTTGATAATACTTAACTCTTTCAATTCTGGTTTTGTATTAAACTTTGTGATCCTTCTATCTATTTCATTTCGTGTTGATATCCATCTTAGTTATTTTGTGATTGAGTTGGATCCTTCTAAGATTGTCCTACATTTGGAGAGTATATCTATTTTAGACAGGTTCATTCACTTATTGTTAGATGTTGTTGAGACCTAGGACAACGTTCTACTGTTGATACTGTGGCATAGGCTGGACGTACCCACGGTCTCGTGCCCTTTCACTGGGTGCGGGTCGTGACAGTTTCAAAAACAAAAATTTTAGAAAACTTTTCCTGATACGGCATGCGCCCCGACTAATCGGACGACGTGATTGCAACCCATAAGAATCAAAAGATGTGTATGGTTGTTGTCAACGTATGGGAACTGATGGAACTCGATTTCGTTGTGCGTGCGCGACGAAATCGAAGCGTATCCGTCAAGATACCCCGTATCGGCCACTTTACAAACTAGGCCATAACTTTGTGCACGTTCATCGTATCGAGACAAAAATTGTGCCAATAGAATCGTATCATTTTTTTGGTCCTGTATGCCGAGTGAGGTCTGATCCTAAAAAAGTCGACTAGAATGCCTTTTTGGTGGGCCCGCGACCCGATCCAACCGGCAAAATTGTGCATAGCCCACCGGAATTCAACTTTGGATATACGGTTGGGTTCGTCTCGTCAAACCGTACCCGTAGACATATAGTTTATCGACTTTAGAGACCATAGGTACTGGCACACTTTTCGGTGTAAAATGGATCTAACGGCGGACATCGTTTTGACCAAAAATTACTATTTTGCACCTATGTCCAGAATTGGAGTTTTTGGCAGGCGTTTTAAGACATATCTTTTATACTAAAAAAGTTTGTGATGTTTGGTTCAGCATCCGGAGCTATTTGCAGATTTTGACTGCATTGTTGACGATTCTGACTGTTTAACTTTGCTACTTCTCGCACCACCCTCAGGCAAAATACCTTGCCACTGTACTCTGTGATTTATTATCCTTATTTTCTACCATTAGTTTAGTTTATTCTTATATATACTACATGTTTCTATTACTTGTGCGTCCAAGCCATACTTGGGTACAAGCGAATGTATTAGTCGTTTTATTGTTATATTTTATTTTCCTGCATTGGCTTAGCTCTAGTGACTACCCACTGATGATGAGGAATTGGTATATCTCATATGGCCTTGATACATGCTTACTACGTGTTATGAGTCACATATAGGACAAGTACTTGCGTAGTTAGCTGGACACCGATACGTATGAGGCGTACGATGGTTAGGAGTAACTGTTAATAGAATTGCATGCTAGTGGACTTGGCAATTACTAAAGGTTCATATGAGTCATGGATGTGATCCTACTAGGCATTGGGCGGGGAGAACAGTTCCTTAGCGTATGGGCCATGTATGCACTTTCCTTTTATTGCCATAAGGTCCGCTGTAGATACGGTCCTGATACCCCTGTTACCGATCCTGCTTGTAACGACCCGCTCCGCCCTAGCAGAACACCGACTCAAACGGCGCAAGTGCAACGCCTCGAACCCCGTCTTGCTCGGAGAAATGACTCACTTAAGGCAAAGGCAATGGACTTGGCCCTTCAGAAGAATCTAGACTTAGACTTTCAAAAGCACGCTCGAAGTCTCGCTCGGCCAATGCGATCATCGCTAAGGTGGGTGGCTCCAATGAACCTGCCTTTGCTTAGCCTAGACACATAATAATACGGACAATATTGCTAGAATCGCTAGGCGATAACACCGTGCATGCTAATAAAATGACTCAATGCAACTAGCTAAGAAAAAATTCTATCTTGTATGCTTGTATAGAACATGGAAAAAACTTGAAAAATATGCGAACTCTCGTACCGCACTCCACGCTCGTGTAAACGCACAGCTTACATTTCGAGTAGATTTACTTGTGCGTTCGATTATAAATGAAAGGCTTGTCACTTAGAATCATATCACAACTTGAGACATAAAACAATGAATGGTTCACTAAAATGAGAGGAAGACTATCAACATAGTCGTTCCGAATAGAGCACTAGAAACATTGAAAGGCTTCGGGACCGATGGGTCGCCAAGGTGGTTCCCTCACAGGGAGTTGCATAATGTATGAATGAAGGAATCAATGAATGAATGAATATATAAATGAATCAATGAACAAATGAACAAGTGAAAGAAAGAAAAGAAAGAATGAATAAGTAAAAGAAAGAAAAGAAGGATTAGCGACAGGTATGACGGGGACGTGCAACGGGACCAGCGATGCACGGATGTCGCCGCCAAACTAGTCGGCAATCGACTATGGCTCACCGACAGCCTATGGCTCAAAGACGGCCGTTAATTTAAAATGACAAGACAATACGAAATGTTCGCGGACAACCCACTCGTATATGGGGGGAAGAAGTGATTAAGGATTCCAAGACAACGATCAACGACATCATGGCCGACCTAGGCAGAATCGTAGCTTACGGGCTGATTGGGTGCGGGCTTCGCCACCCAAGAGATATAAGGCCAGGTATATCAAAAGACTATCAAGGTGTACCAGCCATCACGCTTGATAGGTGAGAATACCAAGAGGAGTAAATGTCCAAATGGCTTGTGGTGCCAGCGACCGGTGCATATAGATTAAGTTGGCTTGATTGCGGCAATCCACATGTGAGACCTTGTATTAAAACAAGTAATCTGACTAAGTTGAACATGCTAAGTTACTGACTGCAACATATCTGAACAATTATTGAGTATAACACAAACCGATAAGTTGAGTAAGCTGAACAACTGAACAACTGCATGAACATGGACATCGAAATAACACAACTTGACAACTTGAATACCTCATAGACCATGAGGCAAGAACACGCCCTTGACACCTTTGAATACCTATGCAATATTACATTAATTCATTACGTATGAACTATTGGCTAACTTGGTTTACTTGGACATGGTAGATCGTACGGTAAGTATGGTAAGTTGTGCATGTATTTATGATACTTGATATCGATAACACGAGATAGGCTTGAATGATATGTCTTGAAACTGACCTTAAGGCAAGGTTAGTAAGACAATAAATGATAGATGGTGCACAAAAGAAAAATAAACGTGTTTGGTAATGATAGCGAGTGGGAGAGCTAGCCTCCCCACCAGTGCATAACAATGTACTGATAACCACATAGTCGCTTGTAGGGTACGGAAGAACCACGTCGGGTGCAGAGACTTCCCTCGAACGTACTAAGGCACAGAGCTAACTCTGGAGCCTTAGAGCGTTGCAAAAGAGCTGAAATGCCATATACAAGACATAATATATCGAAACATCGCTAGGAATTATTCCATGTTATAAGCCACTTGGTACACCTTTTATATTTCAGAGAGAGAGAGAGAGCTTGAGCAAATTGTAATCTTGGCCTAGCGCCGCTTGTAAAACTTCTTGAATATCAATAAAGACTATTGAGTTTGTTTCAACTTGTGTCCAATTATTTTTTACTGCAAATGGGAACACTCTGTACGACTTTGTGGCCTAGCTTAAATCGGTCATTTCTGGACTTGGCCTTGCACAAGCGCAACCTTGGCTCGTGCGGCATCATGCCTTAGCGAGGACGATAGGTCCTACAGGACCGGGGCATTACAGATTGGTATCAGAGCACGGCTTTATGTCCTTGGACTTTATTTTGATTCTCTCAGTTTTGAAATCTTGATCATGGATAAAAGAAGTGTACGCTCTCTCTCATTGACCCTTGGGATATTTCATATAATAAGTCTAATATTTTCAAAAGCTCGTATAAGTATTTGGTTGAAAAAAAATTGAGATGCGAAGGCCTTTGTGCCAAACTGTGTCAGACTTGAGTTGTAAGGAACCCATGCTAAAGTTAGCAAATGTTGTGCGTGTCTGAGTGACTTTACGCTGACAATAGCGAATGAGTGTACGAGCGAGATTGACTATCTCTCAGACAAGAATAAGTTAGACTTATAGTCTATATCAATAGAGACGCTATCGGACCAACGTTAAAACGAACACAGGGAATGGTTATTAGATTTTGAGGAATGGGCGAAAGTATATTTGAACGTGTCGATTAGGAATCGAATGATCATTTTAAGGATTTGTAGAATGACTTGACTCCGAGTGGTGTATGCGATAGTCTCGAAGAAGAATAAGAGTAAGTATTGACGATTAGTCGAGTGGCTCGAACCCTGAGTGGTGTATGGACGTCTTGAAAATTATTCAAGCAAAATTTAGGATTTTACGAGTAGCAACGAGTATATCCGCAAGTGGCATTATCGCGCAAAGCCTTAGAACGAGTAACGCTTAGTTGGTCGTGATTTCGAGAGTCTCAAACGAGATATCGCTCGGACGATTTGTGAATGTATAGTGCAAATTATGAAATGGGTGAATAGAGATTTAGAACGATGAAACGAATGGATGTCTTGGTCGAGAAAACTTGGTGGATCGTACGTGCGATTTTGGAATAGTCGAATAGAGTGAAACTTGAGTTGAGGTAAAATAATTATAGACGGGATCGATGATAGCACAAATGGAAGATAGCGTACATGAACGTTGGTTTGAAGAAACGAAGAATGGCTAAGGATTTAGAATGGATGTCGCTTAATGACTTGAGTTGCATGTAACAATTCGAATTGAGGAATTAAGTTGTACGACTTGAATTTTGTTGCGAAGGTAGATTATCAGGTTATGTACATCATCGATGGTATTGAGACGTATCAAAGATTGATGTACGATAACTCGGGAGTACTCTGATTCGATAAATGATGATCGTGTTAAAAGTTATTGTTTCAATAGATGTTAGTCTTGGAATTTAGATAAAAAGGAATGTTTGGATAAAAATAGAACTGTCTTAATTGTTCGTCAATAATCACAATGTTAATGATCTTGTCTTGTGCGAGCGCAACTCCATCCTCGTACATGCGTTACGTCGAACTTAGGGCAATTATTCCACGTGAGCGTTGGCATGGTGATTTATGTCCAACGGGAATAATCAATTCGAAGATCGGGATATGGCAATTTGGATTGCTTCGACTTGTGGTTTGAAGCGAAGGTGAATTCAAGGATTGTTCGGACTTGTGATTAATGATAAAAAAACTTGAGGATTGCGTAGACCCAATCTTCGTATCAAAAACAAATTAGTCTAGACTCAATCAAGAGTTATGTCCCAATGAGGATGATTATTCTGCGAGAACGTTGGCATGGTGATTCATGTCCGTCGTGAATAATCAAACTTGCGTGAGATTGGGGTATAACAAATTGCTTGGCTAGACAACCTTGTGATCGACTACGTGAATTGGATAGGATGGATAGGTGAATTGTATCAAACAAAAATTGAAAAGAGAGACCATGACAATGCTAGTTTGGATGTACAATATTGACATACCGAGGATTTGGTTGAGAATAACCTATCATAGCATGACCTTGTTGAACGAACTCGGACCTTGTGTGAAGAAGGTCTTGATGCGAATAGGATGAACACTGATCGATGTTTAGAAATTTGAGTGAAACGAGCTTGGGTAGAATATCCCGTATGAATGAACCATAGTTTGACCATAGGATTGGGATGAGCATCGTGCAGTGAGTTTGCACGATGAACTACGAACTGAGTTGTAACTATGACCTTGTGAGCTGACCTAGCGGATAGGTGGACAACCCTATACCGAGTGATTGAACCTGTGTGACTGACTTTATAGTATCGTTTAGATGGACGATAAATTTGGGGCAATAAGACTTAGAGTTAGGACATGGAACTGAGAGTGTGCGTTAACGACAATAATACTAGCCCCAAATGAAATGAATGAATGAAATCGATGATGTACAAGTAAAGTTGGAATAACAAATCGAATCATTACTTGGAAGACGTACTTGATGATAGTGCAATTGTAACTGCCTGTTTTCAAAAATGAGGGTAAATTTGTCATTTTTCATATTCTAATTTTTTTGTGAATATTTATTTATTAATATTGTATTTTGGGGATTAGTTTAGCCGGGTTTGGGTTTCGTCTAGTTTTGACTTGTGTTAGTGACCCAGGTAGTTTAGACTCTAGTCGGGACCCAAAGATTAGCTAGGCATGGCCCACAAACTCACCTCATTAGGCTAGTGTATTTAGACTAATCCTATATGACAAGTTTAGTCATTTAGAGGTTAGAGACTTGACCCTTTTGACCCCAACTTCTTGCATTGACTTAAGTTAACCAAAGGAGACTAGATGAGGGCTTTCTTGACATTTCAAATAGGCCCATTAGGGCTATACTTGGCCGGCCACTATAGGGATAGGTCACCCCCTCTTTCATGCATTAGTTTCCTCTATTTTTCCCTCTTAGAGTTCTTCCCCAAATTGAGAGCTTCCCTCTTGATTTGATCTCTCAAATCAACACATTCTTCATCCTTTCTTCTCAATCTACCAAGGAGAAAGTGCAAGCTTGGAGTGGGGAGCAAGGAGCAAGGAAAAGAGTCCAATTTCTTGGATTTTTCGTGTCGAAATCGTGTCCTTGGATTGAATCATTGGGATCCAACTCCCAATAGGTAAAACCTTCTCTCTAATTCATGTTTCCTTACATTTTTGATAGATTGGAACCCATAGGAATCACCCCTATGCATGAACCACCATTAGGAATGTTTTAGAGGCTCTCTTGAGTCCTCTTTAGGAGTTTGGGATGGTATCCCCCATGGAGATATTCCAAAGGGGGCACACCATGTGTTTGTGTTCATGCCTCATAGGCTTATTTATCTTTTAATTTCAGATTTACATGTGTTAGAGGATAGATTGGCCATAGTTAGGATGGTTAGATTGATTCTCATTTGTATACCAATGTTTGAATCTATGTATTATAGCCTACAAGCCTATTTTTATGTAAAAATATCAAATATTGTTAAATTTAAGTATGTGGCCTGATTTGGGGGTTTTTGTATATATATATTGATATGTGTCTTGTGTGTTGTGAAGGTGAGAGGGAATTTGATTTAGTAGATGTGTGTGTGTGTGTGTGTGTGTGTGTGTGTGTGTGTGTGTGTGTGTGTGTGTGTGTGTGTGTGTTGGTATTGTGAGGTGGATGTGGTTGTGTAGTGAGTAGAGAAGGGGCTTTGATGTGAATGTATATAAGTGTGTGTGTGTGTGTGTGTGTGTGTGTGTGTGTGTGTGTGTGTGTGTGTGTGTGTGTGTGTGTGCGTGTGTGTGTGCGTGCGTGCGTACGTGTGTGTGTGTGTGTGTGTGTGTGTGTGTGTGTGTGTGTGTGTGTGTGTGTGTGTTTATGTTGAGAGAATGAGAGGGTTGGAGTTGTGTGTGATGATAGATAGATAGATAGATAGATAGATAGATAGATAGATAGAGGAGTTGAGTAGAGGGGGGGAGTGGGAGCTGCTGCCCCCACAGCAGCAGTAAATGGAGGGGGACTGTTGCCCCCACAGCAGCAGCAGCAGTTGGGGCTGCTAGTAGCAGCCCCTTGGCACCCCCTTAGCAGCCCCCAATTGCCCCCCACTTGCCCCATTGTATTAGCCCCTTTCCTTTTAGCTTTCCCTTTAGCATTTCCCATTATCCCATAGCCTATGTTAGATATTGTTAGGTAATGGTTTGTTAGTGTTAGTATATAGGTTAGTTGTTAAGTTAAGATATTGTTAGATGTTGGACATTAGAATGTTAGTATAGTTATTAGTTGTTAGAGATAGATATCTTAGGATACTAGATATTTTATCTTAGGATCCTAGAGTAATATCTTAGGATACTAGATAGATGGTATTTTAGTATATTAGATGTTGTTATCTTAGGATTTTGGCTTACCTTTACCAAGGTATAATAGTTTACCTTGTTGAAAGGTAAGGTAATGCATTTACCTTATCATAAGGTATTGGATTACCTTCATGGTATTGGGTTTACCTAGAGACTAAGGTTAGATAGCTAAAGTATTGTTAGCTTTTAGTGTCTTGGAAGTTTAGGAAACTAGGATTTGTTATTGTTAGTTAGATATGACATATGTTAGAGTTAGTTAGAAAATATATGTTGGTATCCTACTACTAATTAGTATATTGGGATAAGGATACTAGAAGTATAAGATAGTTGGTTAGATGGTTAGTAATAAGTTAGTGTCTAGAGTGAGGTTAGTGGATATAAGTTAGATAGCTTATATGTTAGATGGTAGTGTATTAGAGTGTGTGTTTTGATATGATAGCTTAAAGTTTATATAGATATATATTGGATATGTATAGTATCTTAGTTTTAGAGATTAAGTTAGATATTCATATATTAGAGTTAAGATACTTGGTATCTTGAGATACCAAGTAGTATATTAGAATATGTTGGTTAGTTAGAGATGTGAGTTAGCTAGTAGATGTTAGAATTTATATTGATAGTTAGATAGATGGTTAGAAGTTAGATGTTAGAGTGGTATGTTTGTATCTTAGGATTCTAATGTTGGTAGCTTAGGATATTGGTTTTACCTTCACCAAGTAAAGTGGTTTACCCTATTGCAAGCTAAGGTATTGGGTTTACCTTATTAGGGTAAGGTATTGGGTTACCTTCAAGGGATTGGGTTTGCCTAGGATACTAAGGTTAGATATCTAAGTTATTTGTTAGCTAGTGGCTTGGGCGTATATAGATAGATACTAGATATCTAGGATGGGTATTGGGTATTAAGATATATATGTTTGCCTAGACTAAGGTATTTGACTTCCAACCAAGGTATTGGTATTGGGATACTAATATGGATAGGGTATTGGGTTATCTTGGTAGGTAATAGTTAGAATTTGGGTATCTTGGTAGGTAATGACTAGGAATAGAATGCTTGACTTAGATTTGACCATGTTTGACCAAGGTTGACTGTTTTGACTCAAAGTCAACTGCAAGTCAACATTGGGCCTAGAATGGACTAGGGTTGACCAGTTGACCAAAAGTCAACTATAGGTCAACCATTGACCTAGTTTGACCTAGAATTGACTAGGAGTTGACCAGTTGACCAAAAGTCAACTGTAGGTCAACCCTTGACCTTGTTTGACCTTGTTTGACTTTGTTTGACTTAGATGGACCTAGTTTGACTTTGTTTGACTTACCTTGACTTAGTATGACTTAGCATGACCTAGTTTGATCTAGTTTGACTTTGTTAGACCTAGTATGACCTAGTATAACTTGGTGTGACTTAGTTTGACTGAGTTTGACCTAGATTGCATAGCATACACTAGAAATCATGCCTAACACTGTTAAATCCTATTTAACTCCTACATATCTCATCTTTAGGTCTGTGACTTCACTCTGAGCCTCGATACACTGTTTATATTTCTACCAGATCTCAGAAGAGTACATTCTCTGATAGTATTTATGTTTTATGATATCGTATATGTTTCTTGTATTTAGTATAGGTATCTTTGTTCTCTTGTCACATTGTTCACATGGATTGGTATTTGTCTAGATCCCGTCATGAGATATTATTCCTTGTATTCTTTGGTATATCATGTGCAAGTTTTTCTTATTTCTTGTGCATTGTATAGATACAATTCCTATGAAGGCTCGTGACATTCTCAGAGAATACGTGTCATGACGTATCATGGTTGGATCCACTATACTAGTCGGGGGCGGGGGTATTAGCGTAGATATATGATCAAATTCTTCATGTGCAAGATATTATTCCCTGTGAGTGTTAATCATACACCGTACGTATGGTTAGCCAGACCATATTTCCTGTGCAATTTTCTAAGCCGATCACATGTTGAAACTAGTGCTAAACTCACATAGATAGTAGTTCCTGATTTCGTACATGATATACATTGTTCTCTTGTTCTTACATTCATTTACAGTCTTGATATGTCTTACTATGATTCATGTACGTACCATTTTACCATGTATATTTTTTCTATTTGCTGCTATATTTTTAATATCGTCTAACTAGAACTGTTATTGGAGATTTGTGTTCGTTCCATCTTGAATGGATATGTTAACAAAATTTTACAGATTATGGCGATGAGGAGTATCCTACCTACTACGGTCCCCATGACGTAGTTGGCTTATGTAGCTCCCCTTCTCGAAAAAAAAATTTTGAAATATTTTTTTATTTATTTGATTTAAATGATGATTTTTAGATTTTATAAATAATTATTTAGTTAATTATTACTGTAGATGACTTTAGCCATGGTTGAGTTTTGAAGCACCAGACGACTAGGAATCATGGCACGGATAGTGCAGTGGCATGCCTTGACTAGTGTATTAGCCATGCCAAGGAAGACCCAGCCATAAGTGTGTCCCAACTAGGAAAATAAGGCCAAGTTGTGACTTGACTTGTATAAATAAATAAATAAATTATTATTAAGATTATTTAACTTTTAGGAGACCTGGCTGTACCAATGTAGCCCGGACTGGACCCGAACCGAGCCCAAGCCCATGTAGAGGTATTATGTGTACCAAGACGTCCGAGTTGGTATATTATATGTATATGCACATATTTTATAATTTATTTAAATGGAGTAATAATTATTTTCTATATATTTGTTATAGTATAATCTAAAATTATTTGTTATTAAATGGATCTATACGTTAAATATATAGATGTCTAGTAGTATATAATATTATCTTCCCAAACCCTTAGTATTTTATTTCATCCTAATAGCCAATACGTTTTATGGCATGAACCTGCTCATAGTTATCTTTGCTATAGCTGGGAATTTGAACAGATGACATCATGATGGAGGAGCAATCAACATATGAGTCCAACTTCAAGCTTTGAGAATTTGTACTTTATGTTAATTTTGGGTGCATATGGTTTTTAATTATGCGCATGGATCCACATGATTATTTTTCTAGAATTAGCTATACTTGGTATTATTAATTAGGGTTGATTTTATTGGGTAATCTTCATTAGGATTGATTTTTTAATGTCCAAACATTGTAAGCCTATAAAGAGATATAAACCTTTATTTTTAATTTAATGAAGAGGCTAGTAGAATTATATCTTTGTATTTTTCAGACCTTAAACATAAATTAAGTTCTTCATATATGATATTCTCTCACTTATTTTTCCCATAAAGTCCAGGCTCTAGTTAAACGCATAAATCCCCTCTTTGCTGCCTGCAGCATCACATAACAGCTCACTTTTATCTCCTTTTAAACCCAAATCAACCATCATCTCTTCTTCCAATAAAGCCCAACCAAACAAACTTTTCCCCCATGCTCGGCCCAAAGACACAGCAAAACCTGACCAGACTTATATACAATTGTATATAGAGAGAGAGCCGAGAGAGAGCGAAGGGTGGATATACAAAACCCTAATGCCTCCTCCTTCAAACCCGCTGCCATGCCAACCCCTCTCCATAGGCGGCCACCCCGACCCCGCGCGCCGCTGGGGGGCAGCCGCCGCTGGTCGGAAAAGTCGTGCGCACGCGCTGGTGGCAACAGCAACCACAGCAGTAGCAGCAAACGGCGGTGAATTGGCCGACTTCGCGGCATTGGTTCTCAACGATCGTTCGATCGTTTTCAGAATCGATTTCACAGGTACAAATGTAACTTATACACCTTCTAATATAATGGATATTGTCGAAGCAAATCGAATCAAAATCGATATAAAATCGATGCCAAAAATGGCGAAAAACTGATTCGAAAACAGGACGAATGCTAACCCAAACACTCCACTTGGAAGGCCAAACTTGGTCAATCCGACGAGACACTCCAGAAACTAAGTAATAACAGACCTAGAAAATATGTAGGACAACAAAACCCTTCTTGTAGATTCTAATTTCATTAAGTACATGAAAGGTTATTCAATTCTAAAGTTCAACAAAAATATGTTTCAAAAACTAGAAAATTGTCCGATACGACGTACGTTCCGCCAATCCGGGCGACGTGGTCGCGAACCGAAAGCATCGAAAGGTGCGTATCGGCTTCGTGGACGTGTGGGATTTGACGGAATTTAAATTGGTCGCGTGTGCGCGACGAATTTGATGCGTATCCGTCGAAATTCACCGTATCGACCTCTGTGTAAATTTTCTAATTACTTTGTGCACGTTCGTCAGATCAAGACGAAACTTGCGCCAACAGGACTATATCATTTTTTGGTCCTGTATGCCAAGTTTGGTCCCATTCTGAGACAGTTGACCGGATCGTCGTTCCGCAGGCCCCACGATCCAATTCAATGGGCAATTTTGTGCACGGCCCACCGAAATCCACAATTGGACATACCATTGGGTTCGTATCATCAAAACGAATCCGTAGACATGTAGTTTAACAATTTTAGAGACCATAGACTTTGGCACACTTTTCGATGCAAAGCGGGTCCAACGGCGGACGCTATTTTGACCCAAAATTATCGTTTTGCCCCTGTGTCCAGAATTGGACTTAAGGACAGGCAATTATAGCTAATTTGACTATTCTGAGAATGATGGCAATGTCTGTTTCAACGTTCGGAGATAGCTGTGACGATTTAGACTTTATGGCTTAGTAGTTGACTATATTTTGCTGGATCTGCGTGCAATCTCCAGGCAAGATACCTTGCCTCCCTCTACAGTTTATTTACATGCATATTCTTATTATTATCTAGTTTTACTAGATGATTATTTACATGTGATTTGTATATCATGCATGCTAGTATAGATATAGTCCTTGTTCATAGTTAGCTTATAGTTCATATTGGATCTGTTCTTCCGTGTATCTTGACTGGATCATATAGTGTCGTCACATGTACTTCGACTGAATCGTATCGTATCATAGGATGAGTAAGTCATAGCTGAACTTTTGTACCTTATATTCGTACAGCTAGCCTGCGAGTCCACACTAGGGGCGAGGATTAGTAGTTTTTTGTACCTTGATTTTGTGAAGCTAACCTGCGAGTCTACACTAGGGGTGAGGGTTAGTAGTTATCTGTTCTGCACCTGCGAGTCCACACTAGGGGCGAGGGTAATTCTTGATGCTAGCCTGCGAGTCCACACTAAGGGCGAGGGTTAGTAGTTGTTTTAAACCTGCGAGTCCACACTAGGGGCGACGATTTGAGTATTCGATTGAGCATCCATTGATCTCGTGACATGTTTTCGCTTGTTCTCATCCAGCAGTTCATTTATGCGTAGTGGTTCTTGTACCCGTGTTCATGATCTTTCTGTCAGTAGTCACTTGTCTATAGCCACTTGTTAGTAGTCATCATGTCAGTAGTCAGTTGTCATAATTCTATCTCTTTTCCTGTTTATACCCTATTTATATTTTATTGCATGATTAAACTGCTATATAGGCATGTTTTTATGTATCTTGCTATGTCTCCTAAGGACCTGATGATCTCTTCAGGTTTAGTGATTGCATGGAGTTAGCTAGTAGTTCTGGATGGCGGATGTGATGATACGCTTGCGGAATTCAGGTATCGTATTACGTTTATTATTCGCTCGTGCTTTCATACCTTCTCATGAGATATCATGTTTTTTTATTCAATTTTTAGACTCTTGTTACTTTCTCTAGAGTCTTATCGGACATATATGCTAGTGGGCTGCAGACCACGACCCATAGTGTTCATTCATGTTTTGTATACTTATTGTGGATTTGAGATATAGATTTGTTTTGTCATGATTTGGCAGTTTACCATGCTCTTGACAGCATTTACGTATTCGAGTCGAGCGAGAGTCCCCTTGATGCGTAGCTGGCTTGCTCACGAGCTCGCGTCCGAAAAGCGGGTGCGGGTCGTGACAGATTAGACTTGGAGACCCTAGTTCAGCATGGGTTAGCTCCAGCCGATGAGGCATTAGAGTAGCTTAGCTAGATTAGTTAGTACTGGACTTTGACTCCAGATTATATTACATTTTGGCTTATTAATATTTTAGTATTTGTATTTGAGATTGTTGACTCTGGACTTGTATTATTTCTGTGTTGGATCTTCTGGATGATATTTTTCATATCTTATTGTCTTTATCTTTCAGTATCATCTATCTTTCTTAGAGTTTGTGATTAAGTATATTATATTGTAATTGCTTGTCCTCCATTTGGATTTGATCTTTTTCGACAGGTTTTGATATTATAATTGTGGTTAGATAGTAGACATAGACAGCATTCTACGCCATTTCTGTGGCGTAGGCTGGGACATTGTCTCGCACTCGTGCCCTTACTCCGAGTGCGGGTCGTAATAGTAATGCTTGATCTTGAATCGAACAAAATTCTACTTAAACTTTGGTCAACTCCGCTAGAAGTGTTGTATTGGTTTCGTAAGACGGGAACGCTTGAGAAATGAATCGGGTCATCTCGAGGATCGAGATAGACGATAGTGAAAGGAACTAGAGTTCGGTTTTAATCGAGTGAGTAACACGACCGACAATTCAAAACTATCACGAGTAGCTTGTCCGACTTCGCTAAGCTTGGTTGAAATGTATATATTCGGGGGACATCTTTAATATGTGCACGATCCAAACTCAGCGATATGATGTACTCGAATGCAGTTGCAAGTGAATATGTTGAGATGTGCATGGATGCATGGATTAAGCGAGTTAGTCTCAGCCTATGACATATTTGAAGAATTATAACACACCTCGTGTGACCATTATAGTCCCGCTACATGGCACAATAGTGACCAAGTCATAGAAACACGATGACTGAGTGAGTACCGTCAGCTTGAATAAGTAGTAAAGTCATTCGATAAAATTTACCAAACGCATGTGACACGGAACTTAGAAAGGTACCCGAGTATAGTTTGATGCCATCGAACGATAAAGCCATTCGATAGAAATTGTCTAAGATATGCACACGGCATGAGTTAAGGAACGGTAGGATGGCATGCACTCAAAAAGTCTCGAGGATGAGACTTATTTTGAGTGGTGTATTATGTAACGATCCGCTCCGCCCTAGCGGAACGCCGACTCAAACGGCGCAAGTGCAACGACTCGAACCCCATCTTGCTCAGCGAAATGACTCGCTTAAGGCAAAGGCAATGGACTTGGCCCTTCAGGAGAATCCAGACTTAGACTTCCAAAGGCACGCTCGAAGTCTCGCTCGGCCGATGCGATCATCGCTAAGGTGGGTGGCTCCGATGAACCTGCCTTTGCTTAGCCTAGACGCATAATAATATGGACAATATTGCTAGAATCGTTAGGCGATAACACCGTGCATGCTAATAAAATGACTAAATGCACCTAGCTAAGGGAAAAATCTCATCTTGTATGCTTGTATAGAACATGGAAAAGAATTTAGAAAATATACGAACTCTCGTACCGCATTCTACGCTCGTGTAAATGCACAACTTATATTTTGAGTAGATTTACTTGTGCGTTCGATTATGAACAAAAGGCTTGTCACTTAGAATCATATCACAACTTAAGACATGAAACAATGAATGGTTCACTAAAATAAGAGGAAGACTATCAACATAGTCGTTCCGAATAGAGTACTAGAAATATTGAAAGGCTTCAGGACTGATAGGTCGCCAAGGCGGTTCCCGCACAGGGAGTTGCATAATGTATGAATGAACGAATAAATGAATGAAGGAATCAACGAATGAATGAATGAATACGTGAACGAATCAATGAACGAATGAACAAGTGAAAGAAAGAAAAGAAAGAACGAATGAAAGAAAGGAAAGAAGGATTAGCGACAGGTATGACGGGGACGTGCAACGGAGATCGCTACCAGCGCTGCCCGGATGCCGCCGCCAACCTAGTCGGTAATCGACTATGGCTCACAGACAGCCTATGGCTCAAAGACAGGTTTTAAGTTAAAAATGATAAGACAATACGAAATGGTCGCGGACAACCCACTCGTATACGGGGAAAAGAAGTGATTAAGGATTACAAGGCAACGATCAACGACATCGTGGCCAGCCTAGGCAGAATCATGGCTTACGGGCTGATTGGGTGCGGGCTTGGCCACCCAAGAGACGTAAGGCAGGGTATATCAAAAGACTATCAAGGTGTACCAACAATCACGCTTGATAGGTGAGAATACCAAGAGGAGTAAATGTCCAAATGGCTTGTGGTGCCAGCGACCGGTGCATATAGATTAAGTTGGCTCGATTGTGGCAATCCGTGTGCGAGACCTTACATTGAAACAAGTAATCTGACTAAGTTGAACATGCTAAGTTACTGACTATAATATATCTGAACAATGTTTGAGTATAACACAAACCGACAAGTTGAGTAAGCTGAACAACTTTACAACTGCGTGAACATGGACATCGAAATAACACAACTTGACAACTTGAATACCTCATAGACCCTGAGGCAGGAACACGCCCTTGACACCTTTGAAATACTTATGTAATATTAGGTTAAGTCATTACGTATGAACTGTTGGCTAACTTGTTTTACTTGGACAGGGGAGATCGTAAGGTAAGTATGGTAAGTTGCGCATGTATTTTCTATGCGACACTTGATATCGATAACACGAGATAGGCTTAAATAATATGACATAAAACTGAACCTAAGGCAAGATTAGTAAGATAATAAATGATAGATGGTGCACAAAAGAAAAATGAATGTGTTTGGTAATAATAGCGAGTGGGCGAGCTAGCCTCCCCACCAGTGCATAACTATGTACTGATAACCACATAGTCTGCTTGCAGGGTACGGAAGAACCACGTCGGGTGCGGAGACTTCCCTCGAACGTACTAAGGTGCGAAGCTAACTCTGGAGCCTCAGAGCGTTGCAAAGGAGCTAAAGCACCATATATAGGACATAATGTATCGAAATATCGCCAGAAATTATTCCATGTTGTAAGCCACTTGGCATGCCTTTTATGTTTCAGAGAGAGAGAGAGAGAGCTTGAGAAATTGTAATCTTGGCCTAGCGCCGCTTGTAAAACTTCTTGAATATCAATAAAGACTATTGAGTTCGTTTCAACTTGTGTCCAATTACTTTTTGCTGCAAATGGGGACAATCTATGCGACTCTGTGGCCTAGCTTAAATCGCCATTTCTGGACTTGGCCTTGCACGAGCGCAACCTAGGCTCGTGCGACATCACGTTTTAGCGAGGACGATCGATCCTACGGGACCGGGGTGTGACACTGCTGGCCTCTGACATTCGATGGATGTTACGCTTTGAGGTCCTTGGTATCCTTTGAGGGACCATACCAATCCCCTCTGTAGCCAGAGTGCCCATGCGTTGAAGGTTTGTTTTAACTGCATTATCACTGTAGAACGGTTAGGCTCCCTGTTGCATGCATCACTCTATTTTATTATATATCACAGTTTATTCGGCATATTATTTTTTTGTATCTTGTTACGTGCCTCTGAGGACATAGTAATTTCTCCAGGTGTGTACTTTCATGACTTTTTGCAGGTGCTCTAGCCAAAATAGTGGTCTTCCCTTGCTATCGAGGAGGATTGCTCTTGGATCATCCATTGCCATTTTTACCGATTCTTTCTTTGTATATTTTTCTCTCATTTAAAATAGTTGGTACTGGATTTGTCTCCGCCCAACTACATGTATAAACGACAAATTCATAGTTGATTTATATTATTATTCTTTTATTTTTGTGGATAAGATTTAGTTGTCATGGTTTACTGTATTTTACAGCTTATGTATGCATACAGCTGGCATATCTACGTACTTAGTCCTAATTATTTTGGGATGGGGCGTTACATGATGGTTTGACCAAGTAGCTCCTACACAGACAAAGGGTGAGGAAGAATATGGCACACAGGCTGAGACACAACTTTATGGAGATGAACCCCAGGGTGAGGAAGAATTTGGCACACAGGGTGAGGAAGGAGTAGACAGACAGGGTGAGGAAGGAGTAGAGATTGAAGAAGAAGAAACGGATGATGAAGAGGATTATGTACCATCAAGTAGTGATGATAAAATAATGTCAAAAAATGTTGACATTCCAGAAGTAGATATGGAAGAATAGGGGGAAGAAACTGAGTTCCAGAGGGAAGAGATGCAGATAAGAAGAAAGTTGCAATTGATGAACTTGACGATGAAGAAGAATACCATAGCTGTGACTCAACTGATTCTGAACAAGCTGGGGCTGAACTTGATAATTTGTATACTGATGGTGAGATGGGTGAGGAGGAATCCGGAGTTCCTGAGGTGAATGATCTCTTCCTAGGCCAGCAATGGATGAATCCGGGTGCAGACGATATTTAAGGTCATATGCTAAAAAAAGAGGTTTGAAATTAAATATATTAAGAATGAAGGGAAAAGGATATGGGGTATGTGTCAAGAAGAGACTTATCCATGAATGTGCAGGGTTAGGATCTCACCAGATAAGACAACTTGTACACTTAGACAACTTAATGAAGAACGCACTTGCAAGCACACCTCAAAGCTGCAGAACAAAATGGCTAATAACAAATTCATCTCTGAAGTGTTGGAAGATGACATTAAGGCACACCACAGTTCATGGAAGACAAAGGATATTCAGAAGCAGATATGAGCCAAGTTTACAGTCAAGGTCTCATATTGGAATGCACACAAGGCATTATTCATAGTGAAGGAGATGTTGTTTGGTGGTTATGATGAGAGTTATAGAAAAACTCTAGAAATTGCAAAGCAGGTTTTGAGAACCAACCTAGGAGTATAGCTTTTTGTAGGAATGTACCTAGGATAATAGAGTTTGGGTATTTATGCATAGGGTACAATGCAATCTTTACTGGATTCGTAAATGTTGTAGACCCTTAGTTGGTTTAGATGGGTGTCATTTGAAAGGAAAGTATAGGGGGTATGTTTGTCTGCAACAGCTTTAGATGGCAATAATGGGCTGTTCCTACTTGCCATTTACCTCTGCACATCTGAAAGTGAAGCCACATGGGTCCATTTTTTTAGTATGATCAAACACAAGCTGCTGCAACATCCATGAGAGATTTCCTTCATATCTGATAGGCAGAAAGGCCTAGGGAGTGCTATTGACAAAGAATTCTATGGGCATCCCCACAGGTTTTGCTTTAGACATTTCTACAAAAACTTTAAGTCCCACATCAATGGTAGCCTACCGATGAAGCATCTTACATAGGGTGCAGCTAGAGCCTATAGACAGGTAGATAATGCTAAGTGGATTAAATCAATTGCTCAACAATGTCCATATGGTCTTCAGTATATGATGAAATAGCACATGAGCAGATGGTGTAGAGCATACTTTGACAAAACAACCAAGTGTGAGCATATAACCAATAATTTTTCTGAGAGCTTCAACAATTGAATAGAAGAAATCAGAGGTAAACCTATCACTATGATTGTGGAGATGTTTCATATTATGGTCATGCAATTGACTTATAAAAGGAAGATTACTTCTAGAGCATGGGGTGAGTATGACTTGACTCTAAAGACTAAAAAGATCATTGATCAGAGGTCAAAGCAAGTCAACAAGTATCAGGTCAATGGTGCTGATGATGGGCTATTTTATGTCACTTGTGTGTTTTCCATTGAGAACAGATGGACTGTTGATATTAATGGGAAAAAAAAATATGACTATTGTGTATGGGATCTAACTGGGATCCCCTGTGTGCATGATATTGCTACTTTGCTACCTAGCAGGCCTACATGGTCAATGTAAGTATCATTTTTGGAAAGATTGTTCCATTGCCTCAACAAAGCCTATGGGATCAAGTAAGTTATTAAATTCTAGTACTAGTGTTTCTCTTTATTTTCATGTTTTGTATTTTCTAGAGCATGTGTTTCTCTTTATTTTCATGTTCTGTATTTTCTAGAGCATGTGTTTCTCTTTATTTTCATGTTCACTATGTATTTCATTATTCTGCATATTGAAGCCACCATATGAGGTTGGTCCACCTGGTAGACATAGGCAACCTGGAAGACCAAAGGGTGTTAGAAGGAGGGAGGCAGATGAGGCACCAAGACATGCCAAGAAGCAAAGGATTTATGGGAGGTGCAAGTTACCAGCTGATCATAATGCTAGAGGGTGCCAGTGAAGACCGGTTGGAGGGAACCAGAAAAAGCCAAGGGCATCAAGACCACCAAGACCACAAAAAGAACCAAGACCTGCAAAGATTTCAAGTAGTAGCAACACTGTTTACAAGAAGCCAAAGGTTTCAAGGGGTAGGAAGAAGGCACCACAACAATCAGGTGATTCAAATGCAACACCACAAGGAGCTCCAGTAGGAGAATTGATACAACATCATTTGGCCAATGTACTTGGAAGGGCTAACGACATTGTAGGATGTCTACCACCAAGGGGCTCAAACAATTTAGTTTTCAGACCTCCATGGAGAGTCAATAGCAGCAGCAGTAATGTGCAGCAATAACAACCAATGAAAGTATAGTGAAGATGTTAGGCCATTTTGTAAACTTGTTAGGCCATTTTGTAAACATCTTAAAGTGAACATTTCCTGAATAGCAGTAGACATTTTGTGAAGTGAAGTGTCACGACCCGCTCCCGAATAATCGGACACGAGTCGGACACGCCCAGCCTTCGTCGTTAGACACGACGAAGTAAGCTGTACCAAACTAGGGAAAACTACCAGATAAACATGAAAATATATAATCACAGCATCTAAGAACGTATCCCAGAATGATCACCATAATCCACAATTCTATGTATGTAAATGTACGAGTCATCAAGAATGAAATGTACATAAATTCTAAAGACAATATCTAAGAGTAAAGCTAACAGTCTAAACCTGAAACCTCAAGCTAAGTCATGAACCATCCTGCTCAGCTAGGATCCCGGGCTCTGGCCCATATGGTAGATGGTATCCTGCAAGTATACCTGCAACTTATCCAGTCAGGAGTGGAGCAAAGTACAGTTCTAGGTAATGAACAAGAACATGATATAAAAATGAGTACAGGGGAACATGAACTATAAAGTACAGGAAAAGAACATGAAAGTACCTGAATATAAAGTACATGAATGTAAGTACAGGAAAGTAAAGTACAGGAATGTAAAGTACATGAATGTAACCATGAACCTGAAGTACAAGACCCGACCAAGTGCACTATGTTTGAAATACAACTAGCTCATGTGACCGGCTGGGGTAAGCACATGAAAGCACATGAAAGTACATGAATGGTACGACTTAGGACCCGCGTGCACGATGCGAGGCCTAAGCTAGGCACATGAATATAGTAACCGGGATTGGTCACATGGCTAGTGTATTTCCCCACCCGACACAAGAAAGTACAAGAACAGGAGTACAGGAGTACAGGGTACATGATATCGTGTCATGACGTGTCACAAGCATGAGTACAAGAATGTAAATGCACAAAACCATAGAAAAGTACTTGCCTTGCTCCGAAAAAATACTGGTAATCAATGAAGCTGGATGTCCTCCTGGTTTAATAATGATGTGTACAAGTTGATTAATGAACTGTTAATTCTAATTGATTTATCAAAAGATTCTAATCACAAGTAATTCCTAATCTGAACCTTAGTTCTATAGTTTCCTATAGAATATCACTATAATTAACTAAACTTAGCAAGAACCCTAAATCATAGGTACATATATACTTAAACAATTACTACATGACTTTGCTATAATATAAGTGTTCAAAAAGAAAAACTAACAATGATAGGGTGTCTCTTAAATCAAGACCTTCATAACTTAAGTAAAAGTAGAGTAATTAAACCTTTACCTTAAAGAATGAAAATCTCTAGAATTCATCACAGGATTTTATTTCTGATTACACAAGAATTCTTCCTGGGAAATACACAGGAATACCTTCCTGAAATATAAAGGAATACCTTCCTGATATAACTCAGGAATTCCTGATTACACAGGAATTCACCAGGTGTCTCAGGTTACACTGAGATCAATGGACAGCCATGGGTTTAAATGTAAACCCCTAGTCTTCCAACTGGAATGGTTATCCTGCCCTGCTCCCACATTGAAAGTGCTGATATTGGCCTAATACAGAGCTGAATAAAGTCCAGCCATAAACCAAAGCTTAAACTGGTACAACACCAAGGTAAAACAAAGTCTAATGTATACTCTGGTATACTAGGATTAGTTATCAGTCTAACAATTGGAAACTCAAGAACCACATCTTATTTCGAAGAAAAGTATTTAGAAAACTCCCCAACCACTCTCCTCCATATGGCTGAACTCAATTTCTATTGCATTGTAGAACATCAACACAAGAGCTAACACCAGACACCCTATAGATTCGAACCAACAGAAATCTAAAACCCAGCTTTTGTATGCAGGAAACAGTTCAAGTTCTCATTCAAAGCATGGTTGGATACTTAGTCCTGAACCAGAACATGTTCAGTCCCAATAGAACTGAACAAAACATTATCAAGCTGTAAACCAAATCCTGAGAATGACTAATGCATCCTTAGTATTCAAAAATATGGAACAGTGAAGTCCACTGATTCATTGATAGAAAAGAAAATCAATCTCAAGCTGAACTTAGGTTAACAGGTATTCAAAACAAGGGATTGAATGCAAGTCACTGTTCCTTAAACCATGTGCCAAAATTAATCACTCATGGTTATAATCTATAAGAACCATGCTAAATCCAGGTTTAAAAGAAAATCAAGACTGTTAGAACTTAAACTCATTCCTTCCTAACCCACATTCCAGTGAATATTACACAACACTTACTTATTTAACTGAATCCTGAGTCCCTCTTAATTTAAGTTGATACATACCATACTCCAATCCTTCTTATCATTACTCAGAATTCAGGATACAACATCAACCAAGATGATTAGACAAACATGTTTTAGCTTAATAAATCGATTAAGCAAGCTAAATTAAATATAATGGAATATCCCCCTTACAGTGATTTGTTCTCTAGTTAAAAGACACTCAATCATATAGTAACATTAAATCATAATTTACCAGGTTAATTTTGTAGCTTACCTTCAAAGCCCAACAGCTGATACAGATAGGATCCCCAATCTGGACACAATCCTTGTGGTTAATTTGAATCCAGGTTCGAGTTCACTTTACTAGTCAGTCAGAAAGCAAGACAGGACAACATATCATCAGTGCAATTTAGCCTATGACCAGTTCAAACCTGAATAAATTCTCGAGTACTCACTTAGACTCCTGAGATGGTCGAAAAAGTGTTTCTACCCAATCACAGCTCTGAATAAAATTGCTGATGAGATTCAAAAAAAAAATCAATGATCGATACTCTTATGAACACATCATTCAAAAATAAACATGCAGGAACAAAACTTACAATTGTAACGAAGTAATTTGGAGAGATTGGCCGGGTAAGATATCTTGACTGATTTGGAGAATTCTAGGAAGGAAATCAATCAAACGCTCAAAATTCTATCAGATCTTGGAAATTGAATGAAGAATAATCAATATTTGAAATGTTCCTACCTCAACTGATCCGTGGGAACAACACGTTGATCTGATTAATAATTGATCTCTCAATCCAGATCTGAACCACTCCAGAAGAAGGGATTTGAATGAGTAAAATCACTAATTGGTTCAAGAACAATTTAGAGTGTTCAATGAGTCCTACCAGGTTTGATCGATCAATAACAAATCGGTGGTGAAGGAGAGAATCTCTTCTGAAGACGTCGTGCTTGATCAGCCGTCGAGAACTTCAAGCTACATCGATCGTCAGAGGAATTTCGTCGAGCTGTCTCCATTTGCCATGGCCAAGCAACCTCTGGAAGAGCAATGGGATTTCCTTGGGAGGAAGAAGAAGTGAACACTCTGCTTAGAAATGTTAATAGCAAAAGAAGGAATTAGGGATCGAGTATAAATAGATGGCTGAGTCCTCTTCAGAAGAGAAGAAGGAGTTCTAGGCGGGAATCTAATTTAGCCGAGCTACAGTGAGAATCAGTTAGGGAGTGGTGGAAACGAATTTGAATTTACAGCTGTGAGCAAACAGAAAGTCCAGCCTATCCCTCATAGCTCACCAAGAAGGGATTTTAAAAGATCAGTTAATTGGGCCGGGTCTAGTGGATAATTGAATGGGTCTTAGTGAAAATCCATGGACTGAGCCAAGGTTTGGTTTACACTAAAATAAGGAAAACATTAATAAAGAGATTGATTTTTCAATCACTAGAATTTAATGCTAAAAAAATCAGAAAGGATATTATGAAATAATAAAAGATTTATTATTTTCAAAATTATGGATAGTGGAGTTACAAATCTCTCCCCCTTGAAATAATTTCGTCCTCGAAATTCGAAGACCCAAAAATAAATCTCAGCAATTCACAAAAGATCCAAACACCCGTCATTTATAGAATTTTCAAAAGAAACAGAGTACAATCAATCAATCAAACAAAGTAGGATAGCGTTCCCGCATCTCGTCTTCGCGCTCCCATGTGGACTCTCCCGGAGAGTGGTGTCTCCACATGACGCGAACAAGAGGAATAGTCTGGTTCCGCAAGCGCTTCTCTCTCCGGTCCAGGATCTCCACTGGCTGCTCCTCGTAAGTCAATCTCGGGCCCACCTCCAACTCAGAATAGTCCATCACATGGCTCGGGTCTGGAATGTATCGTCGAAGCTGAGATACATGGAAAACGTCGTGCACTCCCTCCAAGCTGGCTGGAAGCGCTAGTCGATATTTCACCTCGCCAATTTGTGCCGTCACGTCGAAAGGCCTGATGAATCTCAGGCTGAGCTTCCCGCCTCTGCCAAAACGAATGGTGCCTCTGGTCGGCGAGATTCTTCAGGAACACTCTGCTTCTAACTGCGAACTCTGGTGACCATCTGCTGTTGCCCGCCTAGGGCTTCTGTCGATCCATGACGCTCTGAGCCTTGAGTCCAAGTATACACAAGAAGTTTGGGATATCACGCTTTGACAAAGATCGAGGATCAAATAGTCACGAAGTGGAAGGAATTTCAATTACAACTTAGAGGAGCAAAATCATGAAGACACAACTATTAAGTATGATCAAAATTGATAGTTTAACACAAGTGGGCTAGAACAAGATAGGAAAATCATGGTCAGACAGACATGATTTAAGATCAAAATTTAGACAAGACACAAACGAAGTATGGAATCAAAATCTGGCAATGTATAATTTGAGAAAATTAATGATCTAACGATACAATATTAGAAGGTAATTGGCAAGGGTTGATTTGAGGAACGTACGAAATACTCAGGAGATACAATATCAAATCAGGGTGAACATGCAAGAATTTGTGATTCTCGAAAACCAATAATCATATGAAAAGGAAATATAGTCTCCAGAATATCCAAGAACATGTTGGTATCTGAAATCACTTTGCTTAGAATCCCTACCCCGCCAGTATGTATCTGACTGCAGTGGACTTCGGCTCCGTGACTCAAATAACAATATGTCTCCAAATACTCCATCAACCTTATCCATTTTCCAACAATCATCGACGAAACATCCCAAGAGATCAAGATATGAAAAATATGACAAGTCTCGACAATACTCGAAAACCTATGGGTGTCTGAAATCACTTCAACTTAGAGTTCCTGCCTCGCCAGTGCGCTACTGGCTGCAGTGAACCCTCAGTCTCCATAATCCAGCTAATGGCTGCAGCGCGCAACTGTCATGCTATAGTAGGTCATCGAATAGCCTCTCGACTTTATTCCTAGGAATTTCAAAAGAGTTTCAAGGAGTTCAAAATGAGTTTCAATAGTCCAAGTCACGGAATGGTGAAGTTACCTGACTGTTAGAATACATGAGTTTATTAGGTACAAAAAAATGACAAGAGATCCAATCAGTGAGTACAAAAGGGCAGCCAGGGAGATTTAAAATTCCAGACAGGGAGCGAAGTTTCAAACTATAACGGAATTTCAACTGATATATAGAATGGTAACAAGATTCCATATATGAGACATTATTCCAAAGGGATAACAGAGTCTCGAAAGATGAACTGAAGCAAGGTATCAGATAGGAGACAAATTTCAAAATAAGAAATAAATCCCGTACTGGAAACAAGTTTCAACAACATCTCGATTAACAACGAAACCTCAGACAAAATGTCGAAGGAAAACAACCTCCCATAGGATACAAGGTCTCAATTAGAGAACCAATATCAACAAGGTCGTGATTAGGAAATAAAATCTCGAATAGAAAATCTTGATGAGGAAACATGATATCAAATAGGGAACAAGGCTCACTGAGTCGCGAGTAGGAACTGGAGTTTCAAAGTCCGAAAAATCTTGGATATATAAGACAAAATCACGAACAGAACAAAGTTTCAAAAATATGAAACATGATCTTAAAATCTCGAATGGAATCAAGTTACGAATAGGAAAAGAGAATCAATGGGTGAATAGAAAACAAATATCCATGAAATAAGCGATACCCCAAATAGGAAACAAGATCGAAACAAAGTTGGGAACATAAAATAGAAAACAAAGTCATGAAAGATGAATATGAAAACATGGTATTAAGTAGCGGATACGGAACAAGTGAAATCTCAAAATACGAGGCAAGATCAACAAGATCGTGCATAGAATGAAAAACAATTCACGAATGAGAAATAAAATCTCATAGGGAACGAGTCAAAATTTCAAGATAGAAACGAATTCTGTAATTGAAATCTCAAATAAAAACAAGATTCAAACAAGGTTTTGAATGGCATAAGTTTGAATAGGAAGGTAATCCCGAAGTAAATCTTAAATATCAACAGAGACTGAATAGGGAACACAATTCGAGTAGAACCAAATCTTGAATTAGGAAACGACGCCATAGGAAACAAGTTATCGAGCAGAAAGAAAATCTCGAATAAGAGCAGAGTTACGAACAATAATGGAAACAAACTTTCAAAAATACATCTCAAATAGCGACCAAGATTCAGAAAATAAAATCTAATAATCCTAAAATAGGAACAAGGAGGTTTTTAAGAAACAACTAGGTGCAAGAGGAATCGAAGGAAAAACTGGATTATGAATCCTGATCCATGGTTTCCTCCAACCATGCAAAAGAGTCTTCTGTCTTCAGTCTATCTTCAGTATTCCTCCGGAACGGAAATCTCTAACCTCCTTCAATTGTCCTGGCGTAGGTTGATCCCTGCGGTAGTACTCCATGTGGTTGCTGAATCTAGAGAGGCTGGTCCCCTTGCTGTAGTCCTGGTGCTCTTCGTGTTCGCCCTTGGGCAGTGTGATCAATGGTCTCCGGCAATCCCTGACTGGGTGGGCAGACTATCTGTAGAACAAGCATAGACTCCATCTTTTGCGGCACTCTTCATAGTGGCATCCTGAGAGGTGGCATAAATTATAAATGATCGTCGGCTGGATCTGGATCTCCCGTTGGGGCTGAAGTACAGGGCTCTGGTAGGAATATATGACTGTTGGCGTGCTGGCTGCTGAGATCTGCTCCTGATGATGCGACTGGTGATGTGACCGAAGAAACGCTGACTAAGTGTTGTGACGCTTTGCGGGTCCAGGGCAGTTGTTGTCTTTGTCATAAATCTTCATGTTCCTTCTGAGCTTCAGCTTCCCGTCGCGTCCTATTGTCCGTGCTACATTCTGGATCTCCTGGCTCGTGGCTCTAATCTTCAGAGAAGTCGGGTCTTTAGATACTTGGACGATCTTCAGTGGTGACTCCAGGTTCTCGATCTGCTCCTTGGTGCAAGATATGTGCTCGGTGTCGGAAAAGTCCAAGTGTCTAAGAGTCTAGAAATCAGAAGTCCTTCCTGGCTCGGAGAGTGTATCCACAAGTCTAACTTGGAAAGGGTGGCCTTCTTCCTCTGGTTGTCAAGGGACTCTTCAGACGTCTCCGTTAACTACGTACTACCCATGGGGATAGTAGAGTGATAGAAGGTAGTAGAAGCTCGGAAACGTCAAGTGCAGGTGAATTGACAGTTCTGGTGTCGCATGCTTTGGAACTATCTGCAAAACAGAAAACTGTTAAAATAACCTAGACCTACATACAACAAGTGTTTATAGAATATTAAAATACCTGATACACCTGATATACCTGATATACCCTTATTTCCCGATTTTCCTATGCTGTGATCAAGTTTTCCTAGTGTAATTCAAGTCCTCCAATAGTACACTAAGACCTAGGTACCATTAGGCTAGACCTGCATGGGCCACCACTAAAAACATGTCACGACCCGCTCCCGAATAATCGGACACGAGTCAGACACGCCCAGCCTTCGTCGTTAGACACGACGAAGTAAGCTGTACCAAACTAGGGAAAACTACCAAATAAACATAAAAATATATAATCACAGCATCTAAGAACGTATCCCAGAATGATCACCATAATCCACAATTCTATGTATGTAAATGTACGAGTCATCAAGAATGAAATGTACATAAATTCTAAAGACAATATCTAAGAGTAAAGCTAACAGTCTAAACCTGAAACCTCAAGCTAAGTCATGAACCATCCTGCTCAGCTAGGATCCCGGGCTCTGGCCCATATGGTAGATGGTATCCTGCAAGTATACCTGCAACTTATCCAGTCAGGAGCGGAGCAAAGTACAGTTCTAAGTAATGAACAAGAACATGATATGAAAATGAGTACAGGGGAACATGAACTATAAAGTACAGGAAAAGAACATGAAAGTACCTGAATATAAAGTACATGAATGTAAGTACAGGAAAGTAAAGTACAGGAATATAAAGTACATGAATGTAACCATGAACCTGAAGTACAAGACACGACCAAGTGCACTATGTTTGAAATACAACTAGCTCATGTGACCGGCTGGGGTAAGCACATGAAAGCACATGAAAGTACATGAATGGTACGACTTAGGACCCGCGTGCACGATGCGAGGCCTAAGCTAGGCACATGAATATAGTAACCAGGATTGGTCACATGGCTAGTGTATTTCTCCACCCGACACAAGAAAGTACAAGAACAGGAGTACAGGAGTACAGGGTACATGATATCGTGTCATGACGTGTCACAAGCATGAGTACAAGAATGTAAATACACAAAACCATAGAAAAGTACTTGCCTTGCTCCGAAAAAATACTGGTAATCAATGAAGCTGGATGTCCTCCTGGTTTAATAATAATGTGTACAAGTTGATTAATGAACTGCTAATTCTAATTGATTTATCAAAAGATTCTAATCACAAGTAATTCCTAATCTGAACCTTAGTTCTATAGTTTCCTATAGAATATCACTATAATTAACTAAACTTAGCAAGAACCCTAAATCATAGGTACATATATACTTAAACAATTACTACATGACTTTGCTATAATACAAGTGTTCAAAAAGGAAAACTAACAATGATAGGGTGTCTCTTAAATCAAGACCTTCATAACTTAAGTAAAAGTAGAGTAATTAAACCTTTACCTTAAAGAATGAAAATCTCTAGAATTCATCACAGGATTTCATTTCTGATTACACAAGAATTCTTCCTGGGAAATACACAGGAATACCTTCCTGAAATATACAGGAATACCTTCCTGATATAACTCAGGAATTCCTGATTACACAGGAATTCACCAGGTGTCTCAGGTTACACTGAGATCAATGGACAGCCATGGGTTTAAATGTAAACCCCTAGTCTTCCAACTGGAATGGTTATCCTGCCCTGCTCCCACATTAAAAGTGCTGATATTGGCCTAATACAGAGCTGAATAAAGTCCAGCCATAAACCAAAGCTTAAACTGGTACAACACCAAGGTAAAACAAAGTCTAATGTATACTCTGGTATCCTAGGATTAGTTATCAGTCTAACAATTGGAAACTCAAGAACCACATCTTATTTCGAAGAAAAGTATTTAGAAAACTCCCCAACCACTCTCCTCCATATGGCTGAACTCAATTTCTATTGCATTGCAGAACATCAACACAAGAGCTAACACCAGACACCCTATAGATTCGAACCAACAGAAATCTAAAACCCAGCTTTTGTATGCAGGAAACAGTTCAAGTTCTCATTCAAAGCATGGTTGGATACTTAGTCCTGAACCAGAACATGTTCAGTCCCAATAGAACTGAACAAAACATTATCAAGCTGTAAACCAAATCCTGAGAATGACTAATGCATCCTTAGTATTCAAAAATATGGAACAGTAAAGTCCACTGATTCATTGATAGAAAAGAAAATCAATCTCAAGCTGAACTTAGGTTAACATGTATTCAAAATAAGGGATTGAATGCAAGTCACTGTTCCTTAAACCATGTGCCAAAATTAATCACTCATGGTTATAATCTATAAGAACCATGCTAAATCCAGGTTTAAAAGAAAATCAAGACTGTTAGAACTTAAACTCATTCCTTCCTAACCCACATTCCAGTGAATATTACACAACACTTACTTATTTAACTGAATCCTGAGTCCCTCTTAATTTAAGTTGATACATACCATACTCCAATCCTTCTTATCATTACTCAGAATTCAGGATACAACATCAACCAAGATGAATAGACAAACATGTTTTAGCTTAATAAATCGATTAAGCAAGCTAAATTAAATATAATGGAATATCCCCCTTACAGTGATTCGTTCTCTAGTTAAAAGACACTCAATCATATAGTAACATTAAATCATAATTTACCAGGTTAATTTTGTAGCTTACCTTCAAAGCCCAACAGCTGATACAGATAGGATCCCCAATCTGGACACAATCCTTGTGGTTAATTTGAATCCAGGTTCGAGTTCACTTCACTAGTCAGTCAGAAAGCAAGACAGGACAACATATCATCAGTGCAATTTAGCCTATGACCAGTTCAAACCTGAATAAATTCTCGAGTACTCACTTAGACTCCTGAGATGGTCGAAAAAGTGTTTCTACCCAATCACAGCTCTGAATAAAATTGCTGATGAGATTCAAAAGAAAAATCAAGGATCGATACTCTTATGAACACATCATTCAAAAATAAACATGCAGGAACAAAACTTACAATTGTAACGAAGTAATTTGGAGAGATTGGCCGGGTAAGATATCTTGACTGATTTGGAGAATTCTAGGAAGGAAATCAATCAAACGCTCAAAATTCTATCAGATCTTGGAAATTGAATGAAGAATAATCAATATTTGAAATGTTCCTACCTCAACTGATCCGTGGGAACAACACGTTGATCTGATTAATAATTGATCTCTCAATCCAGATCTGAACCACTCCAGAAGAAGGGATTTGAATGAGTAAAATCACTAATTGGTTCAAGAACAATTTAGAGTGTTCAATGAGTCCTACCAGGTTTGATCGATCAATAACAAATCGGTGGTGAAGGAGAGAATCTCTTCTGAAGACGTCGTGCTTAATCAGCCGTCGAGAACTTCAAGCTACATCGATCGTCAGAGGAATTTCGTCGAGCTGTCTCCATTTGCCATGGCCAAGCAACCTCTGGAAGAGCAATGGGATTTCCTTGGAAGGAAGAAGAAGTGAACACTCTGCTTAGAAATGTTAATAGCAAAAGAAGGAATTAGGGATCGAGTATAAATAGATGGCTGAGTCCTCTTCAGAAGAGAAGAAGGAGTTCTAGGCGGGAAACTAATTTAGTCGAGCTACAGTGAGAATCAGTTAGGGAGTGGTGGAAACGAATTTGAATTTACAGTTGTGAGCAAACAGAAAGTCCAGCCTATCCCTCATAGCTCACCAAGAAGGGATTTTAAAAGATCAGTTAATTGGGCCGGGTCTAGTGGATAATTGAATGGGTCTTAGTGAAAATCCATGGACTGAGCCAAGGTTTGGTTTACACTAAAATAAGGAAAACATTAATAAAGAGATTGATTTTTCAATCACTAGAATTTAATGATAAAAAAAATCAGAAAGGATATTATGAAATAATAAAAGATTTATTATTTTCAAAATTATGGATAGTGGAGTTACATGAAGTGATGTAAACTAATGTAATCTACAGTAATGCAGTAAACAATCTGTAAACTTGTGTGGCATTTTTGTATTGCAGTAAACATCCTTACATGTTAGGCCATTTTGTAAACATCATTTATTGAAGTGATCATTTTGTATTACAGTAAACATCCTTATATGTGTGGCATTTATTTATTGCAGTTGACGAGAGCTTCTATTGCATTGCATTATATGTGACTTAATCTGCAGTTGATGAGCTTGTATTATAGTTGTTAAAGTGAATTACTCTCATTTTATATTGCAGTAAACTCCGAGAGCTTCTTGTTAAGTAATGTATGAGAGTAATGTAATTTGCTTGTATTTGCTTATGATGAGAGCAATGTAATATGTACTCCAAGAGCTTCTTGTGAAGTAATGTATGAGAGTAATGTAATTTGCAATATGAGAGTAATGTAATCTGCTGTAATGTATGCAACTTGTATTGTAATGTAATCTGCAGTAATATATGCAACTTGTATTGTAATTCAATCTACAGTAATGTAGTGTAATGTAATCAGTCTATTTTGTTCAAGCACAGGCACACAATTAATCTGCAGTAATGTATTGTAATGTAATCGATCTTTGTTCAAAACTGCATGTCTTTAAGACAGCACAAGCACTGGCACACAATCAATATGTTTTGTTCAAAACATTGTTACATTCATATAGTGGATCAAATACAAGATTTTAGATTTCAACTTTACATAGCAAAACTTTTTCCAAATTTTCTACACAACTCTTCTAAAGTTGTGTTCACTACAATTTGAACAGGAATTTCAGAGTTACTGTCACTAGCCGTAGCCTCATTCAACAATTGGAATGCATTGTTGCACTTTAGGCATTGCAAGAATCTTTTTCCCTTGTTGTGACTTCTCTTTGACATTAAGATGACTCTCCTTCCTCTACAATTTGGATTAGGACAAGTGGTTTCTTCCCAAGGACATTGTTTCTTCTAATGACCCAAGTCACCACATGTGAAACAACCTTCCCTTTGTTGAAGATGAAACTCCGGAGCTTGAATCCAAAATAGCCACATCCAGCCATAAAAATCTGAGCAGAGGGGACACTTCAAAAAATTTCGTCCGGGATTTGCTTTAGTATTGGACTTCAAAAGATACCTAATCCCCTTGCAACTTCCGATCTTGTATAGTGAGCTAAAAAACGAACACTCGTCTGCTAGGTGGGTTTTCATCGAGCATATTTGATATTTGTCCTAATCAAAAGAGAAAATGTCACGATTTGAGACAAAGAAACCATAAAAGCAAAAGCTTTCATATATTAAAGGAGAAAAACCAAGTCAATTTTACATTACCTAGGTTGCAGAGTCGGGCATGAGAGTTGGGGAAGCTTCGGATTTAGAAAGGGAAGAGAGATTTGGGGTTAGGTCACAGGTCATATAAAAAGAGAAAAGAATGGGATTTGCTTTTGTCGGGAAGAAGGGAGGGTACTTTAGGGATTTACAAAGTTTATTTTACTGCTCTGAACTGCTCTGAACACGTGAGGGACAATTTGGTCAGAAATTACACCTTAAAGCGCTCAACTGTTAGTTTTGGACGGATTCCGTGTAAAGTGGGGGGTGTTATACATTTATATGAAGTGGTCGGGTGCACCTTAAATAAGGGTAAAGAAAGTGGGGTGCTACTAAAAAATTTTCTTTTATTTTTCCACTTTTTCTTTGGTAAGGCGGTCACTCTATGCTGGAGGGAGTATTCAAAAAATTTGAGTCACCGCCTTCAGATTTTGGGGACATTATTTTGTCGGCCTAAATCCTATCTATTCTACTAAAAAAAAGTTAAGTTTTACCGTAAATTTTGATTTCTCCCCCCCCCCCAACCCCACCCCACCCCACCCCACCCCACACTATATTTATCCTAATTTAAGGTGCATTCCACAGTTTTGTAAAAATGTAAGAGTCTCCCAACTTTGTACGAAAATCGTCTAGAACTAGCGGTCAACCGCTTTGACCAAAAAAATTTGACGAAAATACCCTTTCCTGTGTGTGTGCTATCCCCCTCCCCCTCCCCGTCGCCACAGCCCCCCCTTCCTCCCCGTCGCCACTGCCCCCCACCCCCAGCCGCTACCCCCTCCACCGCCACTGCCCCCCACCCCCGGCCGCTACCCCCCCCCCCCCCCCACCGCCACTGCCCCCCCTCTTTCTCCCCGCCGTCCCCGCCGTTGCCCCCCTTCCTGGCCGCTGCCCCCTCCCCATCGTAGGTGCCACCCCCCTCTCCGCCACCATTAACCCCCCACCTTCCACGTCGTCGCTGCCAGATGAGGACGATGAGCGGGGGATGGGCAATGACGACGAGGAGGCGGGTGGAAGCGGTGATGGGGGAGGGGGACAGCGGCCGGGGAGGGGGCAGCGACGGGGATGGGGGGGACGGATAGGGGGCAGCAACCGGGAGGGACGGGGAAGGGGGCAGCGGCGAGGGGAGGTTAATGGTGGCGGAGAGGGGGGTAGCAGCGACGATGGAGGGGGGGCAACGGCTAAAGAGGGGGGCAGCGGCGGGGATGGGAGGGGGTGGGACGGAGAGGAGGGCAGCGGCCCGGGGGGGATGGGAAAGGGAGCAGCGACGGGGATGGGAGGGGGGGACGGGGAAGGTGGCAGCGGCCGGGGGAGTGCAGTGGCGGCGGGGAGGGAGGGGTGGCAGTGGCGGCGGGGAGGGAAGGGGGCAGTGGCGGCGGCAGGGGGGAGAGGGGAGGGGGTGAGGAAGAAGATAATGAGGGAAGGATAATTTCGTCCAAATTTTTGGGTCAAAGCAGTAGACCGCTAGTCCTAGACGGTTTTCGTCCAAAGTGGGGGAACTCTTACATTTTTGCAAAACTGTGAGGTACACCTTAAATTGGGATAAATAAAGTGGGGGGCAAGTCTAAATTTCTCAAAATAAAAAAATAGTTCCTAAACAAGAGAGCCGGTAACCATACCCATTGCTTACCCAACTCCACAGAATGACAGAATTTATAAATCCCTGCCGATCCTAAAATTTATTCATACAGTTATTATTTCCGAAAAAAAGAAGAAGCAAATACCAGGTAAAAAAAAAATCATATATTTATTATTATTTTTTATTTTCTAGGGTTAGGTTTTCTTCGTCGTTCCCAAAAATTTATAGCGTTTACCCCATCTCCGCCATGGCTAGTGCCGCCGAAACTTTAACCAAGGAGACGGAGGAAGGGGCCGAGGCGAACAATAGGCCGACGTCCGACGGGGCCGAGGAGTTCCTGGACGCTCCCGAAACCCTAGCTCCCGCCGACGGAGGAGATCCGATGGATGTCGACAAGGAAGAAGAGAAATCTCGTGTTTTGAATGCTTCAGAAACCCTAGTCGACGTAGGGGATTCGGCCGTCGTGGCCGGAGAAAATCTCGACGTCGAAGAGGAGAAGGTTTGTGTTCGGAGTGCTCCCGCAACTCTAGTTTCGGTAGATGACGGAGATTCCGCTGTTGTTGCCAAGGTAAATCTCGACCACTATGGAGAGAAAGTTGCTGTTCAGAATGCTTATGAAACCCTAATTCCGGTTGAGGAGGGAGATTCCACCATGGTGACCGAGGAAAGCCCCGTTGGCAACGGAGAGAAAGTTCCCGATTCCGAAAAGAGAGTTCCGGAATCCGTATACGCTGTAAAAATTGATGACGGAGATGGGCGTGTCCCGTACTATTTGCCTCATGGAGAGGACAATGCGGGATTCTCCGCTACCGACATGGTCTGGGGGAAGGTCAAGAGACACCCGTGGTGGCCTGGCCAGATATTCGACCCCAAGTACACCTCCGATCTGGCGTCAAAGCACCAGAAGAAGGATCAGTTATTGGTCGCTTACTTCGGAGACAAGACTTTTGCCTGGTGTGAGCAGTCCCAGCTTAAGCCCTTTGTTTCGGCCTTTGCACAGATGGAGAGGCAAACTGGCATGGACGCATTCACGAACGCTGTCAAGGATGCGATCGAGGAGGTGTCGAGGCGAGTGGAGCTCGGGATGTCGTGCCTCTGCGCAGCCGACGAGGCTTACACAAACCTGAAGTATCGGGTGGTCGAGAATGCCGGGATAAGGGAAGGGACATGTTGTTCTGTGTTGGATAAGGGTTTGATTGTGAATTCTTTCGAGCCTAAGAGGCTTTTAGAGTTTGTTGTAGCGCTGGCTCGGTGTCCCTCTTGGGGAGTCGATACGTTGGAGCTTGCTACGGCGAAGGCGCAGGTGAAGGGATTTTATCGTTCAAAGGGTCGTGCTGAGCTTCCTGTGTTTGTTATCAGTGGAGGGTTGTTGGATAATGACAATTATGTTACGCCACCAAAGAGTAAGAAATCTGGGAAGAGTAATGCTGAAGATTCAGCTGTGAAAAAGTCCAGAGGCAGACCCAAAAAACTTAAAGATGTGTCGGAGAGAAAACTCAAAGATGTGCTGGAGGAAAAACTTACAGATGTGCTGGAGGATGCGAAGGAGGATGTGAAAGTCGCCAGTGATGATTCAGCTGTGTTATCTGGGAAGAAGAGGCCAAGGGGCAGACCCAGTAAAGATCAGAATGAATCAGAGAATGGTAATGGTGGTAAAGGTGTGCCTGAGGATGCGAAGGAGGATGTGAAAGTAGTCAGTGATGATTCCGCTACGTTATCTGGAAAGAAGGCGCAGGTGAAGGGATTTTACCGTTCAAAGGGTCGTGCTGAGCTTCCTGTGTTTGTTATCGGTGGAGGGTTGTTGGATAATGACAATTATGTTACGCCACCAAAGAGTAAGAAATCTGGGAAGAGTAATGCTGAAGATTCAGATGTGAAAAAGTCCAGAGGCAGACCCAAAAAACTTAAAGATGTGTCGGAGAGAAAACTCAAAGATGTGCTGGAGGAAAAACTTACAGATGTGCTGGAGGATGCGAAGGAGGATGTGAAAGTCGTCAGTGATGATTCGGCTATGTTATCTGGGAAGAAGAGGCCAAGGGGCAGACCCAGTAAAGTTCAGAATGAATCAGAGAATGGTAATGGTGGTAAAGGTGTGCCTGAGGATGCGAAGGAGGATGTGAAAGTAGTCAGTGATGATTCCGCTACGTTATCTGGAAAGAAGAGGCCAAGGGGCAGACCCCGTAAAGTTCAGAATGCATCAGAGAATGGTGAAGGAGGTAAACTCAAAGATGTGCCGGAGAAAAAACTTAAAGATGTGCCTGAGGATGCGAAGGAGGATGTGAAAGTAGTCAGTGATGATTCGGCTGTGTTATCCGGGAAGAAGAGGCCAAGGGGCAGACCCCGTAAAGTTCAGAATGCATCGGAAAATGGTGAAGGAGGTAAACTCAAAGATGTGCCGGAGGATGCGAAGGAGGATGTGGAAGTCGTCAATGATGATTCGGCTACGTTATCTGGGAAGAAGAGGCCAAGGGGCAGACCCCGTAAAGTTCAGAATGCATCGGAGAATGGTAAAAGAGGTGCTTCTGGATGGAAATCTGCCCCTCGTGCTTCTGCTAAGAAACATGACGATGATGATCCCAATCACCACGGCAAAGGGAGAAGTAGGAAAAAGAGGGTTGATTACTTGGAGATGGTGTCACAACCATCTTCAGCTCGTAATATGTCTGTAAAAGTTGGAGAGCGCATCCATAATGTTTCTAGCCAAGTGCAAGGGTCGCCCCCTATTTTCAAGTATAATAGTGATGAATTGCAAAGTCTTGAATCTACGAGAATGAGAAGTGTTACAAAGAAGGAATATGCTTCCACGTATGAGATGCTCTCCCAACTGTGCTGGGTTGCGGTGGATCCTATGGGGATGTACAGTTTCCTGTCAATGACAGTGAGTTTCTTTACTGATTATAGGGCCACAATTTCAACTGATTCTTCAGAGGAGCTAATGCCTTCAAAGTCAAAGGAAGGTAAAAGAGGACGGAAAAAGAAAACGGTGGATTCTGATCCAGAGTTGTCGGATGTGCCTATGGCTGACTCGTATTGGAATGACCTACTACTTCAGAGCAGCCCAGAAAGAGAACCAGTTTCCAGAGGACGGAAAAAGAAAACGGTGGATTCTGATCCAGAGTTGTCGGATGTGCCTATGGCTGACTCGTATTGGAATGACCTACTACTTCAGAGCAGCCCAGAAAGAGAACCAGTTTCCAGGGGCCGGAAGAGGAAAAAGGGGTCTAAAGGGAAGAAACAGAAGAAGGCAAAGTCTGCAGCTATGGTGGATAATGAACGAGGTCCAAAGGTTAACACCTCAAGCCCGAGTCCTACTGACCATCAAGAATTGGCAGGAGTAGGGCCAAGCAGCTATGTTGTGGGCAGAATCGAGGAAGCAGGAGAAGGGCCAAATAGTAACGCTGCGGGCAAAATCGAGGGAGCAGAAGAAGTGCCAAGAAGTGATGCCATGGAGAAATTCGAGCAGGCAGAAGGGCCAGGAAGCAGTTCTGTGGAGACACCAACTGCACTGATATTGAGCTTTACTGAGCCGGATGCTCTTCCTACTGAAGCCGATCTTATGAGGATTTTCAGTCATTTTGGGCCTCTCAAGGAAGCTGAGACAGAAATTCTGAGGAAGACAAATCGTGCTAAAGTAGTCTTCAAGAGTCGTACCGACGCAGAACTGGCTTTCAGCAGCGCAGGGAAGTATAGTGTGTTTGGTTCAGCTCTTGTCAGCTACCGTCTTAGGTACTTGCAGCCGTTGCCTAATGGTTCTCCAGGCAACTCTGCACAGGACAAGAAGGACACTACACACTGAGGCTGGCAATACAGAACTTCCAGGTACCTGGCTTCTTGTTCATATTTTTTATTACTGATATAATTCCATACCATGTCTATTTGCTCATTAAATTGTTTTTTGTCTGTCAGCCGAGGAGGGCAATTCTGTTGCCAGTGGAAATACATCAGTTCAAGTTATGGGCAACTCATCAACATAGTGATTTAGATGGGCTACAGTGAAAGTTATTATTTTTATCTTTTTTAACTCATGAAGGTAATGCTGTTAACTTACTCTGATGGGCTTGGAATTAATTCTGTTAAGAGTAGTTCTAATTTATGCTGTACATAGTAGTAAACTAATATTGAGGCTTTCTTTTGTGCAGCTCTTGCTTTTGCTGAGCTTTTCGTTCTATGGTCATGTTTTCTGCTAGTCTTTCTAGATTACTTGTGTTTACTTAAAAGCCAAACAAGGTCAAATATTGTTCTGAATGTGTGAGTTAAAGTTGGCAGATTTTGATGATGGAAATATCTTACTTTGAATTTGGAGGGCGAGGTTCCTCTTTCTATATATTAAAGAAACATAGGCTTTGATCTGTCTGTTACTTTTATGACAGGTTAATTTTGATTGACATTGCAAGTTCCTCTTGGATTAGCTTGACTGAGCAACTTGTCTGATATTTTTCCAAGTGTCCTAACCTATGTTGCAAATCGTGATACTTATTGTGTATTGGTTTTCTTGATTATTTTATCATGTATCATAAGATACATATCCTATTGGCAAATAGATTGAAAAACTATTATAGAAATGGAAGACATTAATTACAAAAGAGTTCCATTAAAAATGTAAGTGTCAATCATTATAAAGTTATCAACAAATATGGAACTAATGTAACACAAATTAGACAACCATCAAGTCAGATAATCATTTTAAAACTCCATAAATGTACAAATATTAAAATAAATGAAAAAAATCCAATGAATCTCGTAAGGTTTGTCCATAAACACCAAAAAGAAAATACAAGAACCCCAAAATGAAGGAGAAGAAAAGGTCTGTAAATAGACAAAGTTAATAGGAAAGATACAAACATTGAAAATGAATAAAACAAGAAACCATATTGTATCAGTTTCTCATATCAGTCGGATTGTTCGATGCAAACGTAAAATATGACATTTTTTCCCATCTGGTACACCTATACAATATAATCCAGGAAACCCTTTCTTACGATACATATCGTATGTACCATACTAGATTAACAAAGGGGTCCTAGGTGGAGAACTTCTTGGTCTGTGATCTTGTGGTATTCTGTTGCCACTTGACTACTTGAGCGACTGAGAGAATAGGGTTGACAGGTTAAGCTCTTCATTTTAGATTTGTTTTCTAATGCCTTCCTCAGTGAATTGGTTCAAAGGCCTGTTGGCCCTTTCACTTTGCATTTAATGACTTGGATATATGATGGTAATCGTTCTCATTTATATGCTACTGTGTATTTCAACATTTGGTATTATTGTGTTCAAAGAACTTCATTAGAATTGCATGAACTAATCTGTTTTACAAATGTCGGGGAGGATTGCTCAGTGCAATAGCAAATTCATATGCATGACAATTTTCCGTATATAAAATTATGCATATTCTCATGAAGTGTTTTTTGGGAAAATTTTTGGTAACAACGTAAATTCTGCATAAGAAAATTTGTCTTTATTGGTTACACTGCCAATGAATTATTTGTTGGTTGAGTCCTCTTTTGGTTTATCCTTGTTGCTCTAATAACAGAAAGAGTGGTGACTAGACTCCAGAATGGGAGAATGAACTGAAGAAAGAGGAGAAATTTAGGACTAAGTGGATCCTAGTCCAACTCCTTGTACCTCTATAACCAAAGTGAAGCTCAAGCCTGTGCTTGGACCCATTAAGAAATATAGCCAAAATGTTATTTGCAGCTTGGCTGATGACGACAAACTTTTTTCACTATACTAGGGTGACTGATTGTGTCATTTAGTATAAATAAGGTACAATGCGAGAAATTATGTTGAATAGATTTTACCAAATAGCTATTGTGCTAAGAAGTTAACAAGTGGAGGGTTGATATCAGGTTGTCGAGTGACTTGTTCCTCCTCATCCTGAATGTGTACAATGAGTCAAATCTGATCTACCCTTGCTCCTAAATTTGGCACCACATAAAAGTGGAATAAAAATATTCAACTAATATTGTCAATGAATTAAATGTGAAAATGGTTCATTATTAGACCATGTATTTGATTCACCAAATACATATTATTGTATACTCTTTGATATATATGGCACAACGTAATTATCCTTTTCAAGTTTCTAATTGAACCAAGTCATATTTTTCATCTAAAAATAGTAGTAGTAAGAAAAATTCCCCCTTGACAAGGATATATTATATATGTAATCCTAGATATGAAAATAGGCATGTTTCATCCATGAAAGCGGAAAGGTATAAAAAAGACAAAAAATAGACGAATATATATATATATATATATAATTGGTTGAACTTGAAAATGGACTCTCTTTTTTTGGGTTTTTCTAAGGACACCCAAATATTACTAGGGGCTATCACTTACTAGGGGACAACCCAAGTTTGAGGAACTTTTACTGAGGACAACCCAAAAATTACTTGGGACAACCCAATATTATAGTTTTTCTCTCTCCTCTCTCCTCCTCCTCCTCCTCCTTCCTTTTGGGCCAGCATCGGACCCGAGCTCGGCCGCGGCCGCTTCGGCACCGTCCGCCGCTGCACATCCCTCCTCTTCGGTGACCACTTCGCTGTGAGCGGACGGCGGAGGGCGTCGAGGGCGCGGGCGCGGCGGAGGAGGGTGCGGGGGAAGCAAGGCTGGGTGAGCGGACGGGGGAGGCGCCAAGCGCGGGCGCGACGAAGGGCGTCGAGGGCGCGGGCGCGGCGGAGGAGGGTGCGGGGGAAGCGAGGCTGGGACTGGGAGGTCGGGGCGGCGGAGGGCGTCGAGGGCGTGGGCGCGGCGGAGGAGGGCGCGGGGGAATCGAGGTTGGGACTGGGAGGTCGGGACGACGGAGGGCGTCGAGGGTGCGGGGGAAGCGAGGCTGGGATTGAGAGGTCGGGGCGACGGAGGGCGTCGAGGGCGCGGGCGAGGGCGCGGCGGAGGAGGGCGCGGGGGAAGCGAGGCTGGGACTGGGAGGTCGGGGCGGCGGTGGGCGTCGAGGGCGCGGCGCTGGTCCCCTTCCCATCTGCTGCTGCTTCTTCTTCTTCTCCGAGGACTACAGTCCTAACATATGTTAGGACTGCCAACTTGCTGGCAGTCCTAGGACTGCCAGCATGTTGGCAGTCCTACTTGCTGGAAAAAATTGGGCTAGTCCCAAGTAAATAAATGGATGACAAATTTGTAATTTTTTTTGAACATTTTGGGCTAGCCCCAAGTAAAAAGCGTGGTGCCCTTAGAAAAAGCCTCTTTTTTTTAATCCAGCACGTGCGGGCTCAATTAAATCGTGTCTTCCCGCACACAATTTTTAGTCGTTCGTCATGTCGCTTCAGACTCTTCGTGCGGATCTTGTTCGCATTGGCTTTTTCATCGTCGTCTCACACGTATGCCTCGCGCTCGCGAGCCTCACGGGATGGCCGTCGTCTTTCGACACCGGCAACTCAACGCCTCGCTTCGCCCACGACGCCGAAGGCGCCCCCGACGTCTTCCCGACGTCTTGTCCGCCCAACCACCCGTTCTATGCGCACGACGTCCTTACGACGTCTTCCCGATGCCCGTTGGGCACTGCACGACGGGTCGCGTGGTCGGCCGTCGTTTATACCCGTGGTAGAATAGTGCCAGTCCTCGACCGCCCGCGTGGCGTCCCTAGCCGTTGAGTTTTCGTGCACGGGACTTCCCATTCTGTCCAACGCCAGTTCAGACCGTGACCATTTTTCGTCAGTCCTCCGACGTTGTGGATGCCCCGCATCGCACAGGCCAGGTTCATCATCGCCCTAAAATGGACTCATTGAATTGAGTAAACAATTAACTTGGATTCGGTTTGTTTGATGTTCGAGGGTTTGATATCAGGTTGATTGTGGGACACACATTTTGTCAAATGTATTGTGGAGCTTTCTCAAATTCAGTAGCCGATGCCATTGAGATGTTAGAAGGCTTAGATGATAATGGCAATCATCTTTATTGTTCTCTTTTCTCGCCAACCATAAATTAGGGGTTCTAGAAAACCCGCTTACTACGTGGTACCATACAGATGGCCACAGGAAATGATTTTACTTGTACTCAAGTCGGGATGTATGGGATGTCCTTTACCTGATAATTATTTTGCCCCTTTCCATCTTTTTTTGGCAACTCTAACCTAACACTCAACTTCACACGTCCTTAATAAATTACATTTTATTATTGAAGAATACTTGTCACTAGCAATGTTAGACCTGACTGTAACAGGAAAAACTTACGAAAGACTTCAATGCCACTGACCATTTTATTTATTAAGTGGATCCAAGTTTGTTGCCTTTGTATAGCTAGAAGGAAGACTAACTATGGCTGTTCTTGGAACCAGTAAGCTATTGCGAAAAATGTTGTTTACTCCTCAACTGATGGCGATGGCCTTTCTGCAGGTGAACGAGGTTTTGATATCTAAATAAGCTATGTCAAATAATTGTACTTCTTATTTTGTCTCTCTGCTTTTTTGGTAACAATAAACTTGAGTTTAGATGAAATGATTATACTGTAGTGCTACATAAATGCAAGGTTTGAAATATCGGTATTGGTTTTGGCCCCTTCGTACGAGTATCAACATCGAGTGTTTCAACAATTTCTGGTTGGATAATCCGTTATTCGTTTCATAAAGACAACTGATAAAAAGTCATTTAAAAAGCTAGAAAAATATTTGATACATTTAGACATAATTTTATATATTATATGTTGTTTCTTGTTAGTTTTAAATGGAATAATAATAATAATATGGGGGTAAAGTGCATTTAAACCCCTCTTAGATGTCACAAATTGGCAAATAAAGACCTTCTGATTTAGAAACCCCAGATAGAGTCAAAAATGCTTAAAACACCCCCTAATCCCACATTTCTGTTAACCGCTGTTAACTTATGGGTGAAATGACCCAACTACCCCTGCCATATAACCAATGGAGTGGACCGACGTTTCATTCTCATCTCTCTTTCTCTCTCTCCCGTTCTCCACTCTTCTTCCCCGTTCCAAACCCTAAATCTCTTCCCAAACCCTAAATCTCTTCCCAAACCCTAAATCGATTTGCAAACCCGAAGTCGATTTGCAAACCCGAAGTCGATTTGGTAACCGACGTTTCCTTCTCACGTCTCTCTCGCTGCTGTTGGTAGATCGGAGTAGAGGTCGGAGTGCAGGTCGGACTCGAGATCGGAGTGGAGTATTCTCGTACTGGTACTTTCTAAAACCCTAGTTCTCAGAATTTTACTACACTTTCTCTGAATGTCTGCATGTTGTCTGTATGTAGTGTCTGTATGTAGTATGAATTTGTTGTAGTATGAATTTGTTGAAAAAAATGTCTGCATGATGTCTGTATGATGAATTTTTCTAAATGTCTGCATGATGTCTGTATGTAGTGTCTGTATGTAGTATGCATTTGTTGAAAAAAATTCATGCATGAGGAAATTGCATGCATGATGTCTGTTTGTACTATATGAGTTGTTAAATTTCGTAATTGTTTGAGAAAAATGCATGAATCATGTCTGTCTGTAGTATATGAGTTGTTAAATTTAGTAATTTTTTGAGAAAAATGTCAGCTTTCATGCATGATATGTGGTGTTGTTTGTAGTATATGATCCTTGTATGTAGGTAGGATTAAATTAGATGAATTTATATTAAAGTAGTTATTTGTTGTCCCTCTCTTTGTCTATACATTGTTTAATTTATATTTAAATAGTTAAATTTATATTAAATTAGTTGACTTTTTGTTTGTCTATACATTTATGTTTCTACATTAATTAGTTGTTTGTCTATTTGTCTGTTTGTCTATATGTTTGTCTCTATGTTGTCTATTTGTTTATATTGTTTGTTTGTCTATATGTTTGCCTATATGTTTGTCTATATGTTTGTCTATTTGTCTGTTAGTTATCTTATATATGTTGTTGCCTGTGTGTGTGTGCAGAGGGATTAATGGATACGAAGTATGTTGTTAATATGTTTGTGGGGGGAGATTTTAGTGTTGATAACCAATATGTGGGGGGTATGGCATTAGAACTGAAAGAATGTGTGGACAGAGATGAGATGTGCTGGTTTGATCTTGATGGGTTATGTGCATCTGCTGGGGTCCAGGCTCCTTGTGAAATTTATTATTTTGATCCTGTAGATGGAAGAAAGACTCAGATATTTGGTGACAATGATATATTGAGCTTTTTTGAAAAGTTTCCAACCCCTTGTCTTATCAAATTTTATGTACTGGGGAAGCTTGTTGAGTCACTCATTGACTATGGTGAATATGTTGACATTACTGAGTTTACAACCACCAGATTTGTCTGTGGTCCTTCTGAAGCAGCTGATGAGATTGATGTGCAGTTGGGTGATGATTTTTGGGCCAATATAGCTCAAGCTGATGAAGATGTGGAGTTAGGATCTGGGCCTCCTCAACATGTACAAGATGAAGGGACTGCTGAAAATGAAGGCAATGTTGAGAATGAAGACAATGTGCAGGAAGAAAGAACTGAAGATGTAGATGAAGAAGCAGTTGGTGTTGACTTTAGTAGTTATGTCCAACATGAAGACATTGACCAAGACTCTGAATATGCTCCCAGTGATGAGTTGGCTAGTGTACACTCCTCAGAAGAAAGTTTTGATGATGAGGATGAAGGGACTGCTCATGCAGAGCCTGTAGTGACCCAAAGAAGGTTAGTTAGGGAGGAAAATATGGATCTTCATGTAGGGCAGAGGTTTGCTTCACATGCAGAATTCAGGAGTGCATTAAGGCTCCATGCCATAAAGAACAAGTACAATATCAAGTGGGTACACAATGAAACAAAGAGGGTGACAGCTAGATGTGCAAATGATGCTTGTCAGTGGAGGATTCATGGGAGTGTTTTTGGTGGTCATGGGAATTTTGTATTGAAGAAGTACTTGTCTGACCATTCAAGGGACTGTGTTGAGGTGGACAACAATAGACAAGCTACTGCCACATTCCTTGCAAACAGATATGTACAAAGATTCAGGAATGATCCAGACTGGAAGTATGCTGGGTTTAGAACCCACATTGCAGAAGATTTAGAGATTGACTGTTCAAGATACAAAATTGCAAGGGCAAAGAAGAAGGCATTAGAGTTGATTGAAGGGAATGCCCAAGACCAATATGCTTACATTAGGGAGTATGCAATGCTGGTGATGTCTACCAATCCTGGGAGTGTTGTTAGGGTCAAAGGAGAACTAGAGGCAGATGGAAAGTCTACCAGATTTGTGAGGGTGTTCTACACTTTGAAGGCTGTGATGAAGGGTTTTAAGGAAGGTTGTAGACCATTCATTGGTCTGGATGGGTGTTTTCTGAAGACTGAGTACAAAGGGCAACTTCTTAGTGCAGTGGGAAGAGATGCTAACAACAGTTTTTTTCCCTATTGCTTGGGCTGTTGTGGAGATAGAAAATAAGGAAACTTGGAACTGGTTCATGGATCAACTATTGGATGCACTTGGCATGGATGGAAATGCAATCACCTGGATTTCTGATAGACAAAAAGGCCTACTGGATGTTTTTCACAATCTTCTTCCTAATGCAGAGCACAGATTTGCAGTTCAAAAATGTTGCAGTTCAAAATTGTTGCAGTTCAAGAATATTGCCAGTTTGTGTTGATGAACATTTGATTTCCAAATGTTGCAGTTCAAAATGTTGCAGTTCATTTTTATGTGTTGATGAACATATGATCTGGGTAATTGTAAATCTTGATACAAAACATGTCAAATATGATCTGGGTTGGAAACATGTCAAACATGATTTTGATTTCCAAATGTTGCAGTTCATTTGCAGTTCATTATTGCTCATTGGCAGTTTACATTTGCAGCTAACTGCAGTTTACATTGGCAATTTCCAAATGTTGCTTTGATTGGAAACTTTAATTGTAAATCTTGATACAAAACATGTCAAATATTATCTTCATCACATCCGTATTTCTTAAACGAATAACTTAAATAGTACTAAACATGTCAAAAATCCTAAAATAAATTGCAACATATGTATGTTGAAGCATGGTCTGGGTTCAATTGCTGCCACCGTCTCTGTCGATCCTCTTGGAATAGGCTGTAAACCTTGGCCTCGATGCTCCTTTACTTCTTTCATTAAATTCCACATAAGAATTTGATAGTGTTCTGAAAGTTTCTCATCCTCCCATAGTAGAAAACCACAAGAATTTGTTGGATAATTTGCACACCCGTAAAATCTTCTTCCAGGATTGGTTGGTGTCCATGAAGTCTTCAGTGGACTAATTAATCCACAATAGCAACAAATTGTTCTTCCGTAATTCCTATTTGGACGTCTTGAGAACGAAGATTGAGAGCTACTAGCCATAATTTGCAGTTGGATTGGATATCTGTAGGTAAGAAAAAATTTCAACATATTAGATTATAGCAAATAAGTAAAATAAAAGGGAAGAAAGAAAAAAAATTAAACGTTATTTTCCCTACAGCCTACCGGATTAATAGGTAGAAAATAGAAAATGTGTGTTTTAAGTGTAATGTTTCAAACAACTTTCCACTATGCTATATATAGAGAAGGAATAGAAGAGCTGCTGTGCCCAACGGTCAATTGGAGAGGTAATTTGGGGAGTTGAATAATTTCTCTCTCCTTAATTTGGTTGATAACGGCTACTTTTGACGTTAATTTGACGGAAAAGGGTATTGTGCTCAAAACAGGGTTTGCGGGAGGTGCAAAACGCGTAAGTTTTCTAAAAGGTCTTAATTTGCTAACGAGGCAACTCTAAGAGGGGTTTAAATGCACTTTACCCATAATATGGATGAATGTTGTGAATTTGTAGATGTGAATTTTGACAAATGATTATGGTTACAATTTATCAATAAATAATCATATTGATAGACATTATCAGTAAATCATTGCGTTACACCCCTCTTTTTTTTTCTTTTTTTTTTCATTTTTTCCCTCTATTTTTCATTCAGTTTTATCTATCGAAGTAATTGGGAAAGACACCCAGCAGTGGTATCGATCACTATTGTTATAGGTTGGTGTCAGATCACGATATGCCAAACTGTATCTGTATTGGCTGTATCGGTATCACAAACTATGCATAAATGTTGACCCAAAATTTTTGCCTCCTTGTCAAATACATGATGATTTTCATTTGTCCTTGAAAACTTAATTTTCTTATGTTTCTAACTCGCAATCTTATTTTGCCTCATTAAGTAATTTATATTGTTAAGCATAACATTCACCACTCTTATAGGCACTGCTCTAAAAATCGGTTCTAGGTGACGCCTAGGTGCTAGAACGCTCCATGACCTCTTAGTTGGTGCCTAAGCAGCGCCAGTCGGCGCCTAGCGGTTCTAGGCAGTGCGTAGGTGTATTTAGGCGTTAGGTGGTTGATGCCCGTTCGATTACTGCCTAGCACCTTTTACAACCTCAACCTTGGTTATAGGAGAGCAACACGAAGGACATTCCCTGTGCCTAGACTACAAGGCCTTATTAGTGACGATTATGCTCATTTGAGGATTGGCTTGTCATAATTTACTTTTTGTTCCTAGTATACCATTTTGCATGTAACTAAAAGGTTATTACCCCCTATATACATGCATACCTGTCTGTAACTTGAGGGACTCTTTTCCCTCATATATTTCTCCTGGTTTTATGTTCTATTGATTTGTTAAGAAAATAGCTTATATTTGATTTCATGTTCTAAATTGCATATGTTTGATCCAATATAGTTGGTTTTAACTTTACACCCTTATTATGCAAGTTCCTGTAAGAAAGTTAGAGCTTAATGACAACTAAAATTTCAAAATTAACTTGCTTTTGTTTAGATATTTTGACCAGACAGGATGTGTGAATGGTTACGACATATTTCTCCTGTTCATGAATTAGAATTCTTTTGGTAATAATCTTAACTTACGGCTTTTGTTTATTATTCATTATGTTTCAGTTATGAGTTAGCCGTGTACATTCTGTTCCGTCGAATGCTTAACATCTCATTGTTGGCATTTATGGTTCATAGACCACTACAACTACTCATCGGAGGTGGGTGGCTAATCTGAGTGGCTTCTCTTGTTGAATATTGTTTACCATCGTTGCATTACAATACAGACTGATGCAAGTTCCTCGTTTCTACTGTTCGAGAGGAGCACCACACCAGGCCAGGCCATGGTATACTGCAAATGATGCAAGAAGGTTCCTTGTTTCGACCCATCTATAGTCTATTATGGTTTTTAATTGTGTCATCTGTATTTGCATTATGCCAACTGATTGCTTGGCTGTTTAATCTCACCGTTCAGGATATCCATAGTTAAGATCATACAACTTACTGGAGGTGCATAAACTGGGGGCCACTCAAGTATGTTCCACATGCTCACCCTCTTGAAATTATTTTGTGATAAAAGAGGATTATGTTACATATTAGTTCTATTTTAGATACAAGATTATTACTATATATATTTAAATTAATGTTTTTGGGCCTCCATATTTTATGGAGTCCTAGGCGGTCGTCCTGATCAAACTTTAATACTGTTGTTACATATCCAAATCTCCGAATTCATAACCTTGATGCAGAATCAAACCTTTATGATTTATGTCGGAGAGTCGGATGCTGAAAAACCCAAGTTAACCCAACCATCTGATACCAAAAATCAGTGGAAGCGAGGTTGCAGTGGAAGCTGACTTGAACCATAACTTTAGCTTACAACTTTTTAACACCTTATCGCTATCTCGCTTCTCTTAAGACCATCTCCAATGATGGTTTCTATCTTCCCTATTTCTATGGAAGAAATCCATTTTAGAAAAAACTTCTCCCATGGTGATTTCTATCACCATTTCTATCTAGGTGGAAATGATGTAGGATAGAAACTTTCTAAGAGGGTTTCTACATGTAGAAACTCTCATAGAAATTCTCCTCTCTCTCATAACAATTATTATCGGGCCCCACACCATTAAATTGGTACTTTTACTATGTGACACATAGGATAGAAATGGAGAATCATTGGAGAGCATTTTTGTATGTCTACAATTTCTATCTAGAAACTCTTCCAACTAGGATATAAATCTTCTTAAAGTACAATGCCAATAAGAACTCAATTTTAGAAATCACCATTGGAGATGGTCTAATATACTTACGCCACAAGTTGGTAGAGCGAGTTATAAATCTTATGACCATAATAGATATGCACTTATCTGAGCGGGAGCTCAAATGTGCATTGGGTGATGATCGCAAAATTGCTGTCCCCCCTTCTCGTCTCTTTACGTTCAAGAGGACGTGGGACGAAACTTGTTTATACTTCCCTTTTTCATGTTTATTAATCATCATTAGCCACAGGAGGTGGCCTAAAGGTTTGGAAGTTTGGAATTGAGGTGAATTATGTGCTCTCGTTTGGATCAAGTTTTTGTAAATTCATTTTCTATCCTTTTTTTTTTATGTTTGGTTAGGTTGGAAATAAGTAGTCCAAAAAAAATTTCAATTTTTCATTTCCATGTTTGGTTAAGTTAGAAACCTTAGTGTGTTTAGTTTTCCATAAATATTCTTTCATTAATATCATGATACTACTATTTCCTAAATTCACATGTTTGGGATATAAGTTAAAGTTTTGAAAGTAAAGAGAGGGTATTACCTTCCAAACTAAATACTTAAACAACATTCCTAGGAGAGCAAAAATGTTTCCAAGGGAGTTTGGGAATAGCTTTTCCACATCAATGTGAATGTAAAGCCCCTTATATTTCTCTTTTTTTTTTTTCAATCTTAGAAACATCAAACATGGATAAGGAATCCAAAATCCATTCCCAAGCCTCCAAAATTTGAACCAAACGTCCCATATAGGTGAAGCCGTAGATTTAAATCTCGATCTCAAGGCAAAAATAAATAACTAACAATTATAATATTCATAATAGTTAATTATTGTTATATTAATAATTTAGTAACTAATATATTTAACTAGTTAATTACTTAATTCTTTTTTTTTTCCTACGACACTACTTAATTATTTTAAGTAATTAATATGACTATTGGTACCAAAATAAGATCAATTGCAAGAGTAAACTTGGTCCTTCTGGAGCTGATCACTAACATCTCTCTAGATGTGTCACTGTTGGGTCTAGTGCGACAAGAAGGGATATGACTACTTCTTCGTCAAGGTATTTAGTGGGCCAAGGTCGACCTAGATCAGGTTTAACCGATTTAGCAAATCCAGACCTGACCCAAGATCCGAGTACAACCAGTTTAGGCTGGTTCTAGAAATGGCCATGGTTAACCCATGTTTTTTCTGGAAATTCGAAATTATGGAATCATACTTCAAATTCAATTGGACAATTAATATAATTATTTTATAACTTTCAGTTATGTGCATATAATGAACAAATTTATATATACAAGATTAGTACTTGATAAAAGTATTAATTAAAATATAACAAAATATAAATTGAAGTCTTGAATATAAATATATAAAAGTATAAACAAGTATATGATAATTGTGATTTTATACTCCATAGTACTAATAGTTAAATAAATTAAAACATGCCCTTTACCAAGATGCAAATTTTACAGAATGTAATCTTCCACGTCCCATAGTCATTATCTTACCCAAAAAATGGCTATTGAATTTCGCAGGGGTTAATTAGTTGTACCCCCCTATGGTTTGTACGTATTTTGGTAACTGTCTCTGTTGTTTTAAAAATAAAGAACACCCTCCTGGTTTATAAAGTTAATTAGTTGTACCCCCCGTGGTGCATAGAAGAAAATGAGTGAAAAATTAAGCAGCCAGGGGAGTGTTCTTTATTTTTGAAACAACGGGGACAGTTACCAAAATACGTACAAATAATAGGGGGTACAACTAATTAACCCATTTCGCAGAGCTGTAGCCCCCACGCCACATGGTGAATAAGAGTGTATATATAATACCCGAGTTATGAACTTGTGATAAAAATAGATTAAATAAATCATATTTATAGAGTTTGGAAGTATTAAAATGACCAAACTAACCTTATAATGTAGCCATTTACGGTGGTTATAGGATATTTTGGTTATGTTTAGTGAAATGGCCAAAAATGCCCTTGTCTAACTTCCATAAAACATCTAAATAGGGGTATTTTTTCTTAAAATATCTATAGTCCATATTGTAACCCATGTTTTCGATTTTTTAATATTTTATTTATTTTAAATATTTTGTGTTAGAAAATTTAAAAAAAATTTTGAATTTCTATAAAGGAAAATATAGGTATTTTTGAATAACAAAAATGTTTGCCAAATTATTTTTTAAATGAGATTTGGATTTATGCAAATCTGATTTTAAATTAATTGATAATATTAAATATTTTTTAAATTATTATTGTGCTCAATTATTGGATTGAGATTATATTTATTTAGTTTTAAATTTTTATTTGATTTTAATTAATGTGATGATTTATCCGTTAGGATTCTTGATCCTTATCTTATAACCTCATTTGAATTAAATCATATATACAATTAAACAAATCTAGAAATCTTTGGATTAGCCTAATCATACTGGAATCATATCTACAATTATTTAAACCTATCCTTATTTAAACTAGTCATAATTCTATCCAAATTAGGTAATCATAATCATATCTATATTAATTAAATTATAATCATATCCTAATTAAGTTATCCCTTCATATTATATATACGTATTGAACTTACGAATAAAATCATCTCTCATATTTTACTTTCCCAAATCTCCTCTCTTTTTCGTCCAAAACAATCCAAAATCCGTCATAAAATCAGCCTCGTTTTTCAGAAGCTGTAGCAAATTTGCGAAGCCGTTGCGACCAACTCCGGACTCCGTTTCACCTCCAATTTTTTTAGAACCGTATCGAGGTTAGCTTTCAAAATATATAATTCATTTTCTATAATTAGGAACGTAAATTTCTGGAAAATTATCCAAAAATTGACGTATCGTACTGTTTTTGAGATTCTGGGAGATCTCGAACTCCGTTTCATAATCCGTTTGATTGTTTGGAAAGCTGACACATATATCTACAATATATAATTTTTTCATAAATTAATAAATTAGTTTAGTATTTTATTTAATTTATAGAAATCAGAATTGGCTAGTAATTTACCGATTTAGTTACGGTTAGTTATAATTGCGATAATTTTTGACCAAATCGTAATTTGTGGCACCGCTAATTCTAGTGCACTCGTAGCGTTGAAATCTACAAGATTGCACACTCAAGTCATTGAGTTCATGACGCTTGACTATTTAGTTAAGGGTATGCCTCGATTTGCGTGACACGGATCCCGAATTTGGAACTGTGACTTCCTACAGTCAAGAATTTATATTTAGATTTGATTTTAGACTATACTTAGATAAAATTAGGTGATTTATATGTTTGTCCTTTATTTGAGAACTTAACCTTGAATTTAGAAAGTCGAAACTACAAAACTTGGTCTAGAAATCCTAGAAACATGTAGACTTGTTGTTTAAGAAATCCATGTGTACTTAGAAGACTAAAATAATTCTTTAATTATGTGTGAACTTTGATAGATTTTGATACTGCAAAGTCAGCGGAGACTTGGACGACAGGTAAGTACACCTTGCCAAGTTATTCAATTCATATAGCATGTTTAAATATTTGCTTATATTATCATAGATTTACATGATTGTAGTCTTATAAATTATTTTCTTCTTTCTTGATTAGAGACTTTCTCATACACCATGTATTTGGTTTGGATATAATTGATTGTTATACCTACGTGAGTGTTAGAAGCGCGATAACGATTATAAACACATGGACTGTTTCCTTTCCTTTATTTCGTTTTTTGTGACCATGTGACCTCTAAGATCGGATTATTTGTTTTATAACCCTGTGACTTCTAAGGTCGGGTTATTTGATCGTTCTGTGACTCGAAGGACGGGTTATCTGATCGCGCTGTGACCTATAAGGTCAGATGAGTTTTCTTAGTTGTGGTTTACCTGTGAGCTACGGTATTTGTAGTCCTTCGGTATACAGTTCATGTATAGTTAGTTGTTCTCATTCTTGTATTGACTGCAGTATAGGTTATGCTCTAGTTTACTTTTTCTTGCTTTATCATTGTCTATTTAAATTCTATATTTTGAGATACTTGGCTTGTATATTATGTGACTTGTTACGTCTCCCTGAAAACCTGATGATCTCTTAAGGTATAAACGATCGACAGGATCTCGAGGAGTACGACCCGGGCGAGACTATTCCTTTGCAGACCATATAATTTTTCCTTTAGACAGTAGACTTGTTATTCTTTATCTCATTTATTTTGTTCTATTCTTACATTCAATCGGTAGTGGAATTGTCTGCACCCGACAGATATTGCATTCTACCTTTCAGTTGATATATTTGAGTGACTATTTTCTTTATTTGTTGTTGTGGATGAGATATAGATATTTTTTGTGACCATGAAATATTATTATGAGCTGGAGGCCATATAATACAGCTCATGTGTGTATTTGTAGGTTTCATATATTAGATTAGTCTGCGTATACATACATCTAGCATTTATATGTTTCTAGTCCTACGTATATAGGACTGAAGCGTGACATGTTTTTGTGGTGACCCATGCAGGTCTAGAAAATATTTTTTTAGTTACGTCACTATACCAAACAAGCCTGCATATAGGATTAGAAATTAGGATCTCATCCACATGCTTGGTATTTTTCTTGACTTCGTTTCGAACTCTCACTTGACTGCTTGATTTGCATCCAGTTTGATTATGTTTTATAGTAATCCTTATTTGTTCGTGCTAGTAAGACGAATCTTCGTAGTGGACGTATCTCCTCCTTGATATCACATCAGAAAAGTGGGGGCACATACACTAGAAACCATAGGTGCAGGTCGAGTCTTCGCGAATTGTGTGAAGTCGTGGTGATACCTAGGATAGTCGTACTATTGCGAGCCTGCAACCGTTGGAGAATAGGACTTGAAGATACATCCACAACTAGGATTATATACTTCTCTAAGACTCTTCAACATGATTGCTTTCATGTTATATTCTTTCTCGACATGATTACTTTTGTATTATTTTCTTTCTACGACTTGATTGAACTTTTCTCGATTGATTCCTTGATTGGTTATTTCTTATTTATCTTGCTAAAAATTTTGGAGGAAAAAAAATTCCACGGATTTAGCCAAGGGCAGGTTCAAGAATCTATATTATTTAGTAAAGCAGATATGCCCTGCAGTTATCCGATGTATTACGGGATCATGAGTCTTACAACCAGAGGTATACTGGCGTGGCGGAACTTCAGATAATGTATTATAGAATCAGGATTTGTGCAACCAGATACATACTGGCGAGGTATGATCTTAGATAATATATTACATAATCAAGAGTTTTGCATCCATGGGCATATTGGCGAGGCAGAACTTAGATAACGAGCACGAAGATATATGATTCTCGAGTTTTACCTAGACTACATCTTATGCATCCAGATTGGATTCGAACCATTCTTGAAAATATTTCGATTATTTTTCTGTCTTGCTTAACCCTAACCTTGATTGATATGGTTTGATCAACCTAGTTCTAGTACCAGCTAGAATGACTCAGAGCAGGATGATTAGACATCCTATAGCACATCAGCACCGACATAGAGCATTTACAATGGCTGTGAAAAACACCATCCTAAGAGTAGGGATATAATTGGTGTTATCCTAGTTACGTCATTATTGGTTGAGACATGATTTGATATTAGAGCCAAAATTTCATTAGCTTAGTCATCATGCTTAGTATAGTTGACTTGTCATTGCCTATAAATATTTGGATTTTTAGTTAGCATTGATATCGCGTAAGTAATATCTTCAGCATCCTTAGTAACCATATAAAACCATGGCATAGATAGACTTGTTTAGAATAGAAAGTTTACAATTAAATTGTTAGAAGTTTTATGACGTGCCTTATAGTTCGTTACCTCCAGCTATAACCCTTTTATGTTTAATGAAGAGTGAATCGACACATTTCCTTTGTTCGTGTGCCATTGTAGCAACCCTCGCTAGAACTTGGAAGAGCGAGGATGACATACACAACCATTCTTCCCGCAGCTCAAAAATTGCGGTACGATCTTTGTACTTGACTTTTCCTTACAACCATTTCGTTTTCATAGATCGTGTGTTATTTTTAATTTCAAGAAATAAGTTTTTTAAGTTAGGTAGATTTGTTACCCTTTTTTGATTTTCTAATATTTTATTTATTTATTTTAAATATTTTGTGATAGATTTTTTTTTAATTTCTATAAAGGAAAATATAGGTATGTAGAAGCATGGAATTTCATGCGCCATAGAGGCCAAAATTTCTATGCGCTACCAACTACATGCGCCGAAGACACGGAGCAATGTCAGCGCATCACAAAAGACAATTAGATAAAGTGCATGAAAAGAGATTTTTTATTTATGAAGAATCTATTACATGGCTTTTCATTACATAGAAAGACTACTACAATCTAGTCTAAACTCTACGGCATAGGCGCATCACTCTACGTCTCGGTATAGGCACATCACTTTGGCGTCTCAGCATAGGCGCATCACTTTGGCGTCTCAGCATAGGCGCATCTCTTCCTCGAGCGAATCACTTCCTCGTCTCAACACAAGCGCATTACTTGCAGCCATGAGTCTCTTCCAGCATAACGAGGATTGGGTACATCAATCCCAAACCCGGTACTCAACATTTTGCTACTATGTGTCATTTCGAAGAAGAACACTGCCAGTAAGGCACACGAGTACAAACTGCTCTATCCATAGCTAACTCGGCGTATCTCAGTCTTCTGAAGGAGTTCGTCGTCAAAATCAAAGTTTCTTTGAACGAGGAGATCCACAACCCACAATAACCCCTCATTCGAAGATGAGAATATCTATCAGGGAACTGACACTAACGCAGCTAGGGGTAGCCAACTCTGGGATTCGGAGGAGGAAGCCCTGATGTCGACATTCCCGTATGACAGCGAGGCTGAAAGTGAAAGGTCCACTGCTCCATCTACTTCAGCTCACGTCATGCATGTTCACATGACAAAGGGTGAAAACGAAGAAGAGGGAGACACTTCGGCCCCGGACCTCCTAGGTCATATTAATACCTTGGAGACGGGTCTCAAAACTCTCTCCACCTCCATGCAGTCCCTGACACAGGTAGTGTTCTAGATCTGAAAGGTCTTAGCTGCCTAACCTCCGATAAGGGTTCTTGTTTCTGCCAGTCCTGACCCAGGAACCAATGGGGAGTCGAATATACCGCCCCAATGAGTGCCCTCGGAGACTGACCTTCACACTCTCCCTCGGTCATCTGCTCCCTTGGGGACCGATCAACATGCCCTACCTCGGTTATCTGCTCCCGCATCAACCGAGGACCTATTCGAGTTCGTGAGGGATCTACACACTCACGTGGAAGCTAAAGACAAAAAGGAGGAGCGTCAGAAGCTCGGGATTCAACAACCCTACCCCTCTGAGTGGAATAATGTGGTTTATCCTCCTAAGTACAAACCACAAACACTGACACCATTTGACGGAAAGGTGTCCCCCATCGACATTTGACATACATCATCTCCATGGCGGGGCACTTGCCGAAGGATGATGTATTGCTGACAAATCTATTGTAAACCCCCAATTTTTCGTGGAATTCTCTCTCTCTTTCTTTTATATTTTGCTTAATAAAATAGTTTTATATTTTTTAATATTTTCTTTATGAATATAGTCTTAGTCATGGCCAAGTTTTGCTGTATAGGTTGACTAGAAAGCATGGCACGGCTATTGCGACCGTGTGCCATGACTAGTATATTAGCTATTTATATCTCTAAATTTATTTATTTAATATTTAGTTGGTTACAAATTATTAAACCATACTATGGTTATCTTTTCACGTTTTAATTATTTATTTAATTATTTTTTGGAAGAATTTGAAATTAATATTATTTTTAGTAATAGTAGCAATGTTACTCACTCTATTTATCATATATACCCCTAGTATTTTGTTATTGGTATGAATTTATTATTATTATTATTATATTTATTATTATTATTATTATTATTATTATTATTATTATTATTATTATTATGGTTACTAGCAATATCATAATTTTGGTTATTCATTATTTCCTTAGATATTGGTTTTAATATATATGTGTACATGTATATAGGCAAAATACCCCTATAATAGGTTTAAGTATTTTTTTTCTAGATTTTATTTTAATTTCTCGTATTATTTTGGTATTTAGTACTAAATTATATATATATATATATATATATATATATATATATATATATATATATATATATATATATATATATATATATATATATATATATATATATATATATATATAATTTCTGGTATTTATATATATAACCCAAGTGAACGATGTTCACTGTCTCTGTCCCGAGAACCCGAGCCACGCAAGGGGGAACCGAGTAAAACTCTGTAATCTCAACCCGACCGTCCCAATTCGAAACCAAATCGATTCAAATAAAAATCCTAGTAAATCTACATCAGATTCTCTCTCATCTACATCCTATTCCCGATCAAAATCCAGATTTAATTTGATCAAGAATCAAATTAAAATTTCATATATATATAGATGTATTTAGCGAGACACAAACCCTTCCCATCCGCTTCACCCGATTGCCCAAGACTCAAATCCTCGTGTTCCTACTACGAGCCCTCGACCCTCACCCCCCGACGACCCTGCCCGACTACCGCGCCGCCCATAACCGTCGGAGCTCCGCCGCCCAAGAGCACCTGTCCGTTGTGAAGCAATGAACGAAAGCTGGCCAAGTACACCACTTCGAACCTGAATTACTCTCTCCTCGATTGATAAGATTTCGATCCATCGACTGATACGTGTAGCCAATATGGTCATCTTCAAAATCCTTCAAGTGGTTCTGATTCTAACGTATTAAATTGCCCAGAAAGTCGACAAAAAAATTGACGAAAAACTGAGTCTTAATCAGCAACATAACAGTTTAAAAGACCGTCTTGGAAGACCGTTTTCTGTCAGGACAGTAGATATTTTTGAAAACCTAATTGAACAATTTTGTAGACAACCTATACGGCTACAAAACCCTCTTTTTATTTTTATTCTAGGGGATTATGCACTGGTTTAAATTGGTTCCAAATCAACGAAAAATCGGTTTTTAAAAACACTAAAAATTCTCGATACGTGGTCCGTCCCGACAAACCGGACGACTCCGTCGCAAACCGAAGGCATCGAAAGGTGCGTATCGACTTTGTGGATGTGTAGGCTTTGACGAAATTCAAATTGGTCGCATGTACGTGACGAATTTGACCCGTATCCGTCGAATAACGCCGTATAGGCCATTTTTTTTAATTTTCTAATTACTTTATGCACACTTGTCAAATCGTGACAAAACTTGCACCATTGGACTCGAAATATTTTTCTGGTCCTGTGAGCCAAGTTTGGTCCAATTCTTAGACAGTTGATTGGATCGCCGTTTTGCGGACCCCACGATCCGATTCAACAGGTAATTTTGTGCACGACTCATCAGAATCCAAAATTGGACATACCGTTGAGTTCGTCTCGAAAAATCGAATCAGTAGACATATAGTTTGATGACTTTAGAGACCTTAGATACTGGCATGTATTTCGGTGCAAAGCAGGTCCAACGGCGGACATCGTTTTGATCCAAAATTACGATTTTTCCCTGTTCCGAAATTGGACTTTCGGACAGGCGTTTCCTAGATATATCTTTTACACTAGAAATATTTTTGATGTTTGTTTCAGCATCCGGGAACGTTTACGGAGGTTCCACCCTTGTAGCCTATTCTCACTTGTCGATTTCATCTCCTAGACGTCGTCAAAACACCTTCAAACCACCAGTTAAGTATACCTTACTATAATTTATTGTTATATTATTTATTTTCAGCATTATTTACTTTGTTTCATATTTGTTAGTTTTATTTGTTATAAACTGCGCGTCCAAGCCATACTTGGGAGCAAGCGAATTTATTAGTCGTTTTTTTGTTATTTTACTTTATTTGATGCATGTTGACTTAGTTTTTAGCAGACTACCTTCTTATTGTGGGATATTCTTATATCTCCCTTGGCATGACACACACACTACACGGTTTGAGATATTTTGCTAAGGGCACGGCTTGTATATTGATTGGCCATCTCTATAGTCGTGTGTCGGATAGATGATCGTAACTGCTACGATTAAGGTATAGAGACTCGAGCAGTTACAAAACTGGGCGGGTCATGGACATGACTTGGTCAGTGTGGAAAATATTGGAGGAGGACAGTCACTAATGCGTATGGAAAGCCAAATAGGTAAACCATAGTTTTCGAAAGGAACTATGGCGAGATTAAATTTGCAGTTACCTTCTGACGTTTTGGACGTTACGGCCGGATACGTATGACTGGATGCAAGTTACATACTTATAACCTAAATCCCATCCATGCGCATGAAAGTTGTCCTCTAAATTGCACATTAGACGATTAGAATCCCCTTTGCATATTTGTGTCTAGGTTAGTCTTTTGTATATTATTTTATTATTTTGACAGTTCATATTAGCATGTTCTTCCTGTATCTTGTTACGTCTATCTGAGGACCTGGTGATTTCTCCAGGTGTGTTTGTGATTTTCGCAGGTGCTCTAGCCAAGGACATAGTTTACAATCTCCCTTCGCGATGCTAGCTTTTGGATCGTCTTTCGCTTCGCTCGACTCTTCCATCGTCACTATGTATTTCTCTCTTTTTGTTGGTAGTTGATTTGTCTCCGCCCAACGTTTTGTACAAATGACTTTTATAAGTTGATTTTATGATATATTGGTTTTTGGATGAGATTAGTTTCATGGTTACTGCATTTTACAACTTATGTATACATACGAGGTTCCATATATTGAAGTATGCTTCGTATGTATACAGCTGGCATGTCTACATACTTGGTCCTAAGTATTTTGGGACTGGGACGTTACATATTTTTGTGGTGGCCCATGCAGGTCAAGATAAAATTGTTTGGTTACTTTATCGTACCAAGCAAGCTTGCGTATAGGATTAGAGTCTAGGATCTCATCCACATACTTGACCCCCTCCTCGATTCCATTTTCGAAATCTCGCTTGATTCCTCGATTTGCACCTTGCTTGATCCCTTCTATCGTGATTCGTATCCTTCCTTCGTGCTTGATAAGGTTAAGAAGGTAACCCATACTAGGTAGACATGACACATTGTCCCATCACACTACTAGTTTAACTATTGGAAGTTGGGTAGAATGCCTCACGACCTAGTATTTCCTTCATCCCTATGACCCATTATAGTGGATATTAAGTGGATTATCCAGACTATAAAGCTTTAGAGGACCATATCTCATTGGTCGACCAAAGGCTTAGACGAGAAGATAATAGGACGATGGTATAGGCCCAAACACCGGGCAAGACTTAGATTCTTAACAAGCTTGAATTATTTATATTTTTTTGCATTATTCTTTCGCGTACTTATTTTGAACTAACTTGACTAATGGCGCTATTTTAACCTAGTATTGCAAGCTTATCCTTTAATTGAGCTTGATCAAGGACAATATTTTATTGGAGGCCTCCACTAACATATTGTCTAATCAGAGCCGGTGCATGATGGTCTGATCAACCTAGTGCACTTTGGTTCGCTTTTTCATATATCGCTCTACGTGGATGAAGATATAATTAAACTTTTCCTCTAGAATCTCATCCGCAACTGCCTTGGTACTTCTCTTTTGAAACTATTCAGTCGCCATTGAACCACATATTCGTATTCAATAATATCTTCTTCGAACTATTATTTGTTTTTGCCTTTCACCCATTTTAAAAGACACTCGTATTGATAGATAGACACAGAGTATCCCCTTTTAGCTGCCCTATCACTTAGGACCATGATAGTTGTATATACACGAGTGTAGCTAACCATCGACCAATCATTTGATCGCGTTACCATATGGATAAACTCTTTTTAACTCCTCAACCCTACCTACCCAAGTTATTTCTTAATTTCGAGGACAAAATTCTTGTAAGTTGGGTAGGATGTAAACTCCCAAATTTTCATATACTTTTTTTTTCTCTTTGTTTTATATTTTGCTTAAATAAAATAGTTTTAATTTTTTTAATATTTTCTTTATGAATATAGTCTTAATCATGGCCAAGTTTTGCTGTATAGGTTGACTAGAAAGCATGGCACGACTATTGCGACCGTGTGCCATGACTAGTATATTAGCTATAAATATCTCTAAATTTATTTATTTAATATTTAGTCGGTTACAAATTATTAAACCATACTATGGTTATCTTTTCACGTTTTAATTATTTATTTAATTATTTTTGGGAAGAATTTAAAATTAATATTATTTTTAGTAATAGTAGTAATGTTACTCACTCTATTTATCATATATACCCCTATTATTTTGTTGTTGGTATGAATTTTTTTTATTATTATACTTTTTATTATGATTATGATTATGATTATTATGATTATTATTAGTATTACTACTGCTACTATTACTACTACTATTATGGTTACTAGCAATATCATAATTTTGGTTATTCATTATTTCCTTAGATATTGGTTTTAATATATATGTGTACATGTATATAGGCAAAATACCCCTACAATTGGTTTAAATATTTTCTTCTAAATTTTATTTTAATTTCTGGTATTATTTTGGTATTTAGTACTAAATTTCATATATATATATATATATATATATATATATATATATATATATATATATATATATATATATATATATATATAGGAAAACTTATATGGTGAAACTTTTGAATTCCGAAAATACCCTTACATACTTATACTAATTAAAAATTGTTCATTAATTTTAATAAGGACAACTTAGTAATTAGAAAGACTGCCCTTTGGTCTTCTTAAAGAGTCTTCCTAAACTAATTAAGAAATGTTAAAATACGTGCAAGGCACGTGCACATATGCTAGTGCTAGTATATATATATATACTTATATATGTTAATATTAAAAAAAAAACCCCAAGTGAACGTTGTTCACTGTCTCTGTCCCGAGAACCCGAGCCACGCGAGGGGAAACAGAGTAAAACTCTGTAATCTCAACCCGACCGTCCCAATTCGAAACCAAATCGATTCAAATAAAAATCCTAGTAAATGTACATCAGATTCTCTCTCATTTAAATCCTATTCCCGATCAAAATCTAGATTTAATTTGATCAAGAATCAAATTAAAATTTCATATATATATATATGTATTTAGCGAGACACAAACCCTTCCCATCCGCTTCACCCGATTGCCCAAGACTCAAATCTTCGTGCTCATACTGCGAGCCCTCGACCCTGACCCCCGACGACCCTGCCCGACTACCATGCCGCCCATAACCATCGGAGCTCCGCCGCCCGAGAGCACCTGTCTACTGTGAAGCAACGGACGAAAGCTGGCCAGGTACACCAATTCGAACCTGAATTACTCTTTCCTCGATTGATAAGATTTTGATCCATCGACTGGTACGTGTAGCCAATATGACCATCTTCAAAACCCTTCAAGTGGTTCTGATTCTAACGTATTAAATTTCCCAGAAAGTCGACATAAAAATCGACGAAAAATTGAGTCTTAATCAGCAACATAACAGTTTAAAAGACCGTCATGGAAGACCGTTTTCTGTTAGGACAGTAGATATTTTTGAAATCCTAATTGAACAATTTTGTAGACAACCTGTACGGCTACAAAATCCCTCTTTTTATTTTTATTCTGGGGGATTATGCATTAGTTTAAATCGGTTCCAAATCAGCGAAAAATCGTTTTTTTTTAAAACACTAAAAATTCTCGATACGAGGTCCGTCTCGACAAACCGACGACTCCGTCGCAAATCGAAGGCATCGAAATGTGCATATCGACTTTGTGGACGTGTGGGCTTTGATAAAATTCAAATTGGTCGCGTGTGCGTGACGAATTTGACCCGTATCCGTCGAAGAACGCCGTATCGGTCATTTTCCAAATTTTCCAATTACTTTGTGCGCACTTGTCAAATCGTGACAAAACTTGCGCCATTGGACTCAAAATATTTTTGTGGTCCTGTGACCCAAGTTTGGTCTGATTCTGACACAGTTGATCGGATCGTCGTTTTGCGGTCCCCACGATCCTATTCAACAGTGGATTTTTGCACGACTAATCGGAATCCAAAATTGGACATACCGTTGAGTTCATCTCGAAAAACCGAATCCGTAGACATATAGTTTGACGACTTTAGAGACATTAGATACTGGCACGTATTTCGGTGCAAAGCAGGTCCAACGGCGGACATAGTTTTGATCCGAAATTACGATTTTGCCCCTGTTTCGGAATTGGACTTTCGAACAGGCGTTTTCGAGATATATCTTTTACACCGGGAACGTTTTTTTATGTTTGTTTCAGCATCCGGGGATGTTTGTGGAGGTTCCACCCTTGTAGCCTATTCTCACTTGTCTATTTTATCTCCTGAACGTCGTCAAAGCACCTTCCAACCACCAGACAAGTATACCTTGCTATAATTTACTGTCATATTATTTATTTTTACCATTATTTACTTTGTTTCATATTTGTTAGTTTTATTTGTTATAAATTGCGCGTCCAAGCCACACTTGGGTGCAAGCGACTATATTAGTCGTTTTTTGTTATTTTATTTTATTTGATGCATGTTGACTTAGTTTTAGCAGACTACCTTCTTATTGTGGGATATTCTTATATCTCCCTTGGCCATGACACACACAGTACACGGTTTGACATATTTTGTTAGGGGTACGGCTTGCATATTGATTGGACATCTCTATAGTCGTGTGTCGGATAGATGATCGTAACTGCTACGATTAAGGTATAGAGACTCGAGCAGTTACAAAACCGAGCGGATCATGGACATGACTTGGTCAGTGTGGGAAATATTGGGGGAGGACAGTCACTAGTGCGTATGGGAAGCTAAACAGCTAAACCATAGTTTTCGAAAGGAACTATGGCGAGATTATATTTGCAGTTACCCTCTGACGTTTTATACGTTACGGCCGGATACGTATGACTGGATGCCAGTTACATACTTATAACCTAAATCTGACCCATGCGCATGAAAGTTGTCCTCTAAATTGCACATTAGACGGTTAGAATCCCCTTTGCATATTTGTGTCTAGGTTAGCCTTTTGTATATTATTTTATTATTTTGACAGTTCATATTAGCATGTTCTTCCTATATCTTGTTACGTCTCTCTGAGGTCCTGGTGATTTCTCCAAGTGTGTTTGTGATTTTTGTAAGTGCTCTAGCCAAGGACATAGTTTACAATCTACCTTCGCGATGCTAGCTTTTTGATCGTCTTTCGCTTCGCTCGACTCTTCCATCGTCACTATGTATTTCTCTCTTTTTGTTGGTAGTAGATTTGTCTCCGCCCAACATTTTGTACAAATGACATTTATAAGTTGATTTTATGATATATTGGTTTGTGGGTGAGATTAGTTTCATGGTTACTGCATTTTACAGCTTATGTATACATACGAGGTTCCATATATTGGAGTATGCTTCGTATGTATACAGCTGGCATGTCTACGTACTTGGTCCTAATTATTTTGGGACTGGGGCGTTACATCTATTTATTGGGGCACTGAAGGGGGTAGCTTACGAATGGTTTTGTAGCCTTCCTAATAACTGCATATTCTCCTTCGAGGATCGGAAGCATCTTTTCCTTTCCCGGTTCTATGACGGAGGAATGGACATGAGCATGTCCCCTCATGAAAATTACACAGAAAGAAAAGGAGATGGTTCATGTTGGCCAATTGATCATGGTCAAACCTGATTTTAATAATTGATCAAACTCTGTCACGATATAAATACAAGTCAGTTCAGATGTTTACCTACGACGTTTTGGACACTGCTCAATGATGGATATCTACTATGTTCAAGACTGAAGTTGTTTGCCACTCAGAATGTATTTCCTTCAAAGCAATGTACTTTTTTATTTTATTGAGTCTAGGAATACATTGTACACCAAGTCGTACTAGCAAATAGGCTATCCTAAAATCGTTTTTGAAAACCTAACCTATCTTTTTAAAATGACCTATGTTTTTGAAAAACACCTATTTTACAAAAAGCTTCTGAAGGACTTTTCAAAAAGCCAAAACTGTTTTTCTCAAAATCAATTGGCAGAACCCTAGCAGAACTGGGCCAGAGTTCGGCCAAAGTTCGACCAAGTTGAACGTTATGTGAACGTTTGATTTTGAACTTGGTCACCCTTCAGTTGCGGTTTGTTACAAAGAGTTCTGTCCGAATTCTGCCCGAATTCTGTCAGAGTTCTGTCTTTGGAAAAACTATAAATAGAGAAGGATTTCGATCATTTCAACACACCAATTCACTTTCAATCTCTTCTCTTCTAAAGCTTACATTTCTTCCAAAGAGTTCTAAAAAGCTTCCATTTTCAAATTCCAAGCAAGTTACAATCCTCTAGTCGATTTGCTAGTGCGGTGCGGTCTAGAAGTTTCAGAGCGATTGTAATCAGAGGCTTGATTGAAGAAACAACTCTTCACAATTGAAGTTGGTCGATTTCTTCGTATCAAAGCTCGCGTCTGTAGAAGTTGCAAGGACTTCGTTTGAAAACTTGCAGGATTTTCCAATAGTTGATTCAACTGGAAGCTAGAGTTCTTCCGACTGGACTAGTCCTCACAAGAGGGAAACCAGTATAAATTTCGGTGTTTGTGTTTGCCTTCTGATCACTTTTTATTTCTGTCATTTATTTTGTGATTATTATTATATCTGTGATCTAACTGCTAACGAGAATTTTAATTAGCAAAATTGTCACGCCCCAGAACCAGAATACTGGAGAGCGAGGGCAGACACAGCCAGCTACGTATATTGAAATGGAAACTACCTCGATATACGGTCACGGCTGTCTAGAAATATGAGGGTTTACTACAAGCCAACGGTCTCTTATGGTCAAGCCTATTGTCTCAATCTCAAGCAAGTAATATAATTACAAGATGTTTGATCACCAAATATACAATAAAAGGCGTCCCAAATATTACATATCAGCTGATCATGAAGCTAGTCGTACAAAATGCTGGGACTAGCAAGAGTTAAGTCATACATGATCAACCCTAGGATTTGTTAATCATGTTTACAGCCCGTAGGCAGACAGTAAGTAAAGTGCATCGAGCTAACAGGTGCTCGTCGGCTAAACGCCTCAAAAGAATAGTTTACAATAGAGTGAGCGAAACAAAATAGAAAACCCACTCGTAGCCCGGGTTCCTTCTAGTCGCCACCATTGGGCTGGAAGCTTGGTAGATCCTCGGGAGCTGCTCCGAAATCTGGCCACACAAAACCAGCTGGATCAACCCCAGAAAGAGCAAGTGCCACAAGGGGGCCACGAAATAAGAACAAAAGCCAGCAATCAGCACAGAAAAATCTAATATTAATACTAAAATTACGAAAACATGTCAGGATGATATACGACGAGATAACCATGGAACTATTCCGATAGCCAGGTTACAACCCGTAAACCAAACAAGGACCGGGGTTGTAACCCTTCATCTGAACAGAGCTTGGTTTTCCACCATTTATCGGCAAGATAAGTAATGTAAGTAATCAAGACAGGAAGCAATCTTGCATGGGATCAAGACATGACTAGACTGGTTATACCTCATTCAATCAATCACGGCCAAGCAGATCCTACGGCTTACTACTTTAACTAACTAGGGTTATCACAGGCCTAATTACTAACAAGATGCAGTGAGATTGTTCCACAGCCACAAGCCCTGCAGACCATCCAGGTTACCCAGGTAGAAAATTAGGGGTTGAATTCAGGTGGGTACATCGTCCAGAAGACAAATGTACCCTTAGGTGACTTAGAGGGTGCAACACGCGACGGTGTGCTGGAAATGTGCCATACTCGACGGCAGGCTACAGATCCCAAGAGCGCCCAGGTAACGGAATTGCTTGTAGCTGTGTCATCTCTTCATGACTACTGTGTTATTCTAGTTATTAACCTTAATCCATCTTAGTAGGAACTCCTGACCGTGGTACTCAGGAGTCCCATCCTAGACATGATGCAAGACAGGACAAGTGGATTTAACAAGCAAGCAAGAAAGAACTACCACGGTGTCAAGGCAGGTCAAGTTAAGCTAGCCGTCGCAACAGCATTAAGATAAATCATATCAGGGTACTTGTCAAGAGTGCGCCACGACGGGCCACTATCATGTCAGGTTGGTCATGTCAGGAGTGCACCACTACGGGTCACTGTCGTGTTATGCTAGTTCCTTGTCATACCATGCCATGTACAATAGTCATTCCAAACATATTAAGTAATATCAAGTTCATGACAAAAGGCGTAAGGATATAAAATGGGCGTAAAATATCTAATAAAATATCAATAAACAGGGCTATAGAAGAGCCAAGCTTAAAGAAATAAAACCAAAACTCCAAGAGCCAATGGGTTAAGCAAGGGGTCAGGGGAGCAGCATAGGTGAAAATTCACGCACGCTGAGAGAGCAGCGTAGGTGAAAAGTCACGCACGCTGAGAGAGAGAGAGCAGCGTAGGTGAAAAGTCACGCACGCTGAGAGAGAGAGAGCAGCGTAGGTGAAAAGTCACGCACGCTGAGAGAGAGAGAGCAGCGTAGGTGAAAAGTCACGCACGCTACAGGGAGCAGCGTAGGTGAAAAGTCACGCACGCTACAGGGAGCAGCGTAGGTGAAAAGTCACGCACGCTGAGAGAGCAGTGTAGGTGAAAAGTCACGCACGCTGAGAGAGCAGTGTAGGTGAAAAGTCACGCACGCTACAGGGAGCAGCGTAGGTGAAAAGTCACGCACGCTGAGAGAGCAGTGTAGGTGAAAAGTCACGCACGCTGAGAGAGCAGTGTAGGTGAAAAGTCACGCACGCTACAGGGAGCAGCGTAGGTGAAAAGTCACGCACGCTCAAGGAGACACGCTTCCAACAGAAAGCGTACTCAAGCCTGCGTACGCAGCGCTAAAGAGCGCGCGTAGCTCAGGGTGCGTAAGCTAAATAGCTCTGCACACTGCTCACTGTCTTCTCCAAACAGCAAGAACACCATGGCTGAACCCAAGCTTCAAAGCATCATAACTTGGCCATCCGAACTCCAAATCCAGATTTCCAAAGTTCCAACTTGGGTAGAATTGAATGCTCTTCCACTTGGAAACACCAAAACCCATGAAAATCCAACTTAAAGAGATCAAACCATGCAAAATCCGAAAATAGAAATAACTTAGATCTAGAGCAAAGGAGACTTCAAATCTCAAAACACCAAGTTCTAACGTTGATCACCATGTCCTAATCTAGCAAATGAACCAAGAAAATAGGGCTCTCATGAAGTGGCAAGGTGCACTTGCCTAGGGTTAGGAGAGTTGGGTAGAGGAAGGAGAAGAAGAAGAAGAAGGAAATTAATGGTAGAAGTTATGAGGAGAGAGAGTGGTAGGTGGGGGTTATAAAGAGGGTGAGTTGTGGTGGGTTGAGGGGTAGCATAGGTTAAGGTGATCCAACTCACATAAAACCGAACCAATCCAAATAAAACCGAGCCATGCCAAAACCCAAAATACGGGAAATACCGAAATCCCACAAGTTGAGAAAAATAAAGATACATGCCAAAATCCAGATACGAGTATAAATACGAAATACGGGAAATGAGGGTGACAAATATTCCGCTGCCAACTCTATTCACCTCCCTCTAGAGTATTCTGCTTTACGATTTCGTTCCTACAATTGGTATCAGAGCGGGTTATACAGGTAAAGCAAGGTAAAATTGTAGTTATATTCAATTGGTATATAGATCACAGCATTACACATGGCAACTGTGAAATTCACAAGTGAAGGCCAAGCCACAAACAGACCTCCACTGTTTGACGGCACTAATTACACTTATTGGAAAACACGTATGAGTTTCTTCCTGAAATCTCTTGATTTTGACTTATGGTCTGTAGTTATTGATGGCTATAAAAAGCCCCCTCGTATTAATGTTGATGGTATTTTAGTTGACAAACCCCATGACAAATATACAGAGGATGAAAAAAAAGGCCAGTCTTGACGCACGTGCTATTAACGCTCTATTTTGTGCTTTAGACATAACTGAATTCAACAGGGTGTCTACTTGCACAACATCAAACGAAGTGTGGAAACTTCTCGAAGTAACCCACGAAGGAACAACACAAGTCAAGGAGTCAAAGATCAGCAGACTTACTCAGGAGTACGAGGCGTTCAAAATGAAGCCAAGTAAATCAGTCACTCAGATGTTTACAAGATTCTTGGATATTGTAAATCCGTTGTCTTCACTAGGCAAGGATTACAGTAACCATAAGAAGATTCACAAACTTCTACGAGCACTTACAAAGAACTGTATTCCAAAGGCTACAACAATTATTGAAGGGAACGACCTCTCAACAATGTCTCTGGAAACACTCATGTGTAAGCTACTCACTCACGAGTTAGAACTTTAAGACTTTGAAGATGCTACACCAAAGGAGAAGTCAGAAAAGTCGATCGCTCTCAAGGCTCAACATAGAAGAACTGTCGAAGACGACTCTGATGACAGCGACTCCGACTCTGAAGATCAAGCTCTTCTGGTAAGAAAATTCAAGAAGTTCATGAGATTTAACAGGAGAACAAAAGACAGCAACAACAACAACGAGGAAGATTCTATTTGCTACGGATGCAAGAAGAAAGGACACATGAAGAAAAATTGTCCCACAGCATCATCATCAAAGAAAAGCAACAAATATGACAAAGGCTACCTGAAGAAATCTACATCAAGGAAGTACGCCAACACAAGCATATGGCATGAAAGTGAAGCCAGCGACTCAGAATACGGACAATCAGATGACGCTGCGAATGTATGCTTGATGGCTTGCGATCAGGTAATCACTAATCCTCTATTTGATCCTTATGATGATTTCACCTTTGAGCAACTAGGAGAGGCTTTCAGCGACCTGCTAAATGATTACAGGAAACTACGTAGTAAATATGAAACCTCTAAAAAGGTACTCAAAGAGTACAAAGGTGAAATAGGAAGACTTACCGACCAACTAGATCATGTTAGAAATAATGACTCTTCAAATGGGTCTGGTGAGCTTTCTTCTATTAAGTTGTTGTTATACGAGACTGTTAAGCTATCCGAAGAAAAAGACCAAACTATTATCCAGTTAAAGGAAGACGTATCTAAGAAGAGAAAGAGTCTCCAGTGTGCACAGGTCAGATTAGAATCACTCACATCTGACTATACTAGATTATATGACACTTCCAAAAAGTTGCAAATTAGTTTAGAAAAATGGCCTGAAGTTGCTGCTTCCTATTCTAACACGTGTCAATTACCGAATCATCGGAACACGTCCAATACTGTCAGACCAAACCATACCTAAACGACTCAAAAGAATAATTTTACAATAGAGCGGGAGAGCAAAATAAAATCCACTCGTTACCAGGGTTTCTTCTAGTGTTCACCATCGGGCTGGAAGGCCGAGAGATCCTTGGGAACTGCTCCGAAATTTGGCCATACAAAACCAGCTGGATCAGACCCCAGAAAGAGCAAGTGCCACAAGGAAGGCTTCACTTAAGAAATATAACCAACATATTAGAACATAAGGACATAAATGAAATAACAAAAGATACGGGTTAGAGAAAACAGGGTGATAAACGATAAGATAACTAAAGGACTATTCCGGTAACCAAGTTACAACCCGTAAACCAAATAAGGACCGGGGTTATAACCCTTCACCTGAACAGAACTTAGTCTCTAACCAATTATCGATAAAGTAAAGCATACACAAGCATGTCCTGAGATAGCCATGTACTGGATCTAGGCAAGACTAGACAAGATAGGACTCCATCCAACATTCACGGCCAAGCAAAGAGTATGGCTTGATACTTTAACTAACTAGGGTTATCACAAGCCTAGTTACTAGCAAGATGCAACGAGATGTTTCGGCAGTCACAAGCCCTGCAGCTATCCAGGTTATCCAGACGTAAGTTACAAGAATTTATAGTGGATACATCGCCCAGGAGACAAATGTATCACATGTAAGTATAATAGTGGGTACATCGCCCAAGAGACAAATGTATCCTAAGAGAGTTATTAGGTGACTTGGGGGTGCAACACATGACAGTGTACATATTACTTGTTTCAAGAAGTGTCCCACATGACAACGGGTTGGAAATGTGCCATACTCGACGGTAGGCTATAAGTCCACTCAAGGCGCCCAGATAACGGGATCGCCTGTAACTGGAAACATCTCTATATATGAGCTACTTTGATCATTCTAGTAATTAACCTAGTCAAATTCAGTATAAATCCCTGACCGTGGTAACCAGGGATGCAAGTCATAGACATGATGCGAGACGAGACTGGTAGCTTATACAGGCACATTCAAGAACAATCACCCATGGTGTCAAGACGAGTTATTATTCGGCATGTCAAGATAGCCGTCGCAACAGCATTCAAGATTATCATGTTAGGTTTACTTGTCATGTCAAGAGTGCGTCACGACGGACCACTATCAAGAATTATCATGTCAAGTTACTGGTCAAGAGTGCACCACGATAGGTCACTATCAAGAGTTATTATGTAAAGTCACATTGTCATGTCGTGTTCATGTAAGTGCACCACGATGGGTCACTATCATGTCATGTTACTTGTTACTTGCTAAGAGTGCGCCTTAACAGGCCACTATCATGTTCTATCCTTACATTATCATGAATGAGAAAAACTTGCATAAAATAGCTAATAACATATCCTTGAAGCCAAGGAAAACATCTATAACTTTCATGTTGGGAGTTAGGAGAAATTCTGGCCACAATTCAACCAAATAGGACATAAAATAGCCAAAAACAACTAAATAAGCACTATACGGCCAAGGCTGGATGGGTGCCCATCTTTCCATGCGGCCAGAGTGGATAAGTACCCATCTTCTCATGCGGCCAGAGTCGATGGGTGCCCATGCGGCAAGAGTCGATGGGGGCCCATCTTCTCATGCGGACAGAGTCCAATGCGGCCAGAGTCTATGGGTGCCCATGCGGCAAGAGTCGAGGGGGTGCCATATAGCAAGAGTCGATGGGTGCCCATCTTCTTATGCGGCCAGAGTCCCATGCGGCCAGAGTCGATGGGTGCCCATACGACAAGAGTCGATGGGGCGCCATGCGGCAAGAGCCGATGGGGCGCCATGCGGCAAGAGCCGTTGGGTGCCCATCTTCTCATGCGGCCAGAGTCCCATGCGGCTAGAGTCGATGGGTGCCCATGCGACAAGAGTCGATGGGGCGCCATACGGCAAGAGTCGATAGGTGCCCATCTTCTCATGCGGCCAGAGTCCCAAACGGCCATAGTCGATGGGGTGCCATGCGGCAAGAGTCGATGGGGCGCCATGCGACAAGAGTCGATGGGTGCCCATCTTCTCATGCGGCCAGAGTTCCATACGGCCAGAGTCGATGGGGTGCCATGCGGCAAGAGTCGATGGGTGCCCATCTTCTCAAAAAAAATTCGAGAAAGATGGCCATGGATCCCATAACTTCCAAGCTCCATAAAACCTTCATTGTAAGTCCAAATTTGGACTTCCATAGGTCAAAATGGGGTAGAACGAAATTGTCTACAACATAGAACAACTAGATTTTGAAAACAAAGAAGTTTGATAGATGAAAACCCAATAAAATCAAAAATGGCACAAACTTAGATCTACAAGAATCCATCCACCAAAATGAAAAATGTTAAGTTATAAAGATGCTTAGAATCATGTAGAGAAGAAGATAGAACAATAAAATGGAAGATCCATTATGAAGCAAGTTGCACTTACCTAAGCTCTCTAGGTTGGTGGGAGAGTAATGGAGGAAGAATAAGAAGTTATGAGAAATAATGAAGGAGAGAGAGTGGAGTTGACTTATATAGTAAGTCTCACCATCTCAAACCAAAACTAAACCAAAATAAACCAAGCAAGCTAAACCAAGTCAAATTGAACCAAACCAAATCAAATAAACCAAGTCAAGATTAAACCAAGACTAGGCTAAGCAAGATAAGTCTAACTACAGTCCACCTGATAAATGTCAAAAATTCGTATACGTATACTGAGATACATATAACGGGAAACGAGAGTGACAACTCTACCCACCTTAAAAGAATTTCGTTCTCGGAATTTAATCAAGAGGCTAGAGATGTCGGGACAAGCTATACTAATCACGAGCAATCTATGACTAGCAGTCAATCAAGCAATCTTTCATGCAAGCAAGGAAGTAAAAGCATAAGGCATAAGAAAGACATCCTGCTGGAAACCTCTCTGCCGGTTCTGCATCTGAGCTTGGGTCTAGGCATACTGCTGGGGTCTCTGCTGCTGGAAGGCTTGTGCCTGAGACGACAATGGCCTCGAAGACTGGTACTGCTGCTGCTACTGAACTGGTGCTGGGGCTGGTTCCCTAACCGATGGACTAGTGAGGTTCGACGATAGTGAACTTGCCCTATTCGGACAAGTCCTTATCATGTGGTCCGGTGCCCCACAAGCCATTACAATTTTTGTGCCCTGTAGCATTCTGATACTACATGCTCTGGCTTCCCACAATGAGTGCAGCCCATTGCGGAAGACTGCTTCTACTTTTGTTGCTGAGGGTACGTCGGTGTTGAATGTTGAACCGACGTAACTGAATTTGCCCTTCAGGGAACTCCAATCGACAAAGTCCTAACCGTCCGGGCTGGTGCTGAGGACAGACTCATCTGCCCATGAGATCTCTTCTTGCTTCTGGTTCGGTCCACGATCCTCTGCGAGGTATACTCGTGCTTCATAGCTGCCCTCAAGACAGCATCAAAAGTCTGATGTTCGAACTGCTCCACCGTTAGAATAATCTCTAGGTGGAGTCCCTACTGAAACCGCTGCGCTCGATCCAATTCGATTGCCACCAAGGTAGGAGCAAATCGACTGAGTCTTGAAAACTCGGTCGCATATCCATCGACCGTTCTGCTCATCTGTTTCAAATTGGTGAGCCTCGTCTGCAGATCATGTCGAGCCACTGCATCAAAGTACTTGATCTAAAACTTGTCACTGAATGTCGCCCATGGGACAGGCATCGCCAATCCTACTGCCAACATAGCCCACTAGGTGCGGGCTAAGTCCAATAACTGTAGGCGCACTACAGCCACCTTCTCTTCCTCTGGAGTCTTGGATGCTCCCAAGATTATCTCGATGTCCTGGAGCCAGGCATCAGCCGCAATCGTGTCCTCGTTGTCGTCAAAGAAGGGAGGGTTCAGGCGCTTGAAATTGTTAGCTGCATTGTTCCCATGGTAACCAACTCTGCCCATGGCATCTTATACTGTCTGGTGCAGGGCATCACCTCGACGATCCTGTCATGCAAGTAATTCTCGGATAAGTCTTACCATGACTCCATTATCAGGCTCTGCAGGCTGGACGGGTTGAACTGGGGGCTCTGGATCCCCAGAAGGCATGACTCGGGAGGCTGCTTCTGAGTGCTGGGCCTGATCCCCAAGTTGCTGCTGATTCACTAGAGGTTCTCCTTCCGGCTGTTCGGCAGTACCATGAACAATGCCACTGAAGAAATGATATAGAAAACAATAAGGAAGGACCAAGGTAGATCGAGGATATAAGCATGTGATCAGGTCAAGATTTCAGAAAGATTATGAGACACGAGTAGAGATCAAGGGCGAGTGCTGATTGAGACGTCTATTCAGTAAAACCCCTACACATCTTGATTTACAAGACCATGCATGGGCCACCACTTAAACCGTGTCACGTCCCAGATCCAGAATACTAGAGAGCGGAGGCAGACACAGCCAGCTACATATATAGAAGTGTAATCCACCTCGATATACGGTCACGGCTATCTACATGTATGAGGGTTTATCTATAAGCCATCAGTCTCTTATGGTCAAGAACAAGCCTAGTGTCTCAATCTCAAGCAAGTAATAATAGTCACAAGATGTTAGACCATCAGATATTCAATAGTAAGGCGTCCCATACATTTCATATACAGATGATCATAAAGCTAGTCGTACAAAATGAGAGGACTAGTAAGAGTTTCAGTCATACATGATCAACCCTAGGATTTGTTAATCATGTCACAGCCCGTAGGCAGAAAAGAAATATAAGTATTCAACATGAGCTAACGCTTGCTCGGCAGCTAAACGACTCAAAAGAATAATTTTACAATAGAGCGGAAGAGCAAAATAAAATCCACTCGTTGTCAGGGTTTCTTCTAGTATTCACCATCTAGCTGGAAGGCCCTCGGAAACTAGTCCGAAATTTGGCCATACAAAACCAGCTGGGTCAGACCCCAGAAAGAGCAAGTGCCACAAGGGAGGCTTCACTTAAGAACTAAAACCAGCATATTAGCACATAAGGACATAAATGAAATAACAAAAGACACGAGTTAGAGAAAACAGGGTGATAAATGATAACATAACTAAAGGACTATTCCGGTAACTAAGTTATAACCCGTAAACCAAACAAGGACCGGGGTTGTGACCCTTCACCTGAACAGAACTTAGTCACTAACCAATTATCGATAAAGTAAAGCATACACAAGCATGTCCTGAGATGGCCATGTACTGGATCTAGGCAAGACTATACAAGATAGGTCTTCATCCAACATTCACGACCAAGCAAAGAGTACGGCTTGATACTTTAACTAACTAGGGTTATCACAAGCCTAGTTACTAGCAAGATGCAACGAGATGTTCCGGCAGTCACAAGTCTTGCAGCTATCCAGGTTATCCATTCGTAAGTTAAAAGAATTTATAGTGGATACATCGCCCATGAGACAATTGTATCACATGTAAGTATAATAGTGGGTACATCGTCCAGGAGACAAATATACCCTAACAGAGTTATTAGGTGACTTGGGGGTGCAACACATGACAGTGTGCATATTACTTATTTCAAGAAGTGTCCCACATGACAGTGGGCTTGAAATGTGCCCTACTCGACGGCAGGCTAAAAGTCCACTCAAGGTGTAAAACCCCTAAATTTTTACTATTTTTTTAAATAAATTTGGTACTGATTTTTTATTATTATTTTGTATTGTTCGTCGCATAGTTGTATTGTACGTCGCGCGCGAAATTTCGTTTTTGGTGATTGCTCGACGAGTGCGAATATGTGCGAGCGTACATATTTTTAAAAAATATTTTTCCATTTTTATAGTTTCAAAATAATATATATAATAATTATTTGTATTTGTATTTTACTTAAAGTTGTGAAAAGTATCATATCGAGATGGCCAAAACTTATTACTTTTATTTATTTATAAAAGGCTATCTTATTTAATAGTGGTAATTTAGAAAACTATTTTATGCAGATATTTCTTGCATATGAGGTACATGAATTTGAATTCATATATATAATTTCATTTTCAAAATTTATTAATATTAATATTTATTATTCAAAAAATATTTAAAAAAAATTTATTATTTTCGAAATTATTATTATTGTTGTTGGAAAATATATTTTAAAATTGTTATGGCAATTTAAATCGTTGATTAGATTTTATGGATTTAATTTAAATAGTTTAAACTTAAAGATAGAATTTATATTTAATTTGAGTTTAGATTATATAGATTTAAATTAGAATTTGATTTGAATTTAGATTTAATTTTATTGATTTAAATTTAATAATTGAATTATTTAATTGGGTTTAAATAAATCATAATCCTTATCTACCAAGTATTCCCTCAACCCTATATATAGGGGAGCTGTCTATTGAATTCTCTACAATTTTTACTCACAAATAATTCCACCACAAACGTGCCGTGCATCGTGTCCATGTTCCCCTATCGATAATCTTATTCCAATTTTACATATATATTTTCCATCGTATCGATAACCCCGACACGGTACCTCACAAAATCCTAAACCTAGTTTACTGCTCCGTCCTCCACCGTGTCCCGTTCACCACAGCCACTCTCCGACCATCCCACTGCCATCCCACCGAAACAGCACCTCCGTCTCTCCGTCCAACTACATGTACCAATGACAATTCATAGTTGATTATATGACATCTTTTATTCTTTCATTTTGTGGATGATATTAGTTAGCCTTGGTTTTACTGCATTTACATCTTATGTATACATACGATAGTTCCATATATTGGAGTATATTTCGTATGTATACAGCTGGCATAGATACGTACTTGGTCCTAAGTATTTTGGGACTGGGGCGTTACATATTTTTGTGGTGGCCCATGCAGGTCGAGTTTGTCACTTCGGTTACATAATTGTACCGATGTGAGCCTGCAATATAGGATTAGTGTCTAGGAATCTCATCCACAAGCTTAACCTCCTTCCTTGTTTCAAGTTTTGAACTCTCGTTACCATCCTTGATTTACATCCTGCTTGAACTCTTTCTACCGTAAATTCTTATCTTTCGTGCTTAGTGACAGTTAGGAAGATGACTGCACTATTATATGCTCATAGGTCAAACATATGGCTAGGAAAATTACATTGACAATTTGTGTACATTGAGGTCTTATTTGAGTTATAAAGACATTTTCCTAAAAGTATGATTTTAAGTATTAGTTAATTCCAAGTTGGGTAGTAGCATATTACCGCCTTCAAAGGATAGTTGGAATTTTATTTTGCTATTACAAGGTGGTATACACAAGAGGATAGCTAGATCGAAAAAATAAATTTATGATTTATGATTTTTAGAAATTGCAAAATAGTTTATGATTTATTGGAATATGAAATCGATTTGAGAAAAAAAATCTTTAAATTGTGACACATAATTTACGGTTAAGTTCAAGTTTGGATTGTAATATGTTAAAGTTTATCTCGAATTTATTAAAGAGTTTTAAATTATAAGTTATAATTTTGTAAACGACTAGAGAATGTGGAGGGTTTATGATTTACGGTTTATCAAAGAGCTTGAGGTTTTAAATTGAGTCGTACGATTTATAAGTTTATTTAATTTTGAGTTTGAAGAGATGATGGTAAAAAATTTCTTGTTTAAAATATTTTGGAAGATATGAAATCGACTTTGAAGGAAAAAATTCAATTTCAAATTGTGTCATATGATCTATGATTTATAAAGTTATTTAGATTTCGAGTTTAAAGCCTTGATTATGGATATTTAAATTTTGGTGAAAAAATATATATTCGATTTGCGATATACAAGGATTAATTCGAGATTGATTAGAGATTTAAATTTTGATTTAAACTTGGCAGCCTAAGATAATTAGAAATTTTGGTAAAGTATCTTGAGAATGTTATTGAGAAACTTTTGGAGGAATTTAAAAATTTTAGATTGGATCACATATTGGTAAAGGACCAAGAAACAAGCAAGGTCGCCCTAATGAGATACAAGTATTCCATAATAGGTTGCCAGACCACCTACGATTATGATATGACATATACACAAGTATAGTTAGTCATCGACCAAACTGTATAACTATACCTTTATCTTGACCCACTCGACCTTCCCTCAAATCTAGATCTTTTATCGTGACCATCTAATTATTTGAAACTTAGAAATGATTAGAATCATTCCCTTGACCATACCCTTATCCATGAGACTATTTTCTTTCTAGAAACTGTCCCCCTAACTTATTTTAACTTGATCTACGAGATTTCTAAATTATCTTTATTTTGTGCTTTAACCTTTTATTTTTGTGCATTAATTAGTACAACATGAGAACCCACTTTCTATTTTGATCATTTGGGGTTCCCTATCATGACTTTGATATTTGGAGCACAACAATAGACTTTTTCTTCCAACAAATTCCATATACAAGACCTAGACGAGCCCACCTTCATGTAGGTATATCACGTGCCACTAAAACCCGTATTCTTGTACTCTATATGACTTCTGGTCAAAAAGACTAAACTACAACCCTTACCATGATACCCAAAATACTTTCTGCCTTCAATTAGGGTCCAACATTGACTCAAATCTTTCAACCGATATATGATTGTGTTCTACTTGATTCCTTAAATGCTTAACTTTATGCCTTACCCATTGTCCCATCACACCACTAGTTTAACTATTGTAAGTTGGGTAGAGTACCTCACAACCTAACAAGCCCTTGCCCTTGTGACCCATATGGATAAGCTTACTTAGATTGTAGAATTTGCAGGACTCTAACCCATCTAACCAACCAAGTCATAGATAAGGAAACACTAGAGCCACTACATAGGCCCGAACTTTGGGCAAGACTCAATTTTAAAGGATATTGGACTATTTAATTTCCTTCATCATTCACTGCTTATATTTTGACTATCTTATGTTGCTATTATAGTCTAGTTTTGCAAGCTTACTCTTTATCGAGCTTGTTCGTGACATGTTTATTGTGGGCGTCCACTAATACATTGTCTAATCAGAACCGGTGCATGATGGTCTGATCAACCGAGTGCACTTTGGTTCGCTTTTGTCTATCGTTCTACGTGGATGGAACATAATTAAACTTGGCCTTAAGAATCCCATCCACGACTGCCTTGACAATTCCTTTGAAATTTTTCGGTCGCCTTTGAACCACGTATTCGTATTCGATAATATCGTCTTTGAACTCCTTATTGCTTTCGTCTTCACCTATTTTAGAAGGACGAAGGCGTTATACTAGAACTCCCTCTAGCCTTCCTATCACTTATGACCATTACCACTCAATGTTACTATATCTTCGCCTTAAACTACTCATCCTTCTTCTCGGCCCTATATTTACTATCATAACCTTCTAATCACTTAATTTAGGCGTGAACCTAATCGCTCTCTTAATCGTGCCCCAACCTACCCTCAAGGAACCATATCTTTAAGTTCTCAAATTTACTTCTCTTTATACCGTATTACTCTTTATTGCATGTTATCTTGATTAAACTTTAACCCTAATTATTTTCCTTCTGGCGTAGTAGCCACATCCACGATTATTTTCGTATTTATCTAAATCACGAGTTCCTAACGCATCTTTTGTTGAACGTTGTGAATTGATTTTTTCTCATCACTATCCCTTTGTGCCTTCTCGCCCCCTACTAGTTCTTAATTTCGAGAACGAAATTCTTTTAAGTTGGGTAGGATGTAAAACCCCTAAATTTTTACTATTTTTTTAAAAATAAATTTGGTACTGATTTTTTTTGTATTGTACATCGCATAGTTGTATTGTACGTCGCGCGTGGAATTTCATTTTTCGTAATTGCTCGACGAGTGCGAATATGTGCGAGCGTATATATTTTTAGAAAAATATTTTTCTATTTTTATAGTTTCAAAATAATATATATAATAATTATTTGTATTTGTATTTTACTTAAAGTTGTGAAAAGTATCGTATCGAGATGGCCAAAACTTATTACTTTTATTTATTTATAAAAGGCTATCTTATTTAATAGTGATAATTTAGAAAACTATTTTTATGCAGATATTTCTTGCATATGAGGTACATGAATTTGAATTCATATATATAATTTTATTTTCGAAATTTATTAATATTAATATTTTATTATTCAAAAAGATATTTAAAAGATATTTATTATTTTTGAAATTATTATTATTATTGTTGGAAAATATATTTTGAAATTATTATGGCAATTTAAATCGTTGATTAGATTTTATGGATTTAATTTAAATAGTTTAAATTTAAAGATAGAATTTATATTTAATTTGAGTTTAGATTATATAGATTTAAATTGGAATTTGATTTGAATTTAGATTTGATTTTATTGATTTAATTTTAATAATTAAATTATTTAATTGGGTTTAAATAAATCTTAATCCTTATCTACCAAGTATTTCCTCAATCCTATATATAGGGGAGCTGTCCATTGAATTCTCTATAATTTTTACTCACAAATAATTCCACCAAAAACGTGTCGTGCATCGTGTCCATGTTCCCCTATCCATAATCTTATTCCAATTGTACATATACATTATCCATCGTGTCGACAACCTATACACGGTACCTTACAAAATCCTAAACCTAGTTTACTGCTCCGTCCTCCACCGTGTCTCGTCCACCACAGCCACTGTCCGACCATCCCGCTGCCATCCCACCGAAACAGCACCTCCGTCTCTCTGCCCAACTACATGTACCAATGACAATTCATAGTTGATTATATGACATCTTTTATTCTTTTATTTTGTGGATGAGATTAGTTAGCCTTGGTTTTACTGCATTTACAGCTTATGTATACATACGATAGTTCCATATATTGGAGTATATTTCGTATGTATACAGCTGTCATGGATACGTACTTGGTCCTAAGTATTTTGGGACTGGGGCGTTAAACAAGGCGCCTAGATAACGGGATCGCCTGTAACTGGAAACATCTCTCTATGTAGTGCCCCGTCCCTACATCGTGCCCTGTACTCTGTCCACGGGGTACGCGAGAAAGGAACACTGTCGCTATCAATTCGGTCGGGACCGATAGGTCGGGATCGACCGAGTCGATCGAACGGGAACGGTTGAATTAAGATCCATTCCCCGTTATGGAATGTCTTCTTCGGAACCAAGTCCCATATTCAGCGGGTTACGCCTCGAAGATTGACTCTGCGGCTGAGTCGGGAGAGACCTCCCGTTGCTCTGCTTTTCACGCCGCTTGCGTTGGTTTTGGCTTTATTTTCTGAATGTATTTTCGCGAATGTTTTCGATGGTTTTCATGGCTTGTATTTCGAACTCGCATTTCCTATCGAACTCCTTGAATAATGCACTGTTCTAATCGGTTGCTTGTGCGATTTCAGGTAATCGCGTAGGCGAGTCTAGCGCGGCCAACAAGTTCTCTCGCCGAAGTAAACTCAAGGTGAGTGGCTGACCCTTCTCTTCTCGACACTTCTTAAGTAAATCGATAGTGTTGTTACGGATGAAAGAATGAAAGCAAGGGCACGAACACGGTAAAATGATCAAGTTTCAAAGAGAAAGTAGGCTAGGCCTTAATAACTAAATGTTGTCTTAACTCGGTCATTGGACAACTTGTCGACAAGGAGAGAGTTTCCTCGAGCGACTACCCGGGGTCACGGGACCGACTCGGCCTAGGAGGAAACACAGTATAGCTATGCTGGATGATAGCACGGGTTAAGAGGGGACTTGCAGCGGGGCTCGCTACTTGCGGTGCAAGGGCCCCAGCTAACAAAGCTATAGTCCAGGATGGCTTGTGATGTCACTGACCAAACACACGTAATATTGCACTTGGAAATGTAAATGATAACAATTGACAGGGAAGAACATGGTAAGTTTCAAAAAGGCGCGACACGGTCCGCCGGGGGTAAGTTTCGACGTAAATTACATTATGCTTGTCATTTCTCGCTTGAAATTCATTAGGATGGTTAGAAACATTCATGAACTAAGTCATATAAACTCATTCAACCAAATGAGAGCTTGGAACTTAACTTGCCACGCACCAGTACAAAGTGTAATGTACCGATCCTCGCTCTCCACGCAGGTACCCCAAACCACGAAGGGCGTGCCACCTAAAATCTCAAGGCGGCGTGGAAACTTTTGAAGCCTCGTCCGTGTAAAGGCTTGTTTCTGAATTCCTTTTGAAGACTTCGCATTCAGTACAAAAGAAGACCAATGGCGATTCGGCTTCCCTCGATCGCAAGTGAAAATGTGTAATGGTTTTTGCTTGTAAAAAGGGATATAATGTATGGAACGACTATCTCATCGGCGTTCGTTTTGTAAGTCGAGTCATGTTGTAGCCCGCGCGGCAATGAATGTAATGAAGTCAATATAAATGAAGTTTTGTTATCAATGAAAAAGTCTACTTCTATTTCAAATGTGTCAATCAATTTCTCTGCGTACTCTAACTTGATGTTGTGTTTCGGATAGCCTTATGAATGTGCCTTGTGCGATCACAATTTAGGTTCGCACGGCATCACGCCCGGGGGACGACTATCGATTCTACGGAATCGGGGCGTGACACTCTATATGAGCTACTTTGATCAATCTAGTAATTAACCTAGTCAGATTCAGCATAAATTCCTGACCGTGGTAACCAGGGATGCAAGTCATTGACATGATGCGAGACGAGACTAGTAGCTTATACAAGCACATTCAAGAACAATCACCCACGGTGTCAAGACGAGTTATTATTCGGCATGTCAAGATAGCCGTCGCAACAACATTCAAGATTATCATGTTAGGTTTACTTGCCATGTCAAGAGTGCGTCACGACGGACCACTATCAAGAATTATCATGTCAAGTTACTGGTCAAGAGTGCACCACGACAGATTACTATCAAGAATTATTATGTAAAGTCACAATGTCATATCGTGTTCATGTAAGTGCACCACGACGGGTCACTATCATGTCATGTTACTTGTTACTTGTTAAGAGTGCGCCTTAACAGGCCACTATCATGTTCTATCCTTACATTATCATGAATGAGAAAAACTTGCATTAAAATAGCTAGTAACATATTCTTGAAGCCAAGAAAAATATCTACAACTTTCAAGTTGGGAGTTAGGAGAAATTTTGGCCAAAATTCAACCAAATAGGACATAAAATAGCCAAAAACAGCCAAAATAAGTACTATACGGCCAAGGGTGGATGGGTGCCCATCTTTCCATACGGCCAGAGTGGATAGGTACCCATCTTCTCATACGGCCAGAGTCGATGGGTGCCCATGCGGCAAGATTCGATGTGTGCCATACGGCAAGAATCGATGGGGTGCCATGCGGCAAGAGTCGATGGGTGTCCATCTTCTCATGCGGCTAGAGTCGATGGGTGTCCAAGCGGCAAGAGCCGAGGGGGTGCCATGTGGCAAGAGTCGATGGGTGCCCATCTTCTCATGCGGCCAGAGTCCCATACGGCCAGAGTCGATGGGTGCCCATGCGACAAGAGTCGATGGGGCGCCATGCGGCAAGAGTCGATGGGGCGCCATGCGGCAAGAGTCGATGGGTGCCCATCTTCTCATGCGGCAAGAGTCAATGGGGTGCCATGCGGCAAGAGTCGATGGGGCGTCATGCGACAAGAGTCGATGGGTACCCATCTTCTCATGCGGCCAGAGTCCCATGCGGCCAGAGTCGATGGGGTGCCATGAGGCAAGAGTCGATGGGTGCCCATCTTCTCAAAAAAAATTCGAGAAAGACGGCCATGGAACCCATAGCTTCCAAGCTCCATAAAACCTTCACTGTAAGTCCAAATTTGGACTTCCATAGGTCAAAATTGGGTAGAACGAAATTCTCTACAACATAGAACAATTACATTTTGAAAACAAAGAAGTTTGACAGATCAAAACCCAATAAAACCGAAAATGGCACAAACTTAGATCTACAAGAATCCATCCACCAAAATAAAAAAATGTCAAGTCCTAAAGATGCTTAGAATCATGTAGAGAAGAAGATAGAACAATAAAAATGGAAGATCCATCATGAAGCAAGTTGCACTTACCTAAGCTCTCTAGGTTGGTGGTAGAGTAATGGAGGAAGAAGAAGAAGTTATGAGAAATAATAAAGGAGAGAGAGTGGAGTTGACTTATATAGTAAGCCTCACCATCTCAAACCAAAACCAAACCAAAATAAACCAAGCAAGCTAAACCAAGTCAAATTGAACCAAACCAAATCAAATAAACCAAGTCAAGATTAAACCAAGACTAGGCTAAGCAAGACAAGTCTAACTACGGTCCACCTGATAAATGTCAAAAATCCGTATACGTATACTGAGGATACGTATAACGAGAAACGGGGGTGACAACTCTACCCACCTTAAAAGAATTTCGTCCTCGGAATTTAATCAAGAGGCTAGAGATGTCGGGGAAAGCTATACTAATCACGGGCAATCTATGACTAGCAGTCAATCAAGCAATCTTTCATGCAAGAAAGGAAGTAAAAGCATAAGGCATAAGGAAGACATCCTGCTGGAAACCTCTCTGTCGGTTCTGCACCTGAGCTTGGGTCTGAACATACTGCTGGGGTCTCTGCTGCTGGAAGGCTTGTGCCTGAGGCGGCAATAGCCTCGAAGACTGGTACTGCTGCTGCTACTGCACTGGTGCTAGGGCTGGTCTCCTAACCGATGGACTAGTAAGGTTCGACGATAATGAACTGGCCCTAATCGGGCAGACCCTATCATGTGGTCCGATAACCCACAAGCCAAGCATAATCCCTGTGCTCTGCGGCGCTCTGATACTATTGCCCTGGCTTCCCACAATGAGTACAGCCCATTGCGGAAGACTGCTTCTGCTTTTGTTGCTGAGGGTACGTCGGTGTTGAATGCTGAACTGACGTAACTGAATTTGCCCTTCGGAGAACTCCAATCGACAAAGCCCTAACCGTCGGGGCTGGTGCTGAGGACAGACTCATCTGCCCATGAGATCTCTTCCTGCTTCCGGTTCGGTCCACGATCCTCTGCGAGATATACTTTTGCTTCCTAGCTTCCCTCAAGACAGCATCAAAAGTCTGATGTTCGAACTGCTCCACCGCTAGAATAATCTCTAGGTGGAGTCCCTGTTGAAACTGCTGTGCTCGATCCAACTCGGTTGCCACCAAGGTAAGAGCAAACCGACTGAGTCTTGAAAACTCGGCCGCATATCCATCGACCATTCTGCTCATATGCTTCAAATTGGTGAACCTCGTCTGCAGATCATGTCGAGCCACTGCATCAAAGTACTTGATCTGAAACTTGTCACTGAATGTCGTCCATGGGACAGACATCGCCAATCCTACTGCCAACATCGCCCACCTGGTGTGGGCTAAGTCTAATAACTGTAGGCGCACTACATCCACCTTCTCTTCCTCTAGAGTCTTGGCTCCTCCCAAGATAATCTCGATGTCCTGGAGCCAGGCATCAGTCGCAATCGCGTCCTCGCTGCCGTCAAAGAAGGGAGGGTTCAGGCGCTTGAAATTGTTAGCTGTATTATTCCCTTGGTAACCAACTCTGCCTATGGCATCTTGTACTGTCTGGTGCAGGGCATCACCTCGACGACCTTTGATGCAAGTATTTCTCGGATAAGTCTTACCAGGACTCCATTCAGGCTCTGCAGGCTGGACGGGTTGAACTGGGGGCTCTGGAACCCCAGAAGGCATGACTCGGGAGGCTGCTTCTGAGTGTTGGGCCTGATCCCCAAGTTGCTGCTGATTCACTAGAGGTTCTCCTTCCGGCTGATCGGCAGTACCAGGAACAATGAACAATGCCACTGAAGAAATGACATAGAAAATAATAAGGAAGGACCAAGGTAGATTAAGGATATAAGCATGTGATCAGGTCAAGATTTCAGAAAGATTATGAGACACGAGTAGAGATCAAGGGCGAGTACTGATTGAGACATCTATTCGGTAAAACCCCCACACATCTTGATTTACAAGACCATGCATGGGCCACCACTTAAACCGTGTCACGTCCCAGATCCAGAATACTGGAGAGCGGGGGCAGACACAGCCAGTTACGTATATAGAAGTGTAATCCACCTCGATATACGATCACGGCTATCTACATGTATGAGGGTTTATCTACAAGCCATCAGTCTCTTATGGTCAAGAACAAGCATAGTGTCTCAATCTCAAGCAAGTAATAATAGTCACAAGATGTTAGACCATCAGATATTCAATAGTAAGGCGTCCCATACATTTCATGTACAGATGATCATGAAGCTAGTCGTACAAAATAAGAGGACTAGCAAGAGTTTCAGTCATACATGATCAACCCTAGGATTTGTTAATCATGTCAGAGCCCGTAGGCAGAAAAGAAATATAAGTATTCAACATGAGCTAACGCTTGCTCGGCAGCTAAACGACTCAAAAGAATAATTTTACAATAGAGCGGGAGAGCAAAATAAAATCCACTCGTTGTCAGGGTTTCTTCTAGTATTCACCATTTAGCTGGAAGGCCCTCGAAAACTAGTCTGAAATTTGGCCATACAAAACCAGCTGGGTCAGACCCCAGAAAGAGCAAGTGCCACAAGGGAGGCTTCACTTAAGAACTAAAACCAGCATATTAGCACATAAGGACATAAATGAAATAACAAAAGACACGAGTTAGAGAAAACAGGGTGATAAATGATAACATAACTAAAGGACTATTCCGGTAACTAAGTTATAACCCGTAAACCAAACAAGGACCGGGGTTGTGATCCTTCACCTGAACAGAACTTAGTCACTAAGCAATTATCGATAAAGTAAAGCATACACAAGCATGTCCTGAGATGGCCATGTATTGGATCTAGGTAAGACTAGACAAGATATGACTCTATCCAACATTTACGGCCAAGCAAAGAGTACGGCTTGATACTTTAACTAACTAGGGTTATCACAAGCCTAGTTACTAGCAAGATACAACGAGATGTTTCGGCAGTCATAAGCCCTGCAGCTATCCAGGTTATCCAGACGCAAGTTACAAGAATTTATAGTAGATAAATCGCCCAGGAGACAAATGTATCCCATGTAAGTATAATAGTGGGTACATCGCCCAGGAGACAAATGTACCCTAAGAGAGTTATTAGGTGACTTGGGGGTGCAACACATGACAGTATGCATATTACTTGTTTCAAAAAGTGCCCCACATGACAGTGGACTGGAAATGTGCCCTACCCGGCGGCAAGCTACAAGTCCATTCAAGGCGCCCAGATAACGGGATCGCCTGTAACTGGAAACATCTCTCTATATGAGCTACTTTGATCAATCTAGTAATTAACCTAGTCAGATTCAGCATGAATCCCTGACCATGGTAACCAGGGATGCAAGTCCTAGACATGATGCGAGACGAGACTGGTAGCTTATACAAGCACATTCAAGAGCAATCACCCACGGTGTCAAGACGAGTTATTATTCGTCATGTCAAGATAGCCGTCGCAACATCATTCAAGATTATCATGTTAGGTTTACTTGTCATGTCAAGAGTGCGTCACGACGGACCACTATCAAGAATTATCATGTCAAGTTACTGGTCAAGAGTGCACCACGATGGGTCACTATCAAGAGTTATCATGTAAAGTCATATTATCATGTCGTGTTCATGTAAGTGCACCACGACGGGTCACTATCATGTCATATAACTTGTTAGTTGCTAAGAGTGCGCCTTAACAGGCCACCATCATGTTCTATCCTTACATTATCATGAATAAGAAAAACTTGCATAAAATAGCCAATAACATATTCTTGAAGCCAAGGAAAACATCTACAACTTTCATGTTGGGAGTTAGGAGAAATTCTGGCCACAATTCAGCCAAATAGGACATAAAATAGTCAAAAATAGCCAAAATAGGCACTATGCGGCCAAGGGTGGATGGGTGCCCATCTTTCTATGCGGCCAGAGTGGTTAGGTACCCATCTTCACATGCGGCCAGAGCCGATGGTTGTCCATGCGGCAAGAGTCGATGGGGTGCCATGTGGCAAGAGTCGATGGGGTGCCATGCGGCAAGAGTCGATGGGTACCCATATTCTCATGCGGCCAGAGTCGATGGGTGCCCATACGGCAAGAGTCGATGGGGTGCCATACGGCAAGAGTCGATGGGTGCCCATCTTCTCATACGGCCAGAGTCCCATGCGGCCAGAGTCGATGGGTGCCCATGCGGCAAGAGTCGATGGGGCGCCATACGGCAAGAGTCGCTGGGTGCCCATCTTTTCTTTTGGCCAGAGTTGCATGCGGCCAGAGTCGATGGGGTGCCATACGGCAAGAGTCGATGGGGCGCCATGCGGCAAGAGTCGATGGGTACCCATCTTCTCATGCGGCCAGAGTCGCTGGGGTGCCATGCGGTAAGAGTCGATGGGTGCCCATCTTCTCAACAAAATTCGAGAAAGATGGCCATAGAATCCATAGCTTCCAAGCTCCATAAAATCTTCACTGTAAGTCCAAATTTGGACTTCCATATGTCATAATGGGGTAGAACGAAATTCTCTACAACATAGAACAACTAGATTTTGAAAACAAAGAAGTTTGATAGATCAAAACCCAAGAAAACCGAAAATGGCACAAACTTAGATCTACAAGAATCCATCCACCAAAATGAAAAATATCGAGTTCTAAAGATGCATAGAATCTTGTAGAAAAGAAGATAGAACAATAAAATCGAAGATCCATCATGAAGCAAGTTGTACTTGCCTAAGCTCTCTAGGTTGGTGGGAGAGTAATGGAGGAAGAAGAAGAAGTTATGAGAAATAATGAAGGAGAGAGAGTGGAGTTGACATATATAGTAGCCTCACCATCTCAAACCAAAACCAAACCAAAATAAACCAAGCAAGCTAAACCAAGTCAAATTGAACCAAACCAAATCAAATAAACTAAGTCAAGATTAAACCAAGACTAGGCTAAGCAAGACAAGTCTAACTACGATCCACCTGATAAATGTCCAAAATCCGTATACGTATACTGAGGATACGTATAACGAAAAACAGGAGTGACAGTCCGGCCTGAACTCGAACACTGGACTATCCGTGTCCATCCGTCCGAACTTACTTTTATTTTTGGACCGAACACGAAAAATGGACTGTCTGTGTCCGTCCGGTTCGTTTACACCCCTAGAGACAAGTGGATTCTCGACATCAGTTGCTCACGGCACAAGACTTGAGATACTTCACTATTTGCAATGCTATTGATGAATAAAGAAGGTCATATAACCTTCAACAATAACTTGAGGGGATATATCATTGGACATGGTAATATCGGATCTCCTCCTTATCCTTGTATTAAGAATATATATCTTGTCACCAATTTGAAACACAATCTTCTTAGCATAAGCCATCTCACGGATAATGGTTATGGTGTTAACTTTGTCAAACACAAATGTTTCATTTATGATAGTACAAATGGCTCTGTATTATACGAAGGTATTAGAGAAGATATCATCTATATATTTTATCTCATTGATTATACTAACCATGACAGGTGGTTAGTGGTGACAAATGATGAGAGTTGGCTTTGGCACATGAGACTCGGATGCGCCAATATGGATACCATTTTTTGACTTGCTACCAAGAAATTCGTTCGAGGACTTCCAAACATTCCATTCAAGAAAGATATGTTTTGTGAGAAATACGAAAAGAGTAAGTTGACAAAATCCTCCTTCAAGTCAATCAACTCGGTGAGCACTACTAGACCCCTTCAACTCATACACATGGATTTACTTGGTCATAGTAGAGTAGCTAGTCTTGGTGGTAAACTTTATGCATTTGTTTTAGTTGATAATTTTTCAAGATTTACTTAGGCTATTTTTCTTGCAAATAAGAGTGATGCTTTTCCTGAATTTATAGATTTTTGTAAACATATTTAAAACTAAAAAGGCATTATGATCAACAAATTCGAAGTGATCATGGTGGTGAATTTGATAATGCTAATTTTAAAAATATTTGTGTCAAAAATAGTTTTGGTCATGATTTTGCTTGTCCTAGAACTCCACAACAAAATGATGTGATGGAAAGAAAGAATAGAACTCTCGGCGATATGGCTAGAGTCGTGTCGAACCAATATAAGCTCCCTTAGTACTTTTGGACGGAAGCGGTTAACACGACATGTTTAACACGACATGTTATATTATAAATAGAGTTTTAAACAGACCTATTTCTAAGAAAATTCCTTATGAGCTTTGGTTTGACAAAATTCTATCCATTGAGTACTTTAAAGTTTTTGTATGCAAATGTTTTATTTTGAACACCAAGGATAACCTAGGCAAATTTGAAGAAAAAGCCTATGAAGATATATTTCTTGGATATTCAATACATAGTAAAGATTTTCGTGTATTCAACAAAATAAGTCTTATGGTTGAAGAATATATCAATGTCTCTTTTAATGAACTTAATACTTTTACATCTAGTTCTTTAACTGATGCTGATGACATTTCTTGTGGTTTAGAGAATTATTCTCTTGGAGAATCAAATGCTCATTTACCTAGTTGTGAGGTTGAGACTTCTCCGCCTGAAAACTCTTCAACCGTAGAAACTTCTACAAATGGTCTTTCCAAGGAATGGAAGTTTGTCACTCATCATCCCAAAGAACTCATTATCGATGATCCCTCTTCATGGATAAGCACTCGATCTTCTACCCGAGATCATTGTACAAATGTGGCTTTTATTTCTCAAATAGAGCCTAAAAATATTAGTGATGATTTTAGTGATGAATTTTGGATGCTTGCAATGCAAGAAGAGCTCAACCAATTTAAAAGAAAGAAAGTTTGAAAACTTGTTTATAGGCCCAATAACTATCCTATTATTGAGACTAAATGGGTGTTTCGAAATAAGCTTAATGAGAGTGGCATTGATTATGAAGAAAACTATGCACCGGTTGCTCGCTTAGAATCTATCTGAATGCTTTGTGCTTTCACTTGCTTTCATAATTTTAAACTTTTTCAAATGGATGTTAAAAGTGTCTTTTTAAACGATTTTATCACATAAGAGGTCTATGTCAAGCAACCTTATGGTTTTTAAGATTTTTTATTTTTCAGGTCATGTTTTCAAACTTCACAAAGCCCTCTATGGCCTCAAACAAGCTCCTCGTTTTGGTATTAGCGTCTTAGCTCTTTCCTAATTTCTCACAGCTTTTCCAATGGCAAAGTTGACACCACTATATTCATCAAATCACACAATGGCATGCTTTTATAGTCCAAGTGTATGTAGATGATGTCATTTTTGGTTCCACTAATAAAATGCTCTGTGAAGATTTTACAAAATTGTGCAGGGTGAGTTTGAAATGAGCATGATGGGAGAATTATCATTTTTTTTGGACTACAAATCAAGCAAGGCTCTCACGGCACCTTCATCAATCAAGCAAAATATACCAAGGATCTTCTCAAGCGCTTTGAAATGGACTCATCCAAATCAATGAGAACTCATATGGCCACTACAACTAAGCTAGATCACGATGAGAATGGATTATCGATCGACATACGTAAGTATCGAGGTATGATTGGTAGCTTGCTTTTCCTAACTGCTATTCACCCTGACATCATATTTAGCGTTGTCTATGTGCACGATTCCAAGCAAACCCCAAGGAATCACATCTATGCGCCGTTAAGCACATCTTTCGCTATCTCAAAAGCACCTTGAATGTTGGCCTTTGGAATCCCAAAACTCATCCTTCGAGCTAGTAGGATACTCGGATGCCGACTTTGCCAGCTACAAAGTTGATAGAAAGAGCACTAGCGACGTATGCCATCTACTTGGAAAATTCTTGGTCTCATGGAGCAAAAAGCAAAATTTTGTTTCTCTCTCAACAACAGAAGTCGAGTACATTACGACCGGATGTTATTGTGCACAGATTCATTGGATGACAAACAGTTGTTGATTATGGTATTTTCTCTTCCAATATTTTCTATTAAATGTGACAACATTAGCACTATAAATCTCACAAAAAAACCCTATTTTTCATTTATGCACAAAACATATTGAGATTCGACACCACTTCCTACGAGACCACCAACAGAAGGGTAACATCCATCTTGAATTCATTGACACAAATCACCAACTTGCTGACTTATTCACCAAGCCTCTCATGGAGGATCGCTTCTCTTTTCTTTGTCGTGAATTATGCATTCTTGATCTCGAATCAACCATCTAATTTTTTCAAAACCGGTACACTGACGGTATACACTAGTACATTGTCGGCATACCTGTCTGCTCTGATTCTCTGGAACCTGCCACCGATGAAGTACTTTCCATGATCTCCATATTTTGGGGGCCCCATAATTTTTCAAAAAACAAAATCCCTTTATTAAATATCCATCCCTTCACATTCCTCTATCCCATCTAATCAAGTGAAATTTATTTCCCATTACCCTCATTTTTATCTCTCCTCTCTTAAATATACATCTTTTCTAATATTTCCTTCTATCTCCTCCCATTAATTCTCTTTTATCTCCTCTCAACCCCTCCTCTTCCTAACCCTTCCTCTTCCCTTAAACGTCTCCACCTCCCTCTATATACTTCCTCCTCCCACTCTTTCTTATCTCCCTTCATCCTATTCTACATTACCCCATCTCTATATGTAACCCTAAACGCCCAAGTTCCACCGTCTCCTCCTCCAGTAATCCTTTCCATCCGGCTCCCTTGCCCGATGGGGACTATGATCGTCTATTGTTCAAATCTAGCGATGCGGGCGAAGCTTGGTTTTCCTCCTTCCACTCCAGCAAGGTTTTCGACAACAAACCCATCAACTTCAATATGTCTTTTCGGAATAATTACCTCTATTCGAAGTCGTTGATCTGTCTTCACTCCTAAACAGATCTATCCACGTTTCTCTGTTGTCGTGCGAATGTTTTACTGCAATCTCATCCCGAACCTTGCCCACAATATTGTTGAGACTCTTGTCAATGGCCGTCACTTCCGCGTCACAGCCAAGGATCTCGCAAAGATCTTAAACATTCCTAATCGGAGGCGATGCTCTATCCACCCTTGTGGCTCTTCAACCATCCCCTTCCACACCATTTGAAGACTTCTGCAGCATCGTCGACAAGGGGCCAAACCCCCATCCCCTCCGTACTATGTCCAAACAACTTGAACCCTTTTACCACGAGCTTCATTGCATCGCCTGCTACTATGTCATCCCTAAATCCTGAAATTACAATGCCATCACAACCAATGCTCTAGTATGCATGTATTATCTCTATCTAAAGAAGTCTTGGTCCTTTCCTAAATTACTATTGAATTCCTTCATCACCATCCATTCTCCGGCCAAGAAGGCTTTGCACTATGCCATGTTCATTACACTCATCCTCGAGGCAAAAGGTGTTGACCTGACTCTCTGCTATGGTGAGGATTCCACTTCCTAGCTGACTCTGGGATGCTTCTCTACTCCCGGTCAGTCCTCATCTCAACCCTCTGGAACTCAACCTTTCGTTGCTGCCCCTACTTCTCCATCAGCCCAGACCCTCTACTTGCCTCTCACTCGGCACTACTTTGACATATGGATGGCTCAAGTATAGGAGCAGATGCGGATCAATACTCGAGGACTTGGAACCCTCATCCAAAGCTACTTTCATGACCAATGCTATTTCATCTAGCGAACCATCCAGGACATGAATGCCTATCTCGATCCCGACCTACAAGATCGTAATTTTCGTGATTCGCGGTTTACGGATCCCAATGCCTACGACTTCATGTATCCCGATGAAATTGACCCTTTTGGCGTCTTTCATTCTCCTCCAGGTGATGGAGATGTCCATGCAGATGCATGAATCTCCTTTTTTTACGTTGATGGTCAGAATGGCGTTGTGTTGGTTTTAGTTGTCTTTTGTGATCCTTCGGGGGCTTGTGTTTGTTTCAATATGTTTTAATTAACTTGTGCATTCTGGCAAGGATAGAAGTAGAAATATTTATGGTGGTTGGTCTTTAGATTTTATCTTTTATGTGTCATACTGTACTAGTCATTTCCAAGCAGCACCCTAAAATAGTATGCATCTTTTTACTCTTGTTTATATATATATATATATATATATATATATATATATATATATATATATATATATATATATATATATATATATATATGTCGGGAGAAGTCGTATTGAGGGGAAGATCCTCTGTTGAGGGGGAGCTATCTTCTAAAATACGATCTCTTTTGTCAATTATCAAAATGAAAAAGATTATTGGTACAGTCATTTTGATCATAATTGACTGTATCTACGTGTTTTAGTTATCCTATTTTTGCAGATTCAAAAGAACGATTGTTTACTACTTCTCCCTTGATGTTATTACAAAAGATTGGTGATCCAAGACCTGAAAGGTGCCATTAAAAGCCTAAAGTGATTCAAGACTCATGCGTCGATGGTATAGTTGTTTTAGAGTCTAGGAATATTGTGAAACACTTCAAAAAGGATGGCAAATATTGAAAGATTAGATAACTATTTTTAAAACCTATTTTTTACTAAGAAATCGACATACCGACGGTACACTGGTTCGTACCCCCGATATATCAATTTTTATATATAAATGTTTTCTGTCGATGAGACTGGCATACCGACAGAATTCCAGTTTGTACCATCAGTATACCGATCTACATAAACAAAATGCTTTCGGTTACCGCACCGGCATACCGACGGTACACTGAATCGTACCACCGGTATACCGGTCCATATGAGCAAAATGTTCTTTGTCGATCACACCGGCATACCGTCGGTACGCTAGTTTGTACCGACGGTATACCAATCTATATAAGTGAAATGCTCTCTGTTACCACACCGACATACCGACGGCACATTGTTCGTACCACCAGTATACCAATTTTTATGAGCAAAGGCTCTCTGTCACTTGCACCGGCATGCCGACAGTATATTGGTTCATACCGTCGCTATACCGATTTATATATACTGAGTACTCTCTGTTAATTGCACCATTACACCGACAGTATACTGATGCATACCGGCGGTATATCGGTTATAAATTTTTGTTTGTTTCTTCATAAATCAAACGGTAGGATTAAAAACATTAAATGCTCCAAAAGTTAGATTTCTAGCTGTTACTATTGCAAGAATAGTACACCGACGGTATACTACTGACTACTGTATATAGGTGGTATACTGTCAACCGACATATTTTAGCATTAAATACCTAGTCTTTGTGGTTCTTGTATTTAAAGGCTTTGACCCTCCTCATTCAAAGCCAACTCTTCAAGCCTTCAATTTTCTCAACCACCAAAGTTATCCTTTCATTAACTTTACTATACTTTATACTTGTCATCCATTAAAGTATTAGTTGCTCAAAAGTTATAACCTAGATCTTCTAAGTGTTTACGAAGATCAAATCCTTCCTGGTAAGAAATCGACGAGTCGTAAAAACTGGTGTGTTTGAAATTGACGAGCCTTCGGATAAAACTGGTGTGAGAGAAGTTGACGAGTCTTCGGATCAAAGCTTGTGTTATACTATTTACTCAAATAGTGGATCAAAGCTGGAGAGAGTTCCGCAACTGGACTGTCCTCGCGGAGGAAACAATGATACATCGCGTGTTCGTTTTGTTGCTCTCTATCTTGTTAAATTTTATTTACATTGCTTTATTGTGTTAAAATATTTTATTACCCTATTTACCCCCCTTAGGGTTTCTACACCACATAATATATAAATTATGTTGTATTCTAAAAGACTAAGGGGGTGTAAACCCCCATATTTTTTTAATTTTGTTATCTTAGATAAAATAATATTTTAGAAGATTTATTTTTCTATATTTTTCTTTATATTTATTTTTTAATTATTTAAAAATAATTTGACGAATAGCCTTAGTCATGGTTAAATTTTGTTATGCATATTGACTAGGAAACATGGCATGGCTAGTGTACTCGTATACCATGACTAGCATATATATTAGTCCTGGTAGGGATGTCGAAGACATAACCATGCCCCACGTATGGAAAGAAGTCAAGTTGTGACCTAATCCAAAAAGGGATATATAAATATTTTCTATATGCCTGTTTGGACATCCTAGGTATATTCTGCAGCATAAAATTCCCCTTAACCAACTCGAATCATATCCAACCGCGACTATGTGTGTAGGGCATTAAAAAACCCTGACCCTCCTAATTTTACTAAATAATTTTAAGTATTTAATGAATTTATTGGAGATTAAATAGAGTAGATAAAGATATTCTCGATATATTTGAATTAAATAAAAGTTATTAATTTATTTATATTATATTTTCATCTATAGAATTTTTATGAATTATATATGTATTATCTACCTATAAGGAGTTTGTTTTTTATTTCATATCTACTTTCGTATATATATATATATATATATATATATATATATATATATATATATATATATATATATATATATATATATATATATATAAAATATATATATATATATATATATATATATAAATATATATATATATATATATATATATATATATATATATATATATATATATATATGTACCTTTTTTCTTTTCTTTTTCTTTTTTAAGAACACTAGCTTTATTGATGTATTAGGCGCAAAATGTCGAAGCCTATACAAATAAGCGTGCCAAGCGCCCAAAAGACAACAAAAATTAAAGGCCGAGGAGGCCAGGAGCCAGACACGCTCGCTGGGCCGTTCCTAGGGTTAGCACAGCGTCCGCCAGGAGCTATCGGAGGGGTGGTGGCAGCGTCTGCCGACTTTGGAGATCTGCTTGAGGACCTCCCTGTGCAAGGAGTTGTAGTTGTATGTCCGTCCATCGTACCTGAATTTGTTTCGGTTCTTCCACAGGACCCAAATGCCCGCGGCTACGACCATCTGATGCCCGTGAGACCTACCCCAAATGGCGAGAAAATCGTTGAAGCCGTCGGCCGAATGAGTAAGATTGCAATTTCTTAACAGGTTGGTCCAGATCTGCACAGCGAGGTCCCCGGAGAGCAGGACGTGTTTCGTGGTTTCGGATTTGTGGGCTGTACAGCAGTGACAGCTAGAGGCAAGGCTGAAGCCAATGGTTGTAAGGGCATCGTCAGTGGATAGCTTTCTGCGTTGCGCTCTCCAAATCAAAATTGACCATTTGTGGAGTATGCAAGATTGCCAGAAGGGGGCGGTGAAAGGGGCCGGCGTACCGATTCCTTTGGCCACGGTCCTGGTGAAGGCCAGCGAGAAAACACCACTGGGATTGTGGGACCACATAAGAGTGTCCAGGTCGTCGCCTAGCCGCACATTTGCGGCCGTAAGACTGTCAGCCTATATATGTGTGTGTGTGTGTCTATATATATATATATATATATATATATATATATAAATATATATATATATATATATATATATATATATATATATATATAGGTATGGTCGACATTCCAACAAAAGTTTTATATCAGGGGTCGTGTATCAGGGATGGAAGGATGATTAGCGTTGTGGTGGAGAAGGAATAATATGCACTACAAAGAAGTTACAGTAGGAGCGATTTGCTGGGTGCTTTAGAAAAATCGTAATAAGTGGAGATACGAACAATACAAATACACGGGACGACAGATCTATGTGGAGATTCAACGACAGATTAGAAAAGCTATGGTGGCTTGCTCGCATGGAAGAAAGAAGTCAGTTTAGCTCTTTTGTGTATCAGGAATCATATGAATTCCTTATGTAAACTTTTGGGAATGGCTAAACTTTTGGGAATGGCTTCTTATCAATAATAGTTAGTTTTAAAATATATATTACGAAACATCAATTTTATTAATCGGCGAGCAAAAGGGGGCCGAGAGAGCCCAAGCCCCGACAAAACCTCCACCACGGGAGGACGCCCAACCAAAAGACAAAGAGAGAAAATGCAGCACCGGGCAGACCCGACACTGCGAAACCGGAGGGCCGCGAGGGGAACAAAAGGGTGGGGCGGAAGGAGAGGGAGATCCTGCAACAACTGCTAGGGTCCTCGGAGCGGTGATCTGACTAAGAAGATTTAGGAGGGTTAGTCTGCCTCTTCTTACCCCTGCCACTGGAGGAGTACCGCGGTTTAGCGAGCATCGAAGCTTTCTTGTTCTTGGCTGCATAGTAGGTCTCCTGGTTGATGTGGTCGCTGTTATGAATGCCGAGAGCCGCGTCGAGCGCCTGTTCGACCTCTAGCATTCTGGGGATTATCGAAGATGCGAGATCCGGGTTGTCGTGCATGTCGCGGATGACGTTGAATTCCTGGAGCGCCTCCTCCGGGGAGCTAACTTCTACTATCCGCTCAAAATACTCGCGATAATGGATCGGAGAATCTCTGATCGTCATCGCTAAGGTAACAGCGGGGTCATCTTGGTAGGGCGTTGGGATGAAGTGTGATGTGGGGACCTGGGTGAAGGTCTTAGTGGGGTCTTTGGATGGTGACCAGCGAAGGAGGGCTGCAATCGGGACTACGGGGAGGGGCTGGTGGTCCTTTAACTCAGAGGGGGCAAAAATTCCAGGCTGGTGGAACTGCTGCGACTGAGTGATGAGGTTTGCCTCTTCAACAACTTGTGCCTGGACGGGATTCAGGGAGGGGAGTTCTCTGGGGTCCAAGTTGATGATTTCGGAGGGATCTTCTGGAGTATCCTGAGTGAGGATCTCGAATTGGTTGGTGGTGGCCAGACCGGGTGAGGTGGACGAGGTGTGAGCGTCGGGCTTGGATCCCGCGAAGGACGTGCCCGCGGTTGCGACGGCTGAGCAGGTGAGGGGCTCCGAAGATGTTATCGGGTAAGCGTCTTCAGGGGTGTTGTGTGATCAGATGTGGGGGGATTCAAGGTCAGAATCGAAATGGGTATGGTAGTTGGGGAGGGTGTTGGGAGGAGGAGACTTACGATTAGTCGAAGACTGTCTGGAGAGGGTGGGGAGGCTGGTCGCTGGCCTTGTCGCTCCTTAGCGGGCTCGGTGGCATCGTACAAAAGAGTGTCCGCTGGAGTTACAATAATTGTAGAAGCTCACTCTGCGGTCGTATATAATTCGCTAGGTGTGGGGTTTGCCACCCAGCTCAATTTGTATGGACTTAGGAAGCTCTCTGGATGTATCAATCTCCATACAGATTCTGGCGTACTGTCCCTTGGATACGTGCCGCGTTTCGTCTGCCAATGCGACAAACTTGTCGAAGGAGCTGGCAATCCTCATCAGCGCCGCCGGGGCAAAGCAGATGAGTGGAAGGTTCGGGAATATGACCCACGTGGACACCATCGACGATACAGAAGTGTCGACGTCGGGGGCCTATTTGGATATAGTAAAATAATATTTGCCTATCCTACCCGAGCTGTGTTTTCGAGCTGTCTTGTCGTCTGATGTCAACGAAAGATGTATGAGGATGCGTTTGGGATCAAGGGGAGTGTAACACCCACTTTTCTAAAATGAGAATAATTTTGAACTTTTGTAATTATAATCATTTAATAATAATATTTAATTCATGTTATGATTCATAGTGATTTTTAATTAATTTAAAACTAGTTAAAATGTTGAATTATGACTTTGATGGTTAACTAGTGTAACCCTATAATTGCTAAGCCTAAAGACTAACCATGACCATGGGAGCCTAGTCATGTGATTAGAATTTCAAATTACCAATTTTTAGCCTAAGGGTATTTTGGTTATTTTTGACTTTTAATGAAAAGAAATTTTATTAATTAAATATGTGCTATTTGTTTAGTTGAGACTTGACCTAGAATCTTAGCCTAATCTAGATTAGCCTTGAGCTTAGAATCTTAGCCTAATTTAGCAGTACGACGATTAGTTGTACTGCTGCGCACCTGCGATAGAATATAGGAAGTAAGGTATTAGAATGAGAGGATACTCAATCACAGTTAAAATTCCTTGAGAGATTTCTGGGGTGACCCTTGAGAATCTCATTTTGAACTTCAAATTTGAAATCATTTTCTCTTGTTTTGATTCACCCTTACTTCTTGATATTTGAATTTGATCTTGATGGATCGTTGTTGATTTTGATTTTTCTTATCGAGATGAATTTTATGACCCGAGTTACGGTATCTTCTGATAACATATGTTGACGGAAGTAACAGGGATGGTAAAACGTCTACTTTGTTACGGAGCCTAGGGTTTATCGCAGATATATTAGCCGTCGTGGCAAGAACGTAGGGACCTGACTTTGGATGTATATATCTTGATCAAGAGATTTGGAATTTCTCGCAGCTATACTAGTCGGCATAGCGAGGATTCCAGACGACATGATCATAGAGATGCATACCTTAGTTATGGACTCTACCGTTCATCGCAACCTTGCTTACTAGCGTGGCGAGGATTCTGAATATCATAATTTTGGACAGACGCATGTGATTATCATATTATATCTTGAGAAGGTTTTTAAAGTATCACATCTTCCATTTCACTTCTGTTTAAAAAAAATTGTTTTCCATCATCAAATAACTTAGGAGTAGGGATAACTTTAGATTAATTAGTCTAATTCTTTGTAGAACTTCATTTAATTATAATTCTTCTTAATGATTTGATGACTTGTATTAGGTCTTATCTTAGAATGAATAGTTTAGTTTTGATAGTAGAATAGAAACCTATTGTAGTTAATTCTCTGTTGTTTATAATATTTACCAGATTTCATATAAGATGTTAGTCTGCCTTACAGCGTTTTGATGATTGATTGTTTTTCCTACCCTTCCAGTATGGCACCCTACCATTGTCGTATGCTTTGATACCTTATGACTGCTTTTGACCTAGTATGGTTAGAGTAGCTAGATGAGACCCTAGACCTATATTGCCTGCCATGACCCTGTATGTTATTCTTTCAAATTGCATGATTTTGATGAATTTTTTTGAGACCATGATTGTTGGGGACGAGACTCTAGGAGGAGTACGACCATCTTAATTTCGATGACAAAATTTCTCTAAGAAGGGTAGACTTGTAACACCCACTTTTCTAAAATGAGGATAATTTTGAACTTTTGTAATTATAATCATTTAATAATAAGATTTAATTCATGTTATGATTTTTAATTAATTTAAAACTAGTTAAAATGTTGAATTATGATTTTGATGGTTAACTAGTGTAACCCTAGAATTGCTAAGCCTAGAGACTAACCATGACCATGGGAGCCTAGTCGTGTGATTAGAATTTCAAATTACCAATTTTTAGCCTAAGGGTATTTTGGTCATTTTTGACTTTTAATGAAAATGAATTTTATTAATTAAAGATGTGCTATTTGTTTAGTTGAGACTTGACCTAGAATCTTAGCCTAATCTAGATTAGCCTTGAGCTTAGAATCTTGATTATGATAACCTACTAAGTGACAAGATTAGCAATATCTAGATATTTCTAACTAGGATATTTTCTCCTTAGGATATTTGTAAAAAGAAAGCCTTAGGACTAATTGAACCAATAGGAGGACTTGAAATTGGGTGGAGAAGCCTTAGCCACTCATCTACATCTAAAGCTAACCCTAATTCATTTTGTGGCAGCCACAAATAGAAATTCCCCCTCCTATAAAGTATCCTTTAGTAGCCCCTTGCCTCTTTTGACACCTACAAAGAACCCCAACTTGTTCTTCTCCAAATTTCTCCCCCTTTATCCAAATTGATCCCAAATTGAGACTACTCTCTTGCATTGGGATTCATTTCAGAAGTAGAGCCCAAGTTTGGTAGCCCAAGTTTGGTAGGAATTCGTGTCAATTAGGTATTCGTATCGGACACGTATCAGTGTTTTTAAATAGGTGTTTGGTGAAATACCACTTAGAAATAAAAGTTAATGATTTTCAAAACTAATTACATGATTTTGTAGCCCTTACTGTGTAGATCACGAAACCCTAGCTCTGAGCTCATATCGAGCTGTGTCCGTGTCCAAAATGGACACGAACTCACTGCACGAGGCCTCGGTCGAGTGCCCTGCTACCCGAGCCCAATTTCTCCCTGTGTAGGTCACGTGGACACGTGCCACTTGGCACAGAGGTGGGGGCCATCACTGACAGACCCCCTTCGAGTTTTATGACATCTCGTGTCGTGTCGGACACGAAAACACGAGTGTACTGAATTTATACTGCACTGTACGCACGGAAATTCCCCTCTGATACGGGCTTCGTATCGTACGTAGACACGACGTGGACACAGTGCAGGGACTCGAAACCCTAGCCCTAGTCCTAACCTAAATCTGGACACGAGCACGAGACACGGTGTGTTGTGTGTCGTGTCCTAGAAGGATCTACACACCAGCACTGCACTGTCTCTGATACTTGGATTTTGACACCGTTTCGATCCTGTTTGACACGACACGACACGGCTTTGACCCGATTCAGGGTGTCCATTCCCTAGCCCTACCCCTACTCTAGGTGTGGACACGAGCACGAGGTGGCACGTGCTCTGTGTCGTGTTATTTTATTCTCGAACACGCCGCATAAGACAAACTGTAAACTGTGAACTTAAGATTTTATCCCCTTCCATTCATTGAACACAGTTCTTAATTCACCCTCTGCCACTACACACATGTTAACCCGTCGCTCGACACTTTTTGTCCACGTGTCTCACACATTCGTACACTACACCATGTTTTGACACTCAATTTTGTATGCACTTGTTTCACATTGCTTTGGACACTCTGTGACACCTTGTTCGACACTTTGACACCATGGACACCCTTCATCACTAGGACACACACTATGATACATGTACACACACACTGTGACACATATAGGATACTACACTCTGATACTTAACACTATTGACACATTCATTCACATGTCACTACATTAATTTGTATTTCCTTGACACTTGTTCCTGCTGTTGGGACCCCATTGCCTTGTTCTTTGAATTGTGTTGAGTTAAGGGTTAGTATCTTGTATCAGTATTGGGAATACTATGTTGTTTTAGTCATATCTTAGTTCTGTCCCAATATGACATTGGTATCAATCTTGGGTAGGGGGAGTTCGAGCTTGATGGTAGATTAAATGATTCAGTTTTTCCATTGCTCTGTCCATACTTCATCCTTAGTTCAGATTATGTTCAGTCACTGAGTATTAGGTTCTGTCCAGTCTACTATATATGATCTACCCACATCTCATAAATTGTTCAAATCTTTATATTGTATGTTCAGTCATGTATCCTCATATCCAGCCCTTCTCTGCCCATGTTCAACCCCAATACACATTTAATGTTCTGTCCATTTTCCATTTTGATAGCAGTCCTTTATGTAATGACCAAATCCTAATATTTTATATAGGTCTGCTGCATCATAGAGTTTCAGTCCCTATATGACCTAAGTTCAGACACTTGTTGATGCCCTACACTACATTGCCTTATGGGTGTTCAACCATAGCATTAGGTTCAGTCCGAACATTTCCAGGTTCAGGCCATTCATTGTTCATAGCATGATTCCCCACTAATGATTGCATCATTTCACATGTCCCTTTTGGTTTCAGTCTTGAGTTATGGTTATAGCCATGCTAACCTCCTCATTTGTCCACATACATATCTTATTAACCTCTTTAAATCAGTTTAGGCTCTTATTCAGTTTTGTAACGCCCCAGTCCCAAAATACTTAGGACTAGGTACGTATCCATGCCAGCTGCATACATACGAAGTATACTCCAATATATGGAACCATTGTATGTATGCATAAGCTGTGAAATGCAGTAATCCATGATACTAATCTCATCCATAATAAAAAAATCAATATAAAATAGGAATCAACACAGAATTATAATTTGTACAAAAGTTGGGCGGAGACAAGGTCCGCTACCAACTATCTCGAATAAAATATACTAGAAGGAATAAATGAAATAATAGGACGGGCCAAGTGCAATTATCTTCGAAAGGATTGAGAAGATCACGGCCTCGGCTAGAACACCTGCAATATCACAGAAGCACACACCTGGAGGGATAACTAGGTCCTCAAAAGGACGTAACAAGATACAGGAAGAACATGCCATAAATACTGAATACAAAATATGCCACAAAGAAAATAAGTGACAAGACAACAATAAGGTAATCTAACCGTACTACTGTGTTAATGCAGTTAAGAACAAACCTCCAACGCATGGGCATCTGGCTCAGGAGCAGAAATCTCAGGTATGGTCCTATCAGGATACCAGGGACCTCAAAGCATAACATTCATCGAATGTCAGAGGCCAGCAGGAAATCAGGTATCAGGATCCAGGACCGTATCTCCACCGGAGATAACCGGCAATAGGGAAGTGCATAAGTGACCCATACGTTAAGGAACTGTTCTTCCCACCCAATGCCTAACAGAGTCACATCCATGTCTCATATACCTCTACTAACTGCTAAGTCTCCTAACATGCCTCTATTAGCAGTTAGCCCTAACGCATGCACAAGGGGGATCAGCCCATACGCAAGGACCTCTACATGCTACTCGTCTCACACATCCTCGTGGTACAACTGTGTCGAGGCATATGCAATACACTACAAACGGTAGTCCCCTAACTCTAGGTTCATATGCAATCAAAGGATAGTAACAAAGTAAACTAATAATCACTGAGCATGTAGTAAATCAAGAACTGAAAATAATGAACTGTGATATGTAATAAAATGCAGACTGAATATAAACAGTATAATGGCAAGGTATCTTGCCTGTGAGTCGCCTGGTGTGGTGCGGTGTTCTGCCATGTCCCAATAGTCCAATAGCCATGGTCGTTGCGAAAGGGTCCGACTTTGCGAGACATTATGATTATTCGGTTAGACATCATCAAAGATTTGATCGTAAGAATTTATAAATATTTATAACTATTTTTGAAAACATTATTTATTATTAGAAATTGTATTTTATTAATTGTATAAATTTTAGATAAATACCTGAATAATCTAGGAAACTATTTTTAAATTATATATATATATATATATATATATATATATATATATATATATATATATATATATATATATATATATATATATATATATATATATATATATATAATTAGGTAGAAAATATCACAATAGTATGTATTTTAGAAAAATATTTATAACTAATTAGAAAATATTCATGATATTTGTAAACAATATTTTCTTAGTCACTATAACCTTTGGATATATATTTTGAAATATTGAAAATCATTATTTATTACATTTAATAACTATACTTTTATTAGACAAAACTTTTTAGATAAAATCTCAAAATCCAGAGAAATCAGTTTAGGGCTAAATCCAGTTTTGTCAAATATGACTTTAGGTCAAATTTACATTTAAAAAATAGTTGGAAAAATACAAGAATAATATATACATACCTTCAAATCCCAAATTGAAATACTTAGAGTCAAAGCCTAGGAAATATTTTAGTTACAAATACAATTTAAAAAATATTAATATAAAATATTTAATATAACTATAACAATAATTAATAACCAATGATAATAACAAAAATAATGTTTAATATTAGTACTGATAAATAATTATTATTATAATCTTGATTAAATAAAATATGTAACCCAAATCTGTACTCTCTCGAAATAAGAAAGGGATATGTAAAAAATGAGAGGAAGAAAGAGAGGAGAAAGAAGGGAAGTTATCAGAGGGCGGTCGCCGACGCTCGTCGGAGGGGACGAGGCAGCCGGAGGGGCGCCGACACAGGGGGAGGAGTCATCGGGGCTGGCCACGGCGACAGGGGCAAGGTACGGTGCGTCGCAGTCGCCGAGCGACCAGGAGGAGGGTTCGACGGCCACGCGAAGGTGCCGGACGCGACGACTCTCGGTTAGGCACCGACGGAGGACGCCGGTGAGGATTGGTGGCACTCGCCCACGGCGAGGCGGAGGGTTCACGACCTCAGCGACAGAGCGCCGGGACAGCGGAGGCTCGGGGAAGAACGAGGGTCGGTGAAGGGGCCGACACGGCGAAGGCCGTCCTGGTTTGAGGCAGCGCGGGCGGCGGTGTAGTGCGGAGGACGCGTGCGTACGCGGAGGGAGACGGCGCTTGCGCGATGATCACCGGGGTTGCGGAGAAGTCGAAATAAGGTTAGGGTTTTCTATTTTCTTTTTTTTTTGGTGTGGTGGTGATGGTGATGGTGGGACTAGGGTTCAGGCGGGGTGAGCTCTGGCCGAACGGGTGACTGGTGGTCGTGAAAATTTTTGGAGGTTTGGATGGAAGGGGCGACCATGGTGGTGGTAATGGTGAGATATTGCGTGGGTGGCGGCGAACAGAGCTTGGTCGGGGAGTCGAAGGGGCTAGGAGGAGGACAGGTCGCCGATTGGGTTGCTGTAAGGGGAAGCCGTGGGAGCTCGACCGGCCTGGGCTAGCTACGGGCAGTCGAGGGAACCATGGTGGTGGTGAAAGTGATGCGGGTTGTGGCGTTGACGGGGTTAGGATGAGGTTGTCAGTGGTGATGTTGCTGGGTGGTGGTCGTGGTTGGTAAAGGTGCTGGCGGTGGAGATGGGGTTGATCGGAGTTGGAGGACCGGGTTCGGGTGCTAGGATCCGTAGTAGCGATAAAGAAGATGGGGGTGCTGCTGGTGACCATGGTGGTCGAGTTGAGATTGTAACGTGTCATTGGACACGGAGAGGATGGGTTGACCGTGTCCGGTGTGTCGGACACGACTTGGATGACTGTAGAAGTGGAATAAGATTTTGTACACAGACACGATGCACGATCTTGGATGTGGAGAAAATTATGGAAGAGTACCTCTCCTTTTATAGGAGGTGGGAATTCCCAGTTGGATAGAATTGTAAGATTTAAGTCCCTTATTAGATAATTACTTCATTTAATTAAATCACAATTTGAATCAAAAAGGAATATCTTTCCAATATATTTAAACTAGATAAATCTTTCTATTAAATTCAAAAACTTATAAAAAATTCGATAAAATCGAATACCGATTTATTCATAATAAACTAATTTAAACATAACTTTTCCAAATAATAAAATAATAGTATTAAATAATTTCAAAAATAAATTTAAATTTGTGTACTTCATATGCAAAAGAATATTTGTCTCAAAACATAGTTTTCAAAGCCACCATTTATATTTGTATAATAAAATTAATATCCTTTACGACATATGAAATTATACGAATTTGAAAAATTCTATTGTAGCGCCCTTTTACAATCTCAAGCAAAATATATTATTTATCATATATTATTGAAAGCTATATTTCTATAAAAAAAATTTCAAATATATGTACCTCGCACATATTCGCACTCGACGAGCAAATACAAAACGTAATTCGCGCGTGACATACAAATACGAGTACACAAACTTGTACGCAATAAATTTCAAAATAATTACCAAATTTATAAAAAAAACTATAGTAGAAATTTAGGGGTTTTACAAGTTTACAGCTTGGGATATGTAGATATGGTGGGATCATGCATGATGTACATTACCTTATAGTAGGGCATTTGAATTGAGGGCTAAGAATAAGGGGTAAGGTATTCTATAGGATGTGTAGTGTATTTTAGAGTGGGCAACTATATATCTATATATATGGGATATAGTTATATGTGATATGTTAATATATGAGGATGTGTGTGATACCTTAGGATAGTGTGGGTCCTATGGATTACATTGATATATATGAATAAGAGGTTGTGAGGTTTTGCTAGAGGCATATATGTTAGATTACATGTTAGGTTGTATATATAATGTATGTATAATATGTATTGTGAGTGTATATATATGTCTTGATTATATATAGGATATCTTTATGGTTTTGGTATAGGACTTTGGTTAGACTTGAGTTTGACTAAACCTAGACTAAATTGGACTAGCTTGGACTAGTAGACCTAGTTTGACTATATAGCTTGACTAGAGTTGACCAAAAGTCAACATTGAGTCAATATGTGACCAATTGACCTAGCTTGACTAGAGTTTGACTTAGTTGACCAAGATTGACCTAGCTTGACTAGAGTTTGACCTAGTTGACTAGATTGTTGACCAGAGTTGACTTTGACCTAGATTGACCTTAAAATCATGTAGATGCATTGTACACTTCATTTTAACTCCTTTGTATATATCATGACTTGTGTTGCTCTAAATAGAACTCAGATACCTCATTTCGGACAGTATATTCTCACAGACATTCAGATTGCAGGCGAGTACATTCTCTGACCGTTTTATACTTGTTAGGATTTATATTCTGGCTCTAGATTACTTTACTTGATCCTGACACGATATCATCACGGATTGGTACTATATGGATCTTTTCATGGGATGTTATCCCCCTTAGCGGGCGCATCGGATATTTCATGTCATGTGTTTCATGTACATCATGTATTCCTTGCTCTTGCATTATTCATGTACTCTCATGTTCTTTCATGTGCTTTCATGTATGCTCATGTACTTTCATGTGCTCTCATGTACGTTCATGTTTTCTCATGTGCTTCGTGTGTAAACAAAATATCATGTTCGTAACATAACTTGACTGGATCCTTGTGTATTGATTGTGGAAAGTGGTGAGTATAAATGGTCATGTGATTTACCCATCATGTTCACTCTGTAACTTTTCATGTGTTATCATGTACAGCACATCCTTCTTGGCTAGTGTCCCTCATGTAACACCCATGTTATATCATGTTCAACCCAAGCCAATTACATGCCATCTCGTACTCTAAATCACTAGTCACTTACAGTTCTTACTTATCATGTATATATTTCCAGTTATCAAATATCTCTCACGTTTTCATGTACATCTTCTTACAGCGTTTCATGTATCTTACTCTATTGCTTGCTTTATATTTTCTGCCATGATATGAACTGCGTGAGATGTATTGTGCTCGTTTCTGTCCTGACTAGACCGGTTGAAAATATTACAGAGGATGAGGAGGAGTTATACCCTACCTACTACGGAGCAGGCTTAGATGATACTTGCAACCTGGACCACCAGGAGTTTCAGGCAGCTACTGAGGATCCTACCATTGCCTAGAGTAGATAGTTAGACTGTTATTTCTTTTCTTCATGTCATTTGTTGTTTATGGTTTCAGAGTTGTATTATATTTGAGATGTTGAGACTTGTGGTTGTTAATTTGGATTTATTTCTCTTCTATTTGTACCTCGGTTTGAGGATTTTATTATCTATCATATCGTGCTATTCTCCATCTTTAGACTTGTGATTGAGTTGTACCTTTTGTGATTGGCCTCCGTTTGGAGAGTATATCATATTGTGGTTAGTTGAGATCATGACTTAGAACAGCGTTCTACTGCCGACACTGCGGCGTAGGCTGGACGTACCCACTTCTCGTGTCGCTACACTGGGTGCGGGTCGTGACGGGGAGCGATGTTGTATCCCGGAGAGAGGTCCCAGGTGTCAACCGCAGCCTGGATCCGGTGGATTTTCGGACAGGTGGGAGAGAAGTTCATGATGTAGGTGCGTGGCAGAGTCGTCGCTAGAGCCAAAATATTAGGGTCCGATAACTTCACTACAATGTTATTGGGGTCTGACGGGGCGGTGAACTCGATCGCCGTTAGAGTCACCTCATATAGTGGGGAGGGTTGTGGGCTCGGCTGGCTAGCAACAAGCTTGTCGGCGAAGGAGGCCACACCCGATAGAGTTGGGGGAGCAGTGTTTGTCGAAGAACCGGGAAGCGCAAAGAAATCACCCATGACAAATGTGGTGGTGGCTCCGCGAGATGCGTGCAGCCGCAAGGAGGGGGAGCGTGAAGAGCGTCGACTGAAAGGGCACCGCGACAGGTGGTGATAGGGGATGGTGGGTGAGAGCCATAGTCGACTGCGACGGCACATAAGGCGCGTGGGCATGAGCCGATGAGGGTGCATATACGCGCGTCAGACTTCAGCAAGTGGGCGCATGCCTCGGGATGTTGGGAGCTATCCCTGACTGGATCGGATGGGAGGGGACTACCGCAAACGCCTGGGGTAGGGTCCACGGTGCTGGCTTCGCCAGGAAGAGGGATGCCAATTGTGGGATATGCGTCTCCAACATCGGGAAGGGCGCATCGCCCCTGAGAGCTATTGGAGAGTGGACGCATGGAATGCAGCGGGCGCCACCCCAAGCAGTAGGAGAGGGTCTGGGCGCATAAGCTTGAGAAGAGTTGGCAGGAGAGTGGGCGCATGGGATGCGTCGAGAGCATGGACAGGCGCCCTCGGCCAAGGATGCGCTAAGGCGCGCGACGGTGAAGGGTGCGCATCCCCAGCGCAGTGGGTGCATACGCTGGATCCGAGAGGGGGAAATGTCAAAATTTGAATTCAAATTTTGAACGAATCCATGGAGTTGGTGGGAGCCTGGTGGTACGAAACCCGAAGAGGGGGGCTGATCGCTACCAAGCCGGGGGCAGAGGACGTCGCCTGCCGGTAGGTGGCCGTCGGCAAGGGGAGGGATGGCGGTAGCTAAGACCGGAGGATGGACGGTCGAGGTGAGCCCCGCAGCCAAGGGAGCCGGCTCTCCCAGAAGGAAGAGCAGATCGGCTTGGGTCTCGGCACCAGGGGTGCGCTCCGCCGCGGCCTATAAGTCGACCACCGACAAACCACCGAATGAACGGTACGGCGGAAGAGGAGAGGGATAGGTGGTGGAAGGATTTTGAGGGTGTCCACCGGCGGGCGGACCCGCAGGTGGGAGAAGAAGCTCCGCCGGCTGGGTGGGCGGGGTGGACAAAGAGCTCAGGGCTACCGGAGGGGCAGCCCCGCTACATCGGGGTGGCCGTAGCCACCGACGAGCTTAGAGGGAGACCATTGGGGGGAGCTTGGGAGCTTGGAAGCTGATATATATATATATATATATATATATATATATATATATATATATATATATATATATATATATATATATATATATATATTATATATATATATATATGTGTGTGTGTGTGTGTGTGTGTGTGTGTGTGTGTGTGTGTGTGTGTGTGTGTGTGTGTGTAAAAAAAATTATACTTTATATATATATATATATATGATGGGAGGAGTTTGGGCATGGATCCCTCTGGATGGAGCTCTTCCGCTCCTCGGCCACGGCCGGCGGCCGGTCGCCCCAGGGCGTCTCTCTCCACGCCGAGCTCCTCCATCCCCCCCCCCTCCGGCCACCTCGGTCCCCCCGGTTGGCCAGGTTTCCCCTGGTCGCTACTCCCGCAGGGAGCCCACCCCCTTCCCCAGCCGGCGTTTGCCCGACGTGCGGTGGCCTCTCCCCTTACCTCTCCCTTCCTCGGCACAACGGCCGCCCCCGGCGTCGTAGGCCTCGCCGAGCTCGACGTCTCCGACCGTCCACGGCTCCCTCCCTCCTTGGCCCCCCGCCAGCTCCTATCGTCGTCTCGCGCACTACGGGGCCCCCTCCCGTCCAGCCCCCCCTGGTTGTCATCTCAGCCGTCGGTCCGCCTCCTACTCCGGTCGTGGCCCTACCTTATATATATATACATTACATGTATAGGTATATGGGTAACCTAAAGCTAGTGTATTTCTATGTTGTGTTAGATAACATATCAATATGTGTAGTATTTTAGATATAGATAATGTCATATAGTCTTGTGTTAGGGTTGGCCTATAGGCATGATACAGCCTATGGCATATATGTGAGTCTGTTTGACTAGTGAGCCTAGGTTGGGCTTGTATAGCTTTGTTAGACCTAGAATAGACTTGCTAGACTAGTGTAGACTTGTTTGACCTAGTTTGGACTTGTTAGACCTAGTTTGACCATAGTTGACCTAGTTTGACTTCTAGAGTTGACCAAGAGTTGACTTTGGCCTAGATTGACCTAGACTCATGTAGAGTGCATAGTAGAACTTTATTTTACCATTTTAGACTTGTTGTGACTTGTGCTGTTCTGATTAGGAGTCAGACACCACTCCTCGGACAGTACTTTCATATTGGACACTCAGATACCAGGCGAGTACATTCTCTGATCATTGCATATCCTGCTTAGAATTATTTTCTGTATTAAATTACTTTACTTGTTACTGTCACGTTGGTCACACGGATTGGTACTATATGGATCCCTTCTTGAGATGTTATCCTTAGGGAGCATCGGGTACTACATTTCTGTGCGTTTCACTTACATGGCGTATCACTATACTTCATTGGTTCTTTGATCACTTGTGACATATACTCTTATGATCACAGAGTCTCCTAGAATCCTTATCTCATTTACTGGGTATCCTAGAATCTCCTAGAATCCCCATTTATGGGATATCCATGTATCACCCTTCGGGGGCCTTTGCATGGAATCATAACATAACCTGGTTGGATCCTTGTGTATTGATTGGGGGTACGGGGGAGTAGAAATAGACATGTGAATACTATCCAAGTAGTGTAGCATCAGAATCTTTCCATAGTATAGCATCAGAATCTCTTATGCCATTTACATGTCTATATTGTACTCTGACTCACTAGCCACTGTTAGTCTCTATTTATAGTAGATATTTCTATTACAGTTCTCTCTCTGTTTACATACTGCATTTCTTTCAGTACTTGTATCTTACTTTACTGCATGATTATATTTTCTAACCTGCTATGAACTGTTGAGATGTACTGTGCTTGCTCCTGTCCTGACTGGACCTGTTGAAAATATTACAGAGGACGAGGAGGAGGCCTGTGTGGATACCTTCTACGAGGCAGCCCTAGACGACACTTGCGAGCTGGACTCTCAGGAGGACACAGCTCTAGCTGAGGACATCACCCCCATTGCCTATACTAGCTTAGTTAGGCCTTATCTTATTTTATATTGTCTTGATACTGTTTAGCTAGACTTTACTTATGTTCAGAGATTTTGAGTTGTATATATTCTTTCATATTCAGTAGCTGGGATTTGTACTCTGGATATTTGCTGGGATATTATCTTAGACTATTTTATCTTCTGTATTTCCTTGAGTTCTATATCATATCGTGCTTTCTTCTTCCTTAGTTGTGATTGAGTTCATTTACTGCTATGTCACCCCCATTCGGGGAGTATAAACTGCTTAGTATTATATTGTTAGATGTATGTTGACCTAGGACAGCGTTCTACCGCCGACACTGCGGGGTAGGCTGGACGTACCCACGTATCGTGCCCTTACTCTAGGGTGCGGGTCGTGACACCCCCCGCTACCCCCTCCCTGTGGCGGCCCCCCGAGGCGGACCCTCCCCCCTGGCTCTCGGCGTACCTGCGGCTCTGGAGACCGGCTCTGGTCCGTCTGGACCACCTCACCCTGCTCCTCCGACCCAGGCGCCCCCCGCCCTAGCAGCCGCCATCCCCGCCTCGTCTGTGAGCTTCTCCTCCGCGCCTCCTCCCTCAGCGCCTCCCCTTGCCCCGGCGGCGGGCCTCCTCTCGGCGCCATCCGCCCCGGCAGTGGTATCACCTCCGGAGCTTTCCCCTACCCCGGATGCGGGCTTCCTTCCCCCTCCCATCGACCTTAACACCGTGCCCCCTTCCTCCTCGGCGGGGGCCCACCTCCAGCCCCCCACCACCCTGCAGTGGTACTGGTATCACCCCTCTGCCCAGTCGGCATCGCCCTACCGGTACGCCCCGACCCACGGCGGCTCCGCCGCTACGTCGTGGGGGTCGTACCCCTACTGCTAGCCCCGCTGTGGCCTACCCCCGTCCCCCCCCCCCCCACCGGAGTCGCCTTCTCCCCTCAGGAGCCTCCTCTCCCCTCGCCGTGGTAACGCCCTCCCCCCGGACCCCATCCTAGCGCCCTCGCGGTCGATCTCCTCTGAAGCCCCCTAGTTGTGGCCCCTCTGGTCCTCCGGCGCAGCCGTGCCCCTCCCCGTGGTCTGGCCCCGCCCTCCTCCACCTTCGTGGGCGTCCTCCTTCTCCTCGCCGGAGTCAAGCTCCCCCTCGAACGATCTCCCCTAGCTCCCTCCCCCCAGGAGCGTCTCCTCCTCCCTAGTTCGCCTCTCCGGCGCAATGCGCCCGGGGTGTACCCCTCTGCCTGCTCCACCCCTCCGCCGTGCTCCTCCCCCGGGGCGAGCCCCCGTCCTCTTCTGTTCGGTGCCCCCCCCCCCCCCCGCTGTGGCTCTTCCGCTCTCCCCTCGCGGTCGAGCCCCCTCCCCGTGGTCCGGCCCCGCCAGTTCCCCTCCGGTATGGCCCCTAGCCGCCGCAGTTCGGTCCCCCCCCCCCCCCCGCCGCAGCGGTGCTGTTCGTCATCGGTGGCGTGTCCCCCCCCCCCCCAATCTCTCGCACGAACGCGAATGGGAGCCCCGATGTGCCTCCTCGGGGCTCGGCCCCCCTTGGGACCCGTGTCTCCATCGGGCCTCGTCCCCCTCGGGCCCCGCCCCGTCCTTTGTTTGAATTTTGAATTTTCGTATATTTTTTATTAGGGTTTGCCGCTTGTGGGACCCGTTCCCTGTTCTGCTTCTGCTTTCAATAAATTTTGCTTGCTTATATATATATATATATATATATATATATATATATATATATATATATATATATATATATATATAAGATATATATACACACATTTATAATATATAAAAGACATTTTTATATATACCCATGTATATAAAATATATATAAGAATAATGCTATTTGTCCCTCCAAATTGTACCTCCAAACCGTCCCTCCTTACGTGGCAGCTAATATGGCATGTTAATTTGGTAGCTGACGTGGCAAATTTAAAATTAAAATTAACATTAAAATTAATGTTAACATTAAATATTAGCGTTAACATTAACAATAATATTAATATTAACATGAACATTGAAAAAATTGGGTAATTAACTTTTTGGGTTAAAATTTGCCATGTTATTGGTCATGTCAGAAGACACATAATATTATTTAACATGCCACGTCAGCTGCCACATAAGGAGGGATGTATTGGAGGGACAATTTGGAGGTACGAATAGCATTACTCTATATATAAATATACAGTTTGTATAGATGTATGTGTGTGTGTGTGTGTGTGCGCGTACGTGCGTGTATAAACCCCTAAGTAATTAACCCTAATTAAACTAAACCTAAACCCTAACCAAATAACTTTCTCCCTTCCGAGCGTGTACAAAAGTGCAGTGGCAGCAACGGCTGACCAAGCCACTACGTTGTACCTTCTATATTCTGCGTCCCCCTCTACCACAACACCGCCGTGTCGTCATCCCATAGCCATCGGTCGTTGCTGGCCGACCAGGTAGCACACGCGGTGGTGGCTGCAGCAACAAGAGCAGCAAGTAGAACAATGCCGTGCATTAGCCGTAGCACCCTGCGACCACCGCGTCCTTCCCATATGCTGTCGACCCCCTCTCTCCTCATGTTGACCGCGATCGCATAGTCTAGCGGACACCTGCGCATGTGATCAGCGCCACCAACATGCAACGGCCGGTCGATCAGCAACACGGGTCTCGGCCAACTCCTCAAGATCCGCTGACAACACCCTCTGATGTGCCGTCATCCTCTCCGACGCGTGTAATATGTGATTTGTTCGTTTGGAACCGAACCTCATTGTGATGCGTAAGAATTCAAATTCAAAAATTTGTTTCGTTGTAGCACGACACATTTTTTGGGGATCCAACTGTTGGATCTTCGAACCGTTTCTTCCTTTTCAATCTCGGTATATACACCTTCAACCTCCTCAAGTTTCAACCGTTAATTCGATAATTTGATAGATCAAAACCGGCCACCAAGTTACGTGTTTAATTTACGTATATTTTTGACAATTTTATGGAGCCAACTTCGTGGATTTGTTTCTACCTCGTCACAGCTCCTTCGATGAACCACCAACTCCGCTGTGCAGCAGGTATAACCACCTTCATGAGATAAAAAAAATTTATTCCATTATGATATCGTTTGGTTGGTTGAACTCGACGCCAAAGTTGGCCGTTCGAATTCAAAATTTTCAATATGTGAAATTCCAATTTTGAACCTGGGACATCGGATTCCAAATCTGATACCACCACTGGACTCGTGGCATCGTTATTGCCAAAATTGACATATAATTTGTCAAATTTGGACAAACTTTGTCTTAGCATATTTTTTGGTACAAAGCGGGCGGATATTGTTTTGATCCAGAATTTTGTTTTGTCTCTGTATCCAGAATTTGACTTATAGGTAGCCTATCATAGCTATTTCATTAATTTTGGGACTGATGGTGATGTCCATTTCAGCATCCGAAGATATTTGCAGAAGATTCACTTTGTTGCTTCCGTTGGTTTGACGAGTTTGCCTGCGGAATGTCGTCTAATCATTACACAATCTCCAGGCAAGTGTATCTTATCGAAGTTTCAGTATATGTATTTTACTATATTTTCTTTTTTTGTTCTTGATATTGTGGACGTTGGATATTGGTTGATACTTAGCACACGAATTGTATTCGAGTGCCGATGTCAGTATGTAGATGTAGGGTCTCGACACTAGGCATGGCGTTGCATTTTATTCGTGATACATTTGACATGATAGATCGTAGGACACTGACATGATCCTGATACAGAGTCTTACGTGAGACATTCATGGTTACGGACTCTGTGAGGGGATACAGGATATGACACTTGTTCTTGAGACTTTACTTGACATGACTTGACTGGATAAATCTATATCATGGGGTGGGGAGAACATTACCATAATATCAGGCTACCTTGACATGTTTGACCTCGTCTCTATAGCCAAGACTTGGTTGTTTCCTTACTCGTTTGTCATTGTCTCTGTAGCAGAGCTTTGGTGTTATATGGATACGTTTGCGTAAGGTACCACGATACGGTGCCTTGGGTGTTAGCCTGCTAAGGTGCTTGTGAGCCTTAGTGGCTGAAGTCTGATATCCAAAAAGTATTCTAACATGCATTCACATAGATGGTTACTGTAGATACCCTTGTGTACTTTGTATTTTGTACATTATTTATTGTTACTTCGGCATGCTATTTTTGTACCTTACAATGTCTCCTGAGGACCTGGTGATCTCTCCATATAGTTGGTTATGCAGAGATAGTCCGCTGATCCTGGTGGTGTTGCTACTTCCAATTCAGGTATTTACCGTGATTTTATATTTTAGACATTACTTGCATTCTGCTGCTTAGCCTATTTATATAGACCTATGTTATTGTTCGGGTCTATTCAAAATTTATGTTAATGGGCTGCAGACCATGACACATATTGTTAATTCTTGATAGTACTTATTATGTGGATTGATATAGATTTATGATAGGTGATTTGCTATATAGGTTTTATATACCATGACTTACGTTATCTAGCTAGGCTGGAGTCCACTAGTTACGTAGCTGGCATGTTTACGTATTTCTAGTCCTACATATTTTGGGACTAGGATGTTACATGTTTTTGTGGTGGCCCATGCAGGTCAAGGCATATTGTTTCGGTTACATTACTGTACCAAATGAGTCTGTAATAGGATAATGTATTAGGATCTGAATCCACAAATTGCTTTGAAAACTCTTTTGATTTTATCCGTCGCCTTTGGAACTCGTAGTAGAAGTCAATTAACTTCTTTGACCTTCTTATTTTGGACTCTCGTCTTTCCCTATTTTGAAAGGACAAACACTCGTGTTTAATGAACCATGCATCTACTCCATCGTTTAATAGAACGTAGTTGATATGTCTTTATAGGAATCGTTATTCGAGAAAGGCAGGGTTGGATAGATGCCTCTACGACGTAGACCGATTAGATCAGAGTGACAATATAGAACATATGTAGGCGGCCTAACCCTAACAAAGGATCCTAGGAATCATTAGGTTAAGCCCTTCTACTATTACCTATGTTAGATAGAGATGATTAGAGGAATAACAAGTTTAATTATGTGTATTAAGGAAGGTACGATGTAATTTCCCAATCATAATAATTAAAGGGATTTGAGAGAACATATGGTAGAATTTTAGAGTTAGTTATGATTCCTTAATTAGAATATGATCGTCCACGTGAAAGACTATAGTGGGAGGGACTCAAGAGTCTCGTTATGAATCGAATGATTCATTGAGCACCGCCTAGCATTAATTTCCACCTTTATTTAACAGATAGGTATAGAATAGGTAGACGTACTTACCAGTACTGTATAGCGTTCTATAGGCTAGAAAGAGTATATTGTTAATCATACTATTAGGGAGATTTGGCATACAACCTGTAAGAGTATGGCATAGAGTTTAAAGATTACTTCTTGTATTTCTATCTTCTATGGTTAGACCTAACTAAGGCTTGGAGTAGAACTAGAAATCTTACCTTAAGTAGACCAGTGAACCATAAACATGATGAAATCCTTCATCGATATAGGTTAGTTAGAAATCCTAAATTCTTGTAGTTAGAACATTCGTGTTGGACTAAGATACACATAGTGGTTATGAAGAGGGAAGACTCATGGGAGTAGTACTATGGATTGGCAGAATAATTAACAAGGATCAAGGAGGGTTAAGACCTAGCGGACTGCATTCTTAGTGTGTAACACCATGTTATAGAAGGTGACGTTTGAGAAAGCTAGGTTATTGAAGGAAGTAAACGTCTTAGAGTTAAGAAATAAAAGTTTAAGGTGATATACGTTAGATCATGACCTTAAAGATTAGCTAGCCGCATTATGGAGTATCAACACTGTCCAAAGGACCCTTGGTAGACAGCCTATACTCGGGTCTGAGTAGGAGTTCGTCATCTTCAGCCTAATTGATCATTCGAAGTCCAAGATCATTTTAGTAACCTGAAGTATAATCCCCCATCGACCTTACCGTTATCTCTTCCGTCGTGAATGCTTGTCCTAATAGGCAATCAACATCTTATGATTTTTCAAACGACCAATCGTTCTATTCCTGCAAATGAGTATAATCCTTATTCCTTTTCTAAGTCGTGCCATAAAGAAAACCAAACCCTTTGGTTGTTGTACCTCAATATGGTTAACAACCATATCACCGTAGGTACCAGTTCTTTCCTACTCTAGTTCTCTCGACGTAGTCAAGGTGACTTAACTCTTCATACGCCTAGTCATATTTGATTTTCTCGAGATTAATTTTCTTATCATTTTATATCGTGCATTCGTTTAATTTTAAGTACCACAATTTTATGATATATAGATTGTAAGCCACTCTAAATTTTTAGGATTTACTTGGATTGGCGAATAATTAGGATAAATTGATTTCAATTAGGGTAATGTGTCAGTAGCTCATAACACCCATTTTCTATTCAGACCATTTGGTGTCCTCTACCGTTACTTTGATATTTGGAGCACAATACTAGTTGTTATCTTATAACAATTTCATATGCATGACCTAGACGAGTCCATCTTCATTTATTCCTATCATGTCCCACTCAAAGACATCTCCTTCTACACTATTTTTAGTGCACAACATTCGAGTCAAAATTCTCAATTTTAGCATCTACCATGCAACCATTGACTATTTCAATTAAAATTGGAGGCTCAACTTCGACCCAATATATGGTTATGATCTACTCGAAGTCTACTACGCATATACCATTAGCGTCATACTCAATTGAGTCCTCATGTGCACTTACACACAAAAGTCACAAAAGACGCATTTTCGGACCCTCGGAACCCAACTAACCTACATCGACCCGAAATTAACCAAATTAGAATTAGTAGAGCCTAATCTAGGTTGCCCTAACCTAATGTGACCATACTTGATTAATTTTTATCACTTTTACTCAGTCAAGGGAGATTTAAATTAAAGATTACATCAGCCATAACCAGCTTTCCCAATTTAGACCCATTAAATCTCCCGAAAGATTGATCAATTGTGTCTTTTGGATGTGGAGTCCATAAATCCATTAAATCCACCAAACCCTCTCTTAGTCAGCCCACAACCTGACCCCTGCACACACTAGTCAATAAGACTTGAAATTTTCCATATCGCCTACCTGATCATGCCTAAATCTCGAATCTAACTCTGTGAAAAGGGTTCATGCACCTATTAAAATATCTTCTCTTCCATCTCTTAGCTACAAATTCTTATTTCCATAAAATTCTTCAATCTTAACTCTTCGTCGCCTATGTTATGTGATGAACGAAATCTCTATGTATCAATTCGTCCTAGTTATATTTCGACTAAGACATTTCTTATTATCATGTTGATCATGACCTATATAAGAGCGATATTAAATTGGTAATAATTTTCTTTTATATAGTCATTGACCCAGAACACCATGGGATACCTAGGCTTCCTTTAAAGTCCAATGTTGTTTCAGAAGTGTTTATTATTCTCGTGTCTCTCTCCTTAGAATTTGACCTTCTCATAAGCATTGTAACTGCAATTTTCATAGCTAATCAATTTCCATAAGTTGGGTAGAGCCTTTAACTAAGTGCACTCTATCTCTTTGAATATGACGTCGAATTAGGAATTCTTTCGTAACTGTTTTCTCCATTGTCTCAGGAATCAAAGTACGGCTTGATGTATTTACCGCTCCTTTCGTATTTAATCCCTTTAATTTATATTAGGATTTAGTTTAATTTCGAGGACAAAATTTTTATAAGTTGAGTGGAATGTAAATCCTCAGATTTTTTTTAATTTGTTATTTTGGATAAAATAATTTTTTAGAAGATTTTTTCTTCATTTTTCTTTATATATATTTTTTAATTATTTAAAAATAATTTGACAAATAGTCTTAGTCATGGTTAAGTTTTGTTATGCATATTGACTAGGAAACATAACATGGCTAGTGTAGTCGTATACCATGACTAGCATATTAGTCATGGTAGGGATGTCGAAGCCATAATCATGTCCCTTGTATGTAAACAAGTCAAGTTGCGACTTAATCCAAAAAGTGATATATAAATAATTTCTATATGTTTGTTTGGACTTCCTAGGTAGATTCGGCAACATAAATCCCTCTTAACCAACTCGAATCACATCCAACCACAAATATGCGTGTAGGGCATGAATACCTCGACCCTCCTAATTTTTACTAAATACTTTTAAGTACTTTATGAATTTATTGGAGTTAAATAGAGTAAATGATAATATTCTCAATATATTTAAATTAAATAAAAGTTGTGAATTTATTTATATTATATTTCCATCTATAGAACTTTTATATGAATTATATATGTATTCTCTACCTATAAGGAGTTTGTTTTTATTTCATATCTATTTTTGTATATTTTGGGTATTTAGTTTTGTATATATATATATATATATATATATATATATATATATATATATATATATGTGTGTGTGTGTGTGTGTGTGTGTGTGTGTGTGTGTACACTAGGGAATAATGTGCTAAATAACAATTCGTAAATTATAAGATAATACGTTATAAAAAATTATACAACTCCTATGTAATATATAAATTATGTTATAGTCTAAACGACTAAGGGGTTCTTTAGAAACTCAGAGAGAGAAAGAGACTATTACGCTCCAGAACCAGAAAAATGGAAAACTGGACAAACCAAGCCAGCTATGTATACCAAATACTCCAGTACCCCGAGATACGGTCAAAACTATAAAGATATTGAGGTTACTACTATAAACCAGTAGTCAATCCTAGATATCTCAATCATAGACAAGTACTTAAAGTACAAAAAGTAGGATCATCGGACATACAAAGAATAAAGCGTTCCAAACTATAATATATAGATGATTATGAAGCTAGTAATACAAAATGAAGAACTAGATGTGTAAGTCAAACATGATCAGATATAGCTGCAGTCTAAAATATACAAAACATGATATGCTCGTAGGCTAAATGTCAAGGTCTAAAATATGAGCTAAGCATGTGCTCGGTGGCTAAACGCCTCAAAAGAATATGTATAGATACTAGTGGGTAAAGAAGTGAAAATCCACCCGGGTACTCTGGTGCTTCGGATTGTCACCATCGAGTGGAAGGTATGAAAGATCCTCTGACTCCGCTACCAGATCTGGCCAAATAAAACCAGTAAGATCAGACCCCAGATAGTAAGTACCACAAAGGAAGCCAATTAAAGATTAAAACTAGTATGCAAACATAACAAAGACTGAAGAAAAGACAATACGAACAATCCTGAATAATGTAAAGGTACCACATGAACCTTTTAAAAAAATAGGAAACATGTAAATAAATTGGAGCATGTGAACATGTATAGGTTCATGTAAAGTAAATTGAAATAACATGTGAATATAGGATCAAGAATCATGGCATTAACAGTAAACATGTATAAGAACATGCAAGACTAAAACAAGACTAGACAAAACAAGACATGGCTGGACTTCTCAATCATGGCCAAGCAATCAATACGGCTTGATACGTTAGCTAAATAGGGTTATCACAATACTAATTACTAACATATACAATTGGAGAATTTCTTATCGATTACCTGTCCTGTAGTCTTCCCAAATTATCAGGACCAAGCATGTACATGTATATATAACAGATGCACCATCGAGAGAGATTCATCCTAATGAAGTAAGCCCCATACTAGGGTGAGATAATAACAATAAAGATAATCATATAGTTTTCCCCAGTTGGCGGTGTGCTAGAAATGTGCCCCTCACGACGGAGATCTCCAAATCTATTTATGTCGGTCGAAATAAAGGTATGCATGTAACTGGAAAATCTTTTCTCCCAATGCATTTAGATAATCAAGCTAGTTGTTTAGTCCTTAACATTTTTATTCAGGATATCAGTATGGCATTCCATAGAATCTATCCTAACATGGTGCTCCCTTCGAGGATATGCAAGATTGGACAAGACATGACAAGGTGCACTATAACAAGTCACAACAGAAATACAAAAAATAGAAAATATGAGTATGTTACAATGAGCCACTATCAACTAAGCAAGACAAGACAAAAATCATGAATGTGCTACTACAAACCACTATCAAGCAATACTGGACAAGACAAGAATCATGAGTGCGCTACTATGAGCAACTATCTGGCAAGCAAGACAGTATGTGCTACTACAAGCCATATGAAAATCAGGACAAAAGTATACACAGGACAAGTCATGGTAGCAACTACATGCTCAAGCAATCATGATCTGGACTAGGTATGGCAGAAAAATACTGTAAAATAAATCTGGACATGCAAGTAATAGTCAGTTTGAAAATATGTCATGTCATATACAGGAAAACAATGTACAAGAAGAAATCAAGAAAACTGGAATAAAATCAAGAACTATATAACCTGGGTGTCCAGAGTCCAGACAATATACTGGCGGTATAGTCCAGTATATTGGTGGTATGCTGGTTGTCACATAAATGTGCAGCACCGGTATATCACAGTACATACTAGTATTCTAACAGTATACGGATAATGGGACAACAGAAACTCTTTATGACAAAAATAGGCCAAAACCAGTATACCGTCAGTACAATACAGTATACTATCGGTATGCTATTTTCTTGACCCTCATAGGAAAGTACAGGAAATCGAATTTTTCAGAACAGAAATCACGTCCAAAAATCCACCAAAAATAAGTCTAACATGAAATCAATACTTGGGTAAGTCTCATATAGCATATAGACTAAGTCTCATGGTGGTAACTCCGTACTACTTTCGATACCGAGTTTTTTCAACTAAGTAAATTAACAAGACTTTGCAGAAAATCAAAACCTAATGCAAACCAAATTCTGAAACATGTAACTAGATGAGAATCATGAGAGAAACATATTCAACAAAGTACATATATACTGGACAATAATGAATTTTTAGTACCAATGAATATGAAAATAACAATAAAACCATAATATTCAATAGATTGCCTAGATGTACTTGCCTAAAATGAGGTCCAAGCGTAACTCTTCTACTCCACCACTAAGAGAGGTTCAAAAACCACACTCTTAGGCCTCAAGACCAAGCTCCAAACTCACAAGAAAAATTGAGAGGAAATGAAGAGAGAAGGTAAAAAAGAAAATTCGAATTAAAACGAAGGGGTATATATAAACGGGGTAAATTAATTGTGACTGTCGGATCTGGCTCGTTAGCGATCCACGGCTTGATCCGATCAATCTCATTCATCCATAAAGAAAATCAAGAAACCAATGGATAAAAGAATGCTTCAAAACCAAGAAATCAATTTACCATAGTGTATAGCAAACATTATTCATCAAAATATCTAAAATAGAAAATATCTCAGATCAGTATGCCGGCGATATACACCAGTATATCATCGACATGCTGGTCAGGCAATCAATTCACAATTTTAGAGGAAATCTAGGATTTTGTTCTATGCACGGGTCCTAACACGAGTCTATAGCAATACCAAAGAATAAAATATGTCACTGGTAGTCTGATAATTAGCATGGTCATCATAAACGCAAGAAGTCAGGAGTATCATACGATATCGTAATCACGAAAACCTAAAAAACTCAATGCACACTATATACTCGCGTATTCGTATACAAATAGCGATATTGTGAGACAATGCTCAGAGAGAGAGAGAGAGAGGGAGAGAGATCTGATTATATTATATACACAACTCTCCAAAGGGTTTATATCCATACAATATATTCACAAGCCTTTAAGCTATGAACAGTTCTTTACAGACCGAGGAGGGACCGCGCGTTAGCCCGAGGGGAGGGCTGGGTCCAATGGAGGGCCGCCACATCAGCCCTCAGGTTGACGCGCGGTCCCCCTCTCAGTTCATCAGGAATTTCTGTTAAGCTATTATAAGAAGATCGGTTGAGATCTTCAAGAGATAAGGATCTTTCTATTTAGTTGTAGTTGTTATAATCAACAGTTAGTTAAAAATAATTACAATACCCCCACTTGAGTGTGTGCAACTCAAATAAATAATCTATATCGATCTACATGAATGATCAACATCAATCTTTAATGATGATTGGTATTAGTCTTCAGGTAACAGATTAACACGAGCTTATATTTATGTGTGTGTGTGTGTGTGTGTGTGTGTGTGTGTGTGTGTGTGTGTGTGTGTGTGTGTGTGTGAAACTAAGACAATTTTGATACATATTCGGGATATGGAATTATCTAAAGGTATGACTAACCCAATGTGGGTGTCTCGTTAAAACCTGCTTATGGTACCAACAATTATGTGAAAAAAATGTCCTTATGTTATGAAGATAAGTACATTAAGGTCAATGAGTACCTTATGGATAGTTTTCATGATTTCAACATTATTCCAAATTATGATTGTTGTAACATAGAGGGCCTCTACAATCCGGTGTCATGAATGATCTTCATGAAAGTGGACTTTGATTAGTTCTCGGCCAAGTTGTCATAAGATCACATATGCTTGATTTCAATCTTTTGATGATGTTGTTACTGATGTGAGAAGAAAAAACTTCAGTGCGATTTTCTTGGCAATGTCTCCCTTGATTTACCCTTCTTCATCTTGTCAATTGCATGCAATATTGTCTTCATATATTATCATCTGGCCATCATTGATAGAAGAGAATCGGTTTGCAGTTCGAATATGCTCAATGACATCTTACAACCATATGCACTCTCATGTGGCATCATAAAGGCAATGAACTCGGCATAATTTGAAGAATAGGTGGCTAAGGTATGGTTTGTAGACTTCTAAAATATCGTAGTATCCCAAACGGTAAAGACATAACCAATTTGGATCTTATCTTGTGTGGGTGAGATAAAAAAAAACCCGGATTGGCATAACCGACATATCGGATATCATTCTGAGGATCAAGAGGATTTGATCCATTCCGAGAAGTATAGGGATAAAATAAGTCTATGTTCATAGTACTCTTAAGGTAATGAATGATGCCTTTCATGTCATTCCATTGACGACATGTTGGCGTAGCGCTAAATCTAGCAAGAGATTCACAACAAATGAGATGTCCAGTTTAGTACATTGAGCTAAGTACAACATTATACTTAGATATAGGGTAAGCATTATTTGATTTTGGACCGAGAATCGCATTGAAGCGAACCGAATAAGTGACTCGGTTTGGTTTGAATTTTTTTTGTTTGGGTTCGATTTTGAAAATACTAAAATTTCTTATTCGACTTCGATTTTGGATTCGAATCAAACCTCAAAACCGAATAAAACTTGTACAATTATGTAAACACCACCAATTTTATGCATATTTTGTAGTTAAAAAATATGTTTTCTGTATATTTTGTAATTAAAAAAATGTGTATTTTCTGTATATTTGTAAGCAACATTCCTATGTATTTGTTTTGAAACTCAACTTTGATAATTTAAAAACTAGTCCAACTTTGAAATATAACAATTATATGTAGAAAAACTATATTTTAAAATATAATTTAACCGCCAACTTTGGGCTTGACCCATTAAACAATAAAAATAGCCCAACCGAATAAACCGAATCGATTATATCTGTTCAGTTTTGGGTATGGCTAATTTCAGTTCGGTTTGGATTTTGGTTTATTCAATTTCGACTAATTCAGTTCGGTTGAAACCGAATAAACAGAACGCTCACCCCTACTTAGATATGAAACTTTAGGTTTCGATACCTCTTCTTCGTCTTCTTAGGTCAAATGTGTCTCGTCTAACATCTAAAGATGGAACAATCATGGGTGTACTCAAGAGCTTTGCTTTGTCCATATTATCTTTTGGGTGTAACTCGATCGGTGAACCAAACACCATTATTATAATTCTCAATTTGTAGGCCTAAGCATAATCGAAATTTTTTCTCTAGATCCATCATCTCAAATTTTAACTTTAGGTGTAAGACAATTATCTGAACCTCTTTATGAGTTCCGATAAGATTATGTCATCTACATAGACAGCTAAAATCATAAATATAGAATATAATTTATTGATGAACACGCAAAGACATGTTTTATTATTCACATAATCTAGTATATGATTTCTCGATCGGTTATACCACTTCAGCCTGAATTGTTTGAATCCGTAAATTAAAAAGGGGGCTTACCGGATGCGACATGCCTGGCTTGCGAAGGAGAAGGGAGGTAGGTGCATCCAAACGTTGACCCCTCTTTGATCCTACAGAATGAGCAAGACGCGGTTGGTGGCAGCTTCAACCTGCCACACGGTATTAGGTGGGGGGAGCTCCATTCAAGGGTGGTGATTGAGACTAATGTCAAAGTTAGTTTTGCCAATGCATTCGAGCCACTATTTCAAATGTCCGACGTATATGATCGAAACTTTTTATTCCCTCACTATGCTCGATGTTCCGTACTCGATGTCCATCTCGACGTCGACAACGTCCTCCTAAACCATCAACATGACAAAATCCGGCCCGATCTCCATCGCTCTACAAGGCATGGTCATCACCTCCAGACCTAGTAGGAGTCCCATTTCCATTTTTGCTTCAATATGACTCTTTCTTTCTAACAACCCTTTGAAATGAGTGCATGCGCTCTTCATTATTGAATGCTCGTTAGGGACGAAATTGATAGTCAAATGTTGATTATCAGAGCATGTACGTAGTGGTGGAGAGGAAGGGGTAGGAGGCTCGGTGGCTTAAAGAAATCAAGGTGGTTGAGGGAGGTTTGTTATTCAAGTGAGAAAGAAGAGTACAGCACCAATCTGTTGTTTGCTTGGAAATCATCCCAATGTGGTTGATAGCCTTAGCCAATTCTTGAAGACATTTTTTTCTAGAAAGATGTTTGAGCAACTTTATTTCTTTGGTATCTTTATTATGCAGACAACTAGAGTAGATATGATCAAAAGTCTCCATAAAATCTATAAAACCAGTTGACACGTAGAAAAGAGTACAACACAAGATAAAATCATAATTTTTTTATAACAACACAGGACGACTGTCTCCATCTATAGGTGTGTATTGGGCCGGACCAACCCGGATCTAGCGTTGACCGAATTTGACCAGTCTTGAGCCGGACCGGGCTGGCCCGGAAAGGAAGTGGAGAGGGGGTTTGAACCCATCCCAGACTAGAGTTCAGTCTGGAGTGGACGGACGGAACTGGGCTAGATCCGGATCAGTTCAGGGTTTACTAAAAGAAAAAAATCAATTGAAATTTGAGGATTCAAAAAAATTTAAAATTGAAAATTTATTAATGTAATTAAAATTAAATCTTATATAACATTTTTATAACTTACAAAAATGAAAGTAAACATTTTAAATTCATAAAATTTGTAATAAAATTTACAAGTCTTCTGTTTTTCATTGTTCAGCTCCTCTATCTCCAGTATGATCGTCTATAGTAAGAGATTGAAAGTTCGGATCATTAATATCGACACATTCATCTCTTAAATGTTGAGTTCGTTTTTTTCGCACGAATCAAATCTTAAATGCAGACGCATACTTAGAATATCTGGTAGCATCATGCTACCCTTCTTGCTTAGCTTTTTTGAATCTGCATTAAAACAAAGTTATGATGCTTCCGTGGACATCGAAAAATTAGAAGATCACGTGCTATACCATAAAGTATATGATAAGTTTTTTTTGTGTCTTTTCTACCATTCTAAAATAAAAAATATATGATTATCATCATCATCATCATTATCTTTATAATAACTTAAATATAACATGAACAATTCTTGAGTTGGTAGAGAAGAATGTTTTTTTTTTCTTCCTTTGTAGTATACTTGTAGCATGAAATATATTTAGATATTAAACCAGAGCTACTACTACCTTGAACGGTTGTACCTGGTCGGCTCACTAAAACTTTTTCTTCATATAAAGTAATTAGTGAATCTAACTTTTTTAATTGCTATTTTTAAGCTCAACATTCATCTGCCATTAAAATTGCCTTAAATACACCATTTAATTTAATTTAGGATAAAATTCAAAGCCAAACAATATAAAAGAGATATATCATGCCCATATTTTAGAAATTTCATCTCCATTTTAGAAACAACATATAATTAAAACTGAAAGCATTTTTTTACTTAGAAAATAAATGAGATATGTTAATAATTTATGTCAAAACTAAATGAGAATTGTTGAATAATAAACTCCAGATAAAATACATGTAGTATTGTAAAATAATTCTAAAAATTCATAAATTTAACTACCAACTAACCAATCTTTTTCAGTTGCTTGAAAATTAAAACTTGGATTAATATTTCTATAATGTGTAATAACATCTTTAAATTTAATACAGGATTTCAACATTAAATAAGTAAAATTTTATTTATGTGGTGCATCCTTAACAAATCTCCTAAATGTCTACCATCTTGTCCACATAACATTTTAAAATCTTATTATCTACTTGCACAAGTGTTCAAACTAATTGACATTAACTAATATTTTTTAAATTTGTTTGAAAAAACTGAAGACATTCTTGTACAATTAAATTAATAATATGACAAGTACATCATACATGAAAAAGTTGTCATTCTAATATAGGCAAAAATTGTGACCTTAAAATACTAATACAAGAAGTGTTATTACTAGCATTATCGAAATAAACTGAAATTTTTTTAAATTATGAGTATTATATTCACGTAAAACTTGCAGTATAGCTCCACGATTGCAGAACCATTATGTGAAAATTCCAAAGATCTTAGAAAAATAATTCATTTTACAAAATCTAATTTACATCTAAATAATGTGCCGTGATACAAAGATTAAGTTAGTTCTTGCATAATCACAATATGATTTCACTCTCATCAAATGTAAAAGGTTGTTAATCATAAATAATATTTTTTGTTAGCTCAGTTTTGTTACGAGCACCATAATAAGTAAAAATTTCTACGGAAGATCCTTGAGCACCGATGCTTAACTGTGTTTGTCTAGTTTCTAGTGTGTCTTTGCCATAACAACTTTTACAGTGTCTCTTTAAAGTGTCCCTGCCATCATTTTTTTCATTAAATTTTTTTTTTTTTTTTGCATTTTTTGCATTGTGCACTTTTAGCCATTAATTGGTAAAACTGATTTTCACTCACTGTCGGTGAGAAATAATTTATCATAAACTTCCATAAAATTGATTTTTTTTCCTAGTTGAAATATTAGTAGCCACACTTCTAACTTCTGGTGGTGGCACTTGTGACGGTGGCACAAAATCTTCAGTAGGATTATTAGCATAATCAAAATTCTTATAATAATTATAACATTATTCTGAAACACCTTGATAGGGGTGGTTAGAACCAATAGCATCATCATGATCCATATTAAAAAAAATTAGAAAAAAATAATAAGAAAAGAGAAGAATTTTTTCCAGCAAAGAGAGAGAGAGAGAGAAGGGAAAGAAAATTCACGAATCAAAAAAAAAGAGAAAAGAAAAGTATTTTTTAAATTACTTGAAACCTCAACTTGAAGCCTTCAATTTTTTGCGCAAGTTGAAGCCTCCAAAAAACTGCACTTAGACTCCAAAAAATTACACTTCAGTCTCCAGAAAGTTATAACTTTAGTTTACAAAAAGCTGTTAGTTCAGCCTTCATAAATTTGTGTGCTTCTTAATATTGCAAGAAAGGGAAGAAAATTTGTTGTGATTAATTTTGATAACTTATGTCATATTCCCTAATGCCCCTCAAATATAGTTGTTATAAGAATATTTCGGTCATTTCAACAAAATGACCAAAGTACCCCTCAAACGGCTATGAAAAGGTCGTAATAATGGAGGTATTTTATTAAAAAAAATCCCCCCAAAATATATAATGGCAGTTGGAGGGATAAATTACAAAAATATCCCTCTAAAGTTTAAGAAAATGATTATAATAGGAGATATTCTGGTCATTTAACCCCATATATATATATATATATATAGGTGGGGCACGTGGGGGTTCTGACTGGGCCGATTTGGGCCGAGTCGACCGGGTTTAGACGTTTGAACCGCTTCAGATCGGTTTTTTCAATTGGGTCGGTTCGGGCCGGACTATCGGGCCGATTTCTCGAACCCAGCCCGGACCCATATGCTCTATGGGGCAGACCTGGCCGGCCTATTGACCGAACACGGGCCGACCCAGACCGACGTTGACTTGGCCGGGCCCGAACCGGATTTCGGGCTGCTCGGCCTATAATGACCCTCTTCCAGCGAAGTCATTATATATGGATATTGATATCGATTTGCTGGCTCGAGAGGAAGCCTTCAGAAAAAGCTCCATTGTTGGGACAAGAAGACACATATCACTATGGTGAGTGGGCAAGACTTCACTTTTTGATTCTTTCACGCTTAATAAAGAATCTATTAAAAGAATGAATACATGTTTATTGCTGAGAATAAATTTGTAATCGCTAAAAATGATAATACATGACATGTATGCTTTATCAAAAGAACTTGCATGCTTACGTAATGAAAAGAACATTTGATATATTTGTTCTAGATAAAGGAGATTGCATGCTAAAGTTAGGTCGTCGCTTAATTGATAGAACTGTTGCCATGCTTGTTAAGAGAAAGAGAATATTGACATGCTTGTATAATACGAATGATTACATGTTTCATGTATCATATGATGTAAAGATAGAACTTTGTGGAAGAACTTATAATGATGAAATAAATATGAAAGAGAAAAAGGAAGAAAGAAGCTATTGGCTCTGTGGCTTGATAGTAAAAAAGAAAAGATAGAAATGTTTACTTGTTGCATGACTGTTGCATCGTAAAGTTATATGTGATAGAAATTGTATATCATGTATTGGTATGGACAAGCATGGAATGCTTCGAGGCTTGTACGTCCTCCCGATCAGAGGATGTCATGTCTAATAGTGAGATGAGCTTATACTTTCCAACTGCTAATAGACATATGTATTAGTGAAGAGCTGAATCATGCATCACAGCTGCTAGTATGTGTGTATATTAGTGAAGAGTTGAACCATAAGTCACATCTGCTAGTATAAACGTATATATAGTAGTGAAGAGTTGTATGTGCATATATTAACGCAGAGCTGAACCGTGAGTCATAGCTTCTAATCATATAAAGTTGTCTATGGACTATCATATAGATAGATGTCGATTAGTAAATAGCTGAACCATGCATCACAACTATTAGTACGTGTGTATTAGTGAAGAGATGAACTGTGTATCACAACTGCTAGTATGAGCGCATACTAGTAAAGAGCTGAATCGTACGTCACAGCTGCTAATATGTGCATATTAGAGCAGAGCTGAACCGTGAGTTACAGATGCTAATCATGTATAGTCACTCATGGACCATCATGTAAATATGTCGCATGATTATCATAAACCGCTCATAAGATAGAATATGTTTTAAATAAAATGTTGTTGTCTTGCTCAAGAGAAATGAATCGTACTCAGTAAATACGGCTAATATGTTCCAATATGGCTTAAGAAATATGTTATGCATGTTATATTAAACAGAAATGGATATCGTGCTTGAATTACCTCTGCTGCTTGAATGAATGAAAGAAAGAAATATGGTATCGTTTGTGTTTTCAAAAGGAATTAGACTTATGAATTGTCTATGGCATGAAATGTGTAATACCTCGTCCTGTTCAGTTCAACCGGAGGAATCAAAATGCCAACGACGTTCGGACTTAGCCATGCAACGGCTTGTTCGAAGTCCCGCTCGGTCGACACGACTCCTCGCTCAGGTGGATGGCTTTGGTGAACTTGCCTCAGCTTGGCATTCACACTAATAAAATGAAAGTTTTTAACTACACAAGTAGGCTTGATAATAAAATCCACATAGCTAAGAGAATAATCCCAACTTGGGTCAGATTGAGTCAGAATATAGAAAGGTCCCACGGTCGGCTTAGAAATGTGCACGACATGCTTTCAAAATGATACTCGGTCCTTCGTCCCGTGGCTTGTAAGAAAGAAAGTTTGTCTACATTGCCACAAGGCTATGGACTTAGCATAGGTATAGGCGTCGCACGATATAAATGCTTGGTAAAGCATGCACGGTCCTACTGTCCAATGCTTGATAAAGCATTCACTGTCCCAATGTCTAATGCTTGGCATAGCAAAATATCCCATAAGTCTCAATGTACGTTTCTACAGTGCAAGGCTTGGCATAGCCTTTGCTCGTCCCACGGGTTAAGTTGTTGCACGATTGAGTTAGGTAAAAAAGTTATGTCGGGCTATAGAAGTCATTATAAGCACTATCCCATATTTTTTGCGGTTGTCATAGCCACATAGTCCCACGATCTCAAGACTCGTCATATAAAGTATGACTTGGGTGGTAGCGTCGCATAGAACACAAGCTGGTTTAAGGCACGAGCCACGGTTGGTTCAATAAAAAGTTAGCCACGGTCTATGACACATAAAGAATACATTTTGTTCAAGTTAAGTAGGAAGGCTATATAGTAGCCGTTTCCTGGGTTTCAAAGAATGGAGAGTTCAAGAGATGGTTTGTCGTCGAGGCGGTCCCTCGTTTGGGAGTCTCATGTTTCCGAGCACGTTTTGCTCAAGTATGGTTTCAATACACGATACGCAAAAGGTTTGAGTCGTAACACAAATTAGGTCATGCATTTACGTGAGTCTAGATGAAGTCTCGTAGGTGTGTGGTCATAGACAACTTGTGCACAAGGGCGATGTTTCTTCAGACGACAACGTGGGGCCACAGGAATCGATCCGGCCATGGGAGAAACATAACATAGCTGATGCTGGATAGGCAACCAGGAATTCGATGGATTGTCATTGGGGCTAGCTACCTGCATTAACCGATCCATCATATTCCTAGCTATGTCCACGATGGCTAGTTAATGCCAGTGACCTTTCATATAGGTAAGTTGGCATGCTGATCGGTTATCCGCATGCACGGTGTCGGTCGAATCAAAGGAAGTATAAACACGGCACAAACTGATTCAAAGAAAGGTATGCACGATTGCTACACCAGTATAAAGCCTAAGATTTGGTTATAGCAAAGACACATGCTTCGGTACGAGATGTGGCATCGAGCATTAAGTCGTTGGCATAGAGTTGCATAAGTCGGATTTGAGTCATTTCGAGTTAAGTCAAGAAGAGCCGTAAGGCAAGTTTGGTTTAGAAATGTTAAGTTGTGAGGCACAGCCTTGATGTTGAAGTACGAAATAAGTTTATGGTACGACCATGTTATTACGTCTCGAAGTATGGCACGAAAGGCAAGCACGAATCGGTACATTGATGTTGCAAGAACGGGAATGGTCTAGAGGCACAACGATACGTAAGTTATCGGTATAAGGCACGATGATGGTCTAGAGACACAAAATAGGCCAGACGTCCATGTTCTAGAATTGATCTTAAGGCAAGAATAGAAAGACAATCATAAAGGACTTATGTTGCACAAACTAAATGAACGTGTTGGCTTTGGTATGGGTGGACGAGAAGCTCACACCACCAGTATAGTTGAGTACTGACACCCACACAGTTTCCATGTGCAGGAACAGGTAGAAGCTTGTTAGCGCAGAGCTCGCATAGATGCATCGAGGCACAGAGTTCCTTGGCGTTTCGAGACGTGCGACCGCATAGAGTCTGGACTTATAGGGGACATAATGTATGGACATCGCCTTCTGAAGCATCTGCTGTCTCGCCAGGCTTTGCATTGAGAAATGAGAGAGAGCATAGTGATTTGTAACCTGAAAGAAAGTGAGCTTGAGTGACTTGTTCTCTTGGATTTGCGCCTTTGTAATACTATTTTTATTATCAATAAAAGACTCTGATTTTATTTTAATACTTGTTGCCTTGTTCGTTCAATGCTTCTGCTTGGGACTTCTGTGCGACGACCACGTCGCTTAGCCTGTAATCGGCCGTTATGGAATCCGCCTTGCGTAAGCGCAATCTAAGTTCATGCGGCATCACATCTTAGCAAGGACGATCGGTCCTACGGGACCGGGACGTGACAAAATGAATGTAGGTAAAAGTAGAAAAATCACTACTAAATGTTAAGTTTTCTTACTAAATTACTTAGTGATTTCATTAGTAGGTGTTGCTTTTGCTCATTCACCTGTGCATTTTCCAATGTGTTGACCCCCACCAGATTGTTCGTAGGTATTGGATACCCTGCTGGATGGTTCGAGACGATGGAAGATTCTCATCTTGGAGAGCCAAAGATTAGAAGACGCATGACCGATTTGTATATAGAGAAGTATTGTATGGAATGAAGTCATTATAATTCTCAAGAGAAGTAATGTATGGAACAACTTTTGTAATTTAGTTTAGTTTTGAAAGTTGTAAGCCAACTTGACATGTATCAGTTGGCTATTGAAAGCTGCCGTAATCGATGCAAGTGTCAATAAAAGAAGAGATTTTGTTCTTGTCCTATTGTGAATATTTAATTTTTTGCATTATAGTTTCGTTGCTTATAACTTTGATCAGTCTATTGTGATTGTGCAAATCCGTACCTTGTACAAGTACAACTTAGACTTGTACGACATCACGTCCAGTGACGACTTTACGGTCCTTCGGGATCGGGACGTGACACGGCCCATTAAACACCTTGAGTCTCCATCAAGCAAAAGACATAGCTCAACAATATTCTAACAAAGGGTGAACTCTTTTTAATGATTAAACATGGCAACAAAACAGTTTGCTTTGTTAGTCCCGGGGCGTAACTTTTCGATGGAAAATTAAAATTATGCAACACTTCGAAGAACGTGCACGACAGAGATCCCGGAGGATTATGAGAAACAAACACTAATGTGTTTCTTCGAAGAAGGCACAGAAGAATTCGAAGCAGTAGCAGCGAAAGTCCACTGACGTTTTCTGATTAGATCAGAAACTTTCTCGTTTAAAACGAGATAAAAGTGAATGAACAGAAATGGTGAAATGGCCTGCTGGGGTGAATGATCACTGGCGCTCAAAGTTTGATTCGTCCCACACAAACAACTTCCAGGAACCAGCAAGTTCGACGGGAAAATTCGGAACACTCCGCTCTTCTGACTCCTCGGATGGCGCGAAACTCTGCTCACAAAGTACCTCTATTCTCTGCTCTGAACTTATAGAATTTCGTAAGAAAATTTTGGATACTTAGTACTGTACCCTGAGAGAGAAGAGAGGGACTTTATATAGGTGTGCCTAGTAATTACTCGGTATGCAGAACGTTCAGGACGTGAGAAAAATTGCTCCGAACGTTCTGTAACCGCTCAAATCGTACACAGACACGATTGAGCCAACTGGCGCACAACGCGCGCCAATTAGCGCATAGCGTGCCATCAGGTTGCGCCACTGGGCAGCGCCATCTGGCCACGCGAACGGGCACACGATCGGCCACTGGGCTGCGCCATCTGGCCGTGCGATCGGCTGCCTCTGCTGACATGCTAAGTGGAAAGTGCAAAGTGCGCCAACAAAATGTCACATTACGCTTATGAGTCCGAGCGGGGTTTAGCTCCAATGGAAATTAAATTCCAAAAGCAAAAAAACATTAATGCTTTACCATGGAGTCTTATCCTTACCTCTTAGTAAAATCACCCACATAGTTTCCTCCTTAGGGTCACCACCCCATGTGCATATCTCAACAACACACCAAGTATATATTGAAATACACTTCATGATGATTTTCCAATGTGGGACTAAATAATACTATGCACCTATTGAGAGCAAGCTCTCTCTACATGTCAAGGAAAAAGCTCCAACATGCTACATGGTTAGATTCCCGAAAACAGTAAGCAACATTTCATTTTCATAAACCGGCAAACGTGAATCTTCAATATTCATAACAAGTGGATGACAATTGGAACGGGAAATGCTGATATGATTTTGCTGAAATTGGAATAACAATCGCAAACCCATATGGTACATAACACATAGAGCTTACATAATATGACAGATGAGCTAAAGCCCCAAAAAGCATTATGTGACAAATTCTCACACCAAAGGCGTTTGTGCAAAGACAACTTTTTTTTTATTTTTATTTTCTCGTATCATCACCATCAGATGCCAAAAGCCATAGGGACACGCGCACAAGGAGTCCACCACCCAGATCTTGGACTCTCTTTTAAGTAAATGGAGAGAGAACAACACACATTTCCTTCCTTTTTGCATTCTCCTCTCCTCTGCGAACTTTATTATTAATCCCACATCTCAGCTTCAGCTTCAGCTTCCGGTGTGGGTCTCTAATCAGAATCATAAGCTATGAAGTGTTGCTTTCAGTGCAAATCAAGAAACCTCTTGTTTTGTCAAGTTTCTCTCCCAATCCTCTTCTCCTTTTGTTAGTTGCTAGTTGGTACCCACTTTCTCTATGGTCCCTCCCTCCCATTGCAAGGTTGTACTTCCAAGTATTAATCTTCAAATATATATTTTCTGTATCAAAATAATACAGCTCACATCACATACATTTCTCAGTAACAGACAACACACAAACACTGATAACTAACATTAGGTACATACATCATATCCTACGAATATTGTATTGAGGAAGCGATTTTTTTTTTTTCCAACTAGCTTTTAAGATGAATGGATTTCACTAAAGCGGTTTTACCTCTTCGAACATCTACTTCCTATTTCTTAGGTTTTTTTTTTTTTTAAGACTTGGGATGGGGAGGATGATGATCATTGTTGGTATGGTGAGCATTATTCGATTTTGGATCAAGTATCGAACCGAAATAAATAAGAGGTTTCTTTTATGAAAAAAATATATGTTCGATTTCGGTTTGAAAATATGAATTTTTTTATTTATGTTCCAATTTTTTGTTTCAGTTTCGTTTCAAAACCGAAAATCGAATAACACTTATTCAATTATTAAATGTCTTCAATTTTATACATATTTTATGATTAAAATATTTATATATTTATATATTTTAAAAATAATAATTTTATATATGTGTTTTAAAGTCCGACTTTAAAATACAACAACATTGTATAAAATTAATTTTTTTAAATATAATTAACCACAATGCCAATTTTGTGTCCTACCCATTAAACAATGAAACGTTTCGGTTCAATGTCAGTTATAGCTGATTTTGGTTCGATTTTTTATTTTTAAAATCTCGATCTATTCGATTTTTACTATTTCGATTTGGTTGGAACTGAATAAACCGAAAGCTCACCCCTAATTCTTGGAAGCAATTTATCATTTGAAATTCAATGGTCCAAGTCAATAAGGTAATTGATAAAAAATATACTGAACTTACAAAATGTATCAAAAAGTTTCTGGAATCAGAAAAGTACAACTTCTTCGTTTATGATAGTAATCGAGTATTCCCTTATTATAACTTTCATTGGGTGCTAAATGCCTCAACCATTTATCAAATGGCATTGATCTTTCTTTACTTATGGCAAAATGCTCTTTCTATGTAGTAAGGTCTAGTTTGGTTCGCGAAATCATGGGATTGGCAAAGAAAAGTCATTACATTTCTGTGTTTGAGTGTCAAGGAAATTGAGGAGAAATAGAAATTGATTTCTAATGAAAAGAAAATTAGGAGAAGAATAGTTTCATCCATCCAAGTAAGGATTCATTTTCCTTTCTAATTTTCTTTGACACTTTCAAACACCGAGAAAAAAAAATCGATAGAATTTTTGTTCTCATAAATAAAAAGATATAACAAAAAATTGATTTTTTTTCCTTTTCTTTCCGCGAACCAAACGAGACCTAAATGTTAATTTACGAGTAATTTCAGTGGTAATATTTTCATTTGACTAAGCTGCCCAGGGACATGTATTAAGGGACAGCTCTACCAGAAGTTATAGTGAGGGAGCCAAACCTTAAACCTATGTATTTTTTTCTTCTATAAAAAGACGGGTAAACTTACTATACATTCATGGGTATTTAGATTTTGGGTCTTATAATAGGCATCACTATTTTCTGCAGTATTTTATACATCCAGACTCGCAGAAATTTTACCGTCCTTGTTATGTTTAGGACTGTTAAATTTTTTACAAGTTTTAAGCCAAATTTTTCTGTCTGTACGGACGTTAAAATTTTAACAATTCTAAATATGTACAGGACAGTCCAAGACTACAAAAATTATCAAAAATCCTAAAGGAACACATTGAGTTCTTAATTTTTAAAAGTCGACCATTAACAGTTGTTAGATTACATGAATATCAGTACTTAATTTTTTAAGGGCCTAAACAATTTTTTTTTCCGTATTATAAATTCCTATTTGAATTTTTGTAGTCGAAGTGTAGAAATTATAATACTTTCTAACAAATTTTGAATTATAGTGCGTTTATTTTCGACTTTTATATATGCCAGTTAAAGTAGCCACAAGCCATGACCTTGACTGCCGCTAGTCAATAAAGAATGCTGATAGAAATTAGGCAAATTATTGTATTCTCAGAACTACGCAACTGCGTAACACACTACGAAGTCCCTATTAAATAAGGTTCTAGTTTGTTTTTTTTTTCTTTTCAATTCATAAAGATGCTTCCTAACAAAGTTATTGTACATTCTAAGCTAAGATTTGTCTTCCCACTCTAACATGAAAATAGTGTATAGAGCAGTACTTTTCCTAATTGGCGATTGAGGTTTGCTATGCCTACAACCAAATTTTATAATTTTTTTACAACCGGACACGTGTTGAGCTTTGCTATGCATTTGATAGTAAACTTAGCATTTTCCTTGGCAATTATATAAATAAACCTCTTGCGCGATAGCTACGCGTACTGACATGTGGGCCAAATGCAATGTGAATCTAATTTTTACGTATTTTTTCCTGACTCGTGTGGCAGTGCAGACGAGGTGCAGAGTAAATTTTCATCACATTACTATTATAATAGTTTAGTTGCCGATCCATAGTTGCAAGCATTTTTCAAATTTTTGTTGGACTTGTATATAAATGTGGTCTTATTTATAAATATTGTTGATGTTTAGTTCAGTTGGCTAAGTACTTAGATGTGAAACTTTCTACTTTGAATCATCTTATTATAGATATATATAATTTGTTTTTTTCCAAATTCAAATCCACATTCACTTGTTTTTTTCTTCTAAATTTTCACTCACTAAACTTTTTTTGATCCGTCCATGGAATGGTTAATAGAGAGGTTTTAAAGTACAGTAAAATCTGGCCTTAAAGTGTTGGTGTCTTTGTCTTTGTACTAGAAAATATAGTCCCACATCGGCTACACCAAATGGTGAGTATCTCAATATAATGCATTGTTTGTGTTGAGGTGTACACATGAGTTGTGGTAGGGTACAAGTGTGTGCTATGTGGGAGTATTTTTCTAGAAGGAAAAAAGATTAATTCCAACAAGGGTGCAAGTTGATTTTTGTTGTGCGGACTCGGACTCGGACACGGACTCCAGGATGTGAGGGTAGGCGTGGACTGGCACACTTCTATGCTGATTGTGGGATCATCTAAAATATTAAACCCGTTCAAGTCCCAAATATTGAAATACGAGCGCTGGTTCCTGGAAGCAGATCGTGTTGGGACGAATCTTGCTTTGAGCAACGGTGATCTTAATCACCCCAGCAAGAATCAGATTTATTTTCGTGATCTTAATCACCCCAGCAAGAATCAGATTTATTTTCTGAACTCAGTTCTGTCCGTCAGCAACTGCGATTGCGAGGAAGAACGTGAGATTTATTTTCTGATTATTGTTGCTTTTGTAATCAGATTCATACTATAGTGTTCCTCTTGGATCTCGAAAATTATCAGAAGGTAAAACGTTTGTATGAACCTCTGATCTCGACATAGAGTCTACCATCTTTGATCAAGCTCCGGACTAACATAAAGAACAAAGAGTGTGTCATCAATGTAGCCTTTTCTTGAAAGATATTCCTTCCATCGGAAATATGTCTCATATTGAATCGTTTGTCTATATATCAATAGAAAATCTGTCGATCGGTCTAGTATGCTATTTTTATTTCCTACATGCGATACTCGTCTGTAAATAAATCTATGTTTTAGGAAACTAAATATATTGTCTTAGGTTAAAGGGAGAAATGTTTCACTCAAATCATCGATTCCATGGGAACTATTTGCTTGTTTAAATCTATGAAACTTTGAGAAGTGAAAGAACCCAATGAACAATGGCGATTGGTATTATTATCAAAATAATCAAATTCTCAAAGTTTTTGTTCCCACCTTTCTAAGTAAATCTATTTGGTTAGGAGAAAACGAAACTTGGAATCAAAAGAAGTACGGTCTGCTTGGATTGAGGGTTAAGAGTTAAGTGAAAGAAAATAAAAATCATGTTTGATTTGAGGGTAGGAGTTTAGGAATAGAGTTATAGATGATTAAGTGAAAATTTGTTTAACCCTCTTTTGCCTTATTTTTTTAACTTTCCAAATCAGAGAATTAACGAGGGGATTGAGTGTTTCATTTAAAAAATCATAAATATTCCTTATTTGTACTACAAAATATCTTTTTTTTTTCCCTCTTTTTTTTTTCTCTTATTTTCAACATGTTGCTCCCTCCCCCAACATTCTCATTTGTGAATATATTTTGACAAGTACTAATTAAAATTTGAGTTAAATTTAATTTTATGATATATGTAATGAGGATATTTTAGTAACTATAATATTTTTATTAATCTTCTCTTACTCAAAACCTTCAATTAAATACATCCCACTTAACTCTCATTCCAATTCAAGCAGGATTCACTTCATTTCCCTTCACTTGACCTCACTTAGCTATGTTTATTTTTTTCTCCTCAATCTAAGGTAGACCCTAAAGCTTGCAATCCACCATTCTACCCATCTTTATAAACTTACGTTCTCCAAGTTCCTACCACTTTGAGTTGGAATATAACCACAAAATTTAAAAACTTCGTCCTACATGGCATGGAACAAGTCTACATGGACTAAAGTTCATGTCTCACCAAGTTTTCCAACTTCTCTCTATCAAATAAAAACTTAGGACAACTACTCCTAACAGCTTCTTCAAGTTCATCTCAAGTTCTTGAATAAGTTTCAAGACCAAACACCTCCTTAAATTAATTGTCTATTCCTTTCTTTAATAACTATCGTCATGAACTCAATGATAAATTCTTGATCCAAACAGATTAAATGTGATCTAAATTTTAACTTGATATCCTCAATAATTTTAATTTTTTAACTTGATATCGTAAACTTTAAAAGTAGACAACTTGATGCTATCAACTATTGAATATCTATAACTTGGTACCTTTCGTCAGTTAAGGATTAAGTTTTTTGTTAGGTCTCGTTTGGTTCACGGAACTGAAGGGAAAGGAAATCAATTCCTTGACATTTCCTTTCCTTTGGAAAATTACAATTCCCATGGATTTTTCTTTCCGATGTTTGGAAATGTCAAAGAATTTAGAAAGGAAAGTGAATACTTCAATGTGAAAAAATGATTCCTTTCTTGAATGGATGGAATCACTTTTCCTCTTAATTTTTTTTTTCCATTGGAAATCACTTTTATTTCCTCTTCAATTCCTTTCACACAAAACATAAGAAAGTAATCACTTAGTTTTCCCAATCTGATGATTTCGCGAACCAAACGATACCTTAATAAAAGGACTAATCTGATCTGCCGCTCAGCTGCCCCCACTCTCCTCTCTCGTCCCCCCCCCCCCCCCCCCCCCCCCCCCCCCCCCCCACTGCATGCACCCTACACCCCCCACCCCATCCCCCGCTGCCCCTCCCTCCCACCAGCTGTTGACGTCGTCGCGACTGCTATCGAGGAGAGGTATAGTTGATGTATCAATTTGTCTAGTTTAAAAATTTAAAATATTAATTTAAAAAATTCGAACAATTGAAAGTATTCAGTTGAATCAACCGATTTCAGGAAGGCTACTTGAGCTAAATATTGTTTTTTAATATTTAAGGAAGGCGTGCCCTATAAAAAGAAGACAAATCAACAAATATTGTTGTTTTTTTTTTAAAATCCGGACTCATGCCAATAGTGCAATTCAGTTTAAAGTTTCAAACCGAGCCAGTCGGGTACTAAAGAATGGGTATAAGGACAAAACACCACATCTTTCACTTTGTCCTAGACCAACACCTCTACACCCCCCACTCCACACTTCACTTTGCTCTCTCCCCAAAGTTCTTGAGAACTTCAACAACAAGAACAAGAAGTGGAGTTCCTTCCTTCCTTCCTTCTTCTTTCCTTTTAATTATTGCTCATTTTCTTTCTTGTTGTTGCTCACGTAAAACTTTGTTGATATATATACACATATATTTATATATAGGAAGAAGCTTAAGCCATGTACTTTTGTTTTTGTTTTTGCTATTTTTATTGATGGGTTTGCTCTGATGTTCCTCTTGGAAAGGCCTTTTCTTCATCATGGATGATAATGGCAGCCCTCTGGAGCTCTTTCACTTGCAGCTTTTCTTCTTCTTCCCTTGAGATCCTTTGTCCTGAAACTGCACATATTGTAAACGAGAGGAAGGAGAGAAAAGAGAGAGTATAAATCAAGTACATTTTTCTTTTCCATTTTTAGTTTTGTGTTGATCCTCGCTTTTTAGAACAAAAGAGTTTTATTCTCTAATTTTTTTTTTTTTCCTTCTTCTTCTTCCCATTAACTGAAAATACTATTTTTTTCACCTTTGACTTTGGCAAGACCAAACCCTTTTGGTCATGATTCCGAAAATACCCCCCCTTTTTTACCCACGCACAAGGCAAAGCCTCAAGGGCACTTTTGTCATTTGGCATGTGGGAGCTGAAAAATGGGCCTGTCTCTATTGGGATGCCTTGCTCCCCCCATTTACTCTTTACCAACTAAGAAAAAAAGTGTCAGAGTGGTCGTACTGTGTACTATTTTTTAGATGACACCAAATAATAATAATAATAATAATAAAGTTTTTGGCTGAAGGGAAAAAAATGTAACATTGGTAAAAGAGTATAGTTGCAACAAAAGAAGTTGCTGATTGACGATTTTGGTTGGTTGTTGCCACTTTTGTAGTCATTACATAAAGCTTAATCTATCTATCACAGGTTTCTGGAGTGGTGAGTGCGTAGCAAATTGAGCAACACTATGCAGACATCCAAGGCCAGGTATGTATGTTTGTGTGCTCATTTGTGTTTGTTAGCAATTTATATTTTTCGTCCACAAGCCAATGGGATGCTTGCTGCTGCTGCTGCTGCTGCTGCAGCATTGAATGGAATTGGAAGGGAGATTTATTTTTTATTTTTCTCTTGGAGATGTTGTTGTTAATGCTTGCACCATGTGGCTTGTGACCCTTGTTTGGTCGGCCCTCTTTCGCCAACAACATTTGTGTCTAGGATGTTTATAGCACCTCACACGCCTGGCTGGCTCTTTCCATGTTGTCATGGGGTCCTCGCCGTGGTAGAATGTGTCGGTGCGCTTCTCGCTTCTTCATTTAATTTAGACACAATGTGATAGGGAACCTGTGATGCCGTGCTATTTCTCGGCTCACGGGGTTTGCATTGGGAACAACTTTTGTATTTTCTCTAGATCACTTTAGTGGAAGTTTGTAATAGCACAATTGAAATTTGATTTGGAGCATTAATCCTTTCTACATCGCGTCATAATGATACCAGAAGCCCGCCCTAGATCATATGCATTTGGCTGATCTGGGTGGAGTACGAGTGATAGTATTGTTCAAATTTTCCGAAATTTTGGACTCTCTACTTTTTGTTGAGATGGAGGTGAGGGAAATATATCAGAAACTACTGAGTGTGTCCGTCACTTGATTAGCATTTTTGTAACTCTTTATGGTTTCAGAGGCACTAAGGGCTAGTTTGGATTGCACTAACATTTCATCCGATGCTCCATTTGGTGCCAAATGCAATGGGGAAGCCAAAGAACGTGCGTCTTAGATGGACGTTTGGTCAAACATGTCGTTCATTTAGCGGCTCAAATGGACATTTATGAAACTGGTCAAACGAGGGTTCTGGGTATGGGCGTTTGAGCAAATTTTCGTATCCCAAACTATAGTCCGACCTTGGCTTAGAGCCGGCCATGGCCTAGGGCAGCCAGGGCGACCGCCACGGACCAGGAGGTCCCCCCAAAAAATTCAAACATAAATATATTATATCTAAAATAGAATTAGTATTGTACCATGGACATTTTTAGCATAAAATAGTTGTACTATAGTGGTTATTGTGTTAGAATTGCCTATTAGATGTCCCTAGTTCAATTCTTGATGCCACTTTTTTTTTTAATTTACTTTTATTTTAGTTTAAAAAAAAATTACATTATGTATGGGGCCCCATTTTGGAAGTTCGCCTTGGGCCCCTATGAGCTCAGGACCAGCCCTGCCTAGGCTTAGTTGGCATTATAATTTTGGGGGATGGTTGTTTGCTTAAACACCAATTTCAGGAAGGCTACTTGAGCTAGTGTTTCAGAAACGCCTATTTGAGCTCCCAAAATATGCACATTTGAGCAAACGTCCATCTGAAATGCAATCTGTTTGCTCTCCCATTGCGTTTGCCACCGAATTCCCGATGAAACATAACTGCAATCCAAACTGGCGAGTGTGAGCGGCCCCTTGACCCCTGAAGTATATACAGTACAGTCAGTCATTATCTATGTTATAACAAGGACAATCTCACATTTAATTCATACATTTCTGATATATTTGATACTTGTGTGTGATTCTCGTCTGTCCTACTCTGTATGTCACATGGTAACAGTAGCGCTTGCTTCGTCATTATTTTTATGACTTCTTGAAGGGGTGCTGCAATGCTGAAAACTATCAATAGAATGAGTGCAGCAATCCCTCTTTTTTGATGGCTTCATGTTATATACTGTGAATTACAGACTGAACCAAGTGTTCTGTACCATTTTGAGGTAGAGTAACGCCTTAGTGTTGCACCCGTATTTGAAACAGCTTGTGCAACATGTTGTTATATGCTTTGAACGTTGAGACTTTTTTTCATAGTCATATATTTTCTTGCGAGGATATGTTCTTGAAACTATTGATTATATCTTTTCTGAGATGCTGAGCATGAAAGACCCTCTTCTCGTGAAGTATATACAGTAAAAGCAGTCATTGCCATGTTCTAACAGGGATGATCTCAAATTTAATTCATACATTTCATGTATTTGATACTTCTGACTGATTTGTCTGTCTTCTGTATGTTACTTAGTAACAGTACCCTTGGTTCATCAGTCATGATGACATGACGACTGCATGATGACATGATGCAGTGCTGAAAAAAAAATCATCAATAGAACGATGGGCACATTCCATTTTATTGATTGCCTCATATAATGCGAATTACAGACTGAACCAAGCGATCATTAACATTTTGAGGTTGAGGTGCAGTAACACCTTAGCATTTTTTGAACCCTATATGAAATGGCTAAATTCAAGATTTTGTTATACATTCTGAACACCAAGCAAGTTCCAATCTTTTTCATTCTGTTGACATATTTCAAATGCTCATTGAAGAAGTCTATTATAGTTAATTTCCTCCTTGAAAAAACTTTGGAGTTGCTTTCCAGCTGTCCTGTTTTTGTTTCTTTGGACAATAATTTGCACTTGTATTTTTATGCATGTTTCTGATTTATTTCTTTTAAAGCAGGAATGGGCCCTCAGAAGGTCCTCAGAAGACATCTTCTGTCACTTCCAGATCTAGTCGAATGACCAAGTCAGGTGGAACTGAAGCAGACTCTTCCACAGCCAAGTTAAGTCTGACAAAGACACCAACTGATAGGAGTCCTAAAGTCCTCGAGCGTCGTTCACCAAAAAGTTCACCAAGAAGCCCAGCTGAGGTATGGAAGTCGATTGAGATCTAGAGCAGTTAATATGATAAGAAAAACATCAACAAATAGTTTGAGCGATTACGTCATGCTGTTCTGCAGTGTCGAATGCATTTATGCCTGCTGAGAATAAGCTCTTAATTCATCATACTAGTCCAAATAGCACAAGGAGATTTACTCGTTGCTGCGGATTAGGCGGTGTGGACTGTTTTTGCTCTCGTGTTCTGCCATTTTCCTGTCGTAGATAACCTCTTAATTTTGATTCTATGAAGTCACTCATAATATTTTCAAAAGCATCCCTAATCAGCACATGGTATTGGTTTGGTTAAACTTCTCCAGCAATTAATTCAGAGTGATGGGCTCTGATGCTTGTTGTGAGATGGTCCAGTAAACTATCAAAATTGGTGGTCAAGATTGTTCATACTTCATTATAATGTACAGATCACACATCAAGTCCCCCGAAATTAATCAATTTAAGCCATTGGAAGAGTACTTGTAACTTGATTCATCTTGACAGTTGTCTTGGAGAGAGAAACAACTCAATAGGGTTTTTTTTCTTTCTTTCTACGATAGCTCCATAGTTCCCTAGTTAAGGATTCATTCCTATCTATACAATTGAGGGTTTGTCTTTACAATTGAGGACTACAAGTAAAATAAGGGAAATAGTAATATACTAATTTCTAGTTTCAAACTCATAAGACCTAAACTGATGCTGGTAGACTCAAATTGGAATTCATGTTCTGTTTGACTGGAATTTCTCTGTTTTCCAACATTCCATCTAATATGAATTCACATGTACAACTTGGACATTACAAACGATTTTATTTTTCAACCCTCCTCAAATATTGCTCAATCTTGGAGAGAACAAAAATTCAAAAACATAGATTTTTGGGAAAAAAACACAATATTTATTTATCTTAATTCAGCGAAGACGTCTTTTTGTTTTTTCAGTGGCTCTAGTTCCAGCATTCTTGAGTCTCTATGACAATGTCGATGTCAACTCTACGGAAGAACAAACCATAACTGTAGAAAATAATAGTTGAATTATTTTATTGATGGACTACTTCACTACTTATAGGGAGTCTAGCTCCTCTACATATAACATATTCCGATGTGGGACTAAAAGTCCCTTATTGATTCTCAACACTCCCCCTCAAGATGGGCGATAGAATTGATCATCCCCATCTTGTTACATAGCTTTGACAGACTTAATGAACTAAGACCCTTAGTCAGACAGTCTGCAACTTGTTCTTCTGAGCGGACATGATCAATCTTCAGTATCCCCTGTTCCAGCTTCTCCTTGATGAAGAATCGATCAATCTCAATGTGCTTCGTTCTGTCGTGCTGAACTGGATTGTTAGCTATACTTATTGCAGCTTGACTATCGCTCAGAAGACGCAATGGTGCTCCCTTATCCAGCTGCAACTCTGTCAGCAATGCTTTCACCCACAGCAACTCTGTTACTCCCAGAGCCATTGCTCTGTATTCTGCTTCAGCTGTCGACCGTGCTACCACTGACTGTTTCTTGCTTCTCCATGAGACCAGATTTCCTCCTACAAAAACACAGTATCCCGTGGTAGACCTTCTGTCGTCTATGCAGCTCGCCCAGTCTGCATCACAGTATCCCTCAACTTCTATGCGTCCATTCTTCTTGAACCATAGCCCCTTTCCCGGCGTTCCTTTCAGATATCTCAAGATCTGAAATACTGCTTCCATATGACCCTTTCTTGGATCATGCATGTAGCGACTCACTACACTCACCGCAAATGAGATATCAGGGCGAGTGTGCCCCAGATAAATCAATCTTCCTACAAGTCGTTGATATCTTTCACGATCAACTGGCTCTCCTGCTTCTGCTCCCAACTTGCACTTCTGGTCAATTGGAGTGACTGCTGCTTTGCATCCTAGCATCCCTGTCTCCTTCAGCAGATCTAGTGCGTATTTTCTCTGTGAGAGAACAATTCCTTGTTCGCCTTCACACACCTCGATACCTAGAAAGTACCTCATCGCTCCTAAATCCTTCACCTCAAACTCCTTCGCGAGTTTTGACTTCAGCTTAGTGATCTCGACTTCATCATCACCTGTGATCACTATATCATCCACATATACAGCAAGTATAGTGATGTGGCCTCTTGCATGCTGGAGGAAGACCGTATGATCTGTACTTGTTTGACGGTATCCCATGCCTGTAACAGCCTTTCTGAATCTGTCAAACCAGGCTCGAGGAGATTGCTTGAGCCCGTATAGCGACTTCTTCAGTTTACACACCTTTCCTTGCGACGTTCCTCCGTTTGATTCCGTCGCGTAGCATCCTGGCGGGAGCTCCATGTATACTTCTTCTTGCAGGTCCCCATGAAGAAAGGCATTCTTCACATCCAGCTGGTACAGCTTCCATCCATAGTTCGCTGCAATGGAGACCAGAGTTCTCACGGTGCTCATTTTTGCTACTGGGGCAAACATCTCATCATAGTCTATGCCATATGACTGTGTGAATCCTTTTGCAACCAACCTCGCCTTGTATCGCTCGACCTTTCCTTCTGGCGTCTCTTTCACCGTGTACACCCATTTGCATCCCACAGCTTTCTTCCCTTTGGGTAATGGAACCAGCTCCCATGTCTTATTTTTCTCCAGTGCCCCAAGTTCTTCCATCATTGCAGCTTTCCACCTTGGATCTTTCTTTGTTTCCTGCCAACACTTGGGCAACGAAGTAGAGTCTAACGATGCAATGAAGGCTCGATAATTCGAAGAAATGTTAGAATAAGACAAGAAGTTGGCAATGTCATGTTCGTAATCATCAAAACGAGCAGGAGCCTTATCCGCATTGATGCGAGAAGATCTCCTTAAGGGAGCAATAGGTGGTGGAGAGATCATACCATCCGAGTCGGAGAGATCCGCATCAGAATTCGAGTGATTCAGTGCGGGGGCAACATCTTCCGCTCGACTGGACTCCAACAGGTATATTCCTTCTGAGTCGCCGTGTAACCGACAAAGACACATTTAATTGCTCTAGGATCCAGTTTGCCAACGCCAGGTCTATTATCTTGGACAAAGCACACACATCCAAAAACTTTTGGTGCAACAGTGTATGTAGTTGCCCCAGTAAGCATCTCCAATGGTGTCTTCCAGTCCAATACTTGAGACGGCATTCTGTTGATGAGATACGAGGCCGTCAAAATAGCCTGCCCCCATAAGTGCTTCGGGACATTCATAGCCAGCATCATCGTCCGTGCGACTTCCAACAGGTGTCTGTTCTTTCGTTCAGCCATACCATTTTGTGCCGGAGTATAAGCACATGAAGTTTGATGTAGTATTCCATGGGTGGAAAAATACTCAGCAACCTGCTTATTAGTATACTCCATCCCATTGTCAGACCGGAAACACTTAATTTTAGCGCCATATTGTGTTTCCACCCGGCGATGAAAGTCCCGAAAAGCCGCAAGGACGTCACTTTTATTCTTCAGAAGGTAGACCCATGTCACGCGGGTATAACAGTCAATGAAGGTGACGAACCATCGAAAACCGTTAATTCCGGTTGTAGGACAAGGGCCCCATACGTCCGAATGTATCATGTCAAAAGCAGCTGAACTCCTATTCCCCGAGCTTACATACGAGCTTCTGGTATGTTTTTCCAACTCACAAGCATCACAAAATAACTTCTCTTTATCAGCCCTTTGATATAAGGACGGATACATTCGACTAAGAACTTGGAAAGAGGAATGACCGACACGCTGGTGGTGGAGTAGCAAGTCGGCTTCAACATTGCGACAGGAAGCTTCTGGTGGTGCGACTGCTACCAAGGATGCCAATGCGTTGTCCAGTCCAGTTCTGTCTAAATACCACAGCCCCTTATGCCATGTGCCAGTCCCAAGTCGTCGTCCTGTCCCCTTCTCCTGAAAAGTCACCTTAGGAATGTCAAAGGAAACAGTACAGTTAAGATCAAGTATAATGGCACTAATGGATAAAAGATTGACAGGAAAAGATGGAGCATGTAAGACATTGGTTAGAGTGATGGAAGGGGTGCATGCGACAGTGCCTGTACCCACTACAGGTCTGGATGTACCATCAGCGGTCTGAATACCCTTCCGGCAATGGTAGGTGAGTATATCCCTGAAATGCATCACGGGACTCCGTGACATGGCGAGATGCCCCAGAGTCCATAATCCATCCTGACTGATGGATAGAGGCAAGAGCACGTGCAGAATCATCGGTGCTGGTTTGGGCAAAGCAAGTGAGGTGATCTCCCGAGGATGAAGACGCCCCAGGACAGTCGACCGAACCCAGCTTTGTGCCTCGCAACTTCTCAAGGAACTCCCGCTCAAGCGGGGTTATTGCAGCCAGTTGATTCTCTCACCCTTCCTCCGCTAAATTTGCTTTGTGTCCGCCCCTTCTACCGGCATATCCTCCTCTACCACCACGCCAGCCTCCACGACCCCGTCCTCGATCAGTAGACTGATTGCGCAAGGGTTTTGGACAAAATCGGATGTAATGTCCGGAGTCACCACAATTGTGACAAACACCACCCATAGATGGAGGTTGATTGAAGGTAGCAAGGGCAGACTTTTCAACCGCGGCTGGCTCCCCATGGGAGGAGCCCTTGTTGGGCATCAACTTCAGTCGAGCTTCTTCCTGTGTCATGACAGCTATAGCTTCTTCCAAGGTCGGGAGCGTGGGTTGGGAAAGGAGGATATTCCGTCGCTGCTCAAATACAGGGTGTAGTCCCTTCAGGAATTTCATCATACGCTGCCGGAAAATATAAGCCAGGAACGTCTGAAAGTACTTTGCGAAGGCTGGTTCGACTTGTGCATCTTCCATCCAAAGAGGATCATAATGATCCAGATCAGACCAATACTTCTTCAACAGGGCTGCGTACGCAGAGATGGTACGGTCGTCTTGGGCCACCCTATCGAGTTCATCTTGCAGTTGAAAGACTCGCATAGGGTTGCCGGAGCCGGAGTACATATCTTTGAGAGTCTGCCATATATCAGCAGCAGCCTCCATAGCCTCGACATTGTCCGACACCTGGTCGGTTAAAGAGGCAGTCAACCACCCAGCCACGACGTTGTTGACAATCTCCCACACAGCAAACTCCTTGGTAGAGTGATCGGCTGGCGCCTTGGCTTGGCCAGTGACATAGCCAACCAAGCCACGTCTCTTCAGTGTCCGCATCGCCTGCCGCGACCACTTCAAGTAGTTGGAAGTTCCTTCCAACTTCGTCTCCAGTTTCTCCAGCTTCCCCATTTTGTAAGGCGACGGATCCACATCAGTATGGATCACACGTGGGGTTACCTCGGTTAATCTCTTGGATAAGATATCATCAACCAAGGCCTTCATCTCATCGGCCGTCAGTTTGCCACTGATCGAATCCATGGCGTCGTCAACTGAGAACTCAATTCGTCGTCTTTGTCGTCTTCGTCGTCTTCTTCGTCTTCTTCAACGTCAGAGACTTTACTAATGCGCTACTAACTTGGCCAGCACCGGCGCGCGCATGTAAAGTGAACACGTCAGGACACCAGAGAAGACATGACCAGTCTCTGCAAAGATCCCGATGTGAAGAAGGAATAACAAATAAAGCATTTGTTAGTTCCAAATGGCGTAAGCACGGAACAGAGTTGGTGCAAATAAAGATTTGATAGCCGTCTCTATTCGAAATACGCCGTTTTTTTTTTTTTTTTTTTTTTTTTTTTGGTTAAAAACTAGGGTTAGGGTTTGATGGGGCTGGTAGGTCTAGGGTTAGGGTTTCCATGGCAAAAAAAATTAGGGTTAGGGTTAGGGTTTGATGGGTGGGGGGGGGGGGGTTCTGAGGGGGGGGGGGGTCGGGTGTTAGGTTCTGGTCGTGGAGGGGGGGGGGGTCCAGAGGGGGGGGTCGGGTGGGAGGTGCTGGTCGTGGGAGGTTCTGGTCGTGGGGGGGGGGGGGTCGGGTGGGAGGTTCTGGTCGTGAGGGGGGGGGGGGGTCGGGTGGGGAGGGGTCGGGAGTTGCTGACAGGGGGTGGGGGGGGGGCGGATGATGGTTCAATGGGGCGGGAGAGGCTGGCAGGGGGGGCGGATGTATTCAGGGGGGTCCGGTGGGAAGGGGGCAGCCGGTGGGAAGGGGGGTTCGGCGGGAGGAGGGGGTTCAGCGGGAGGGGGGGGGGTTCGGGAGGGTGGGCAGCCGGTGGGAAGGGGGGGGGGGGTTCGGTGGGAGGGGCTGGCAGCGATGTCGGGGGGGGGGGGGGGTAGCGTAGGGTCGGCGGCTGGGGCGGGAAAAAAATATTTTGTTTTGTGGAGAGAGAGAGAGAGAGAGAGAGAGTTATGGCTCTGATACCATGTAGAAAATAATAGTTGAATTATTTTATTGATGGACTACTTCACTACTTATAGGGAGTCTAGCTCCTCTACATATAACATATTCCGTAGAGTTGACAATGTCGATGTCAACTCTACGGAAGAACAAACCATAACACAACACAAACACCGCAGCGTAAGGACTCTACACCTGAATGTTGGCGGATGGCGCACCGAAACCTAGTGTTTTGAAAACCATTTGTAAAAGAAATGTTCAAATTCGAACATTGAACTTGTTGTGTAGGAGATAATATTCTTAACCACTAGGTTGTTATGACTTTGGTGTCAAATTGTATGCATCTGCTTTGTATATCTTTGTTAAACTATAAGAGCATTTTTATAGCAACTTGCGTATGTACATTGGTACAACAAATTAGTATGTTAAATTTTTTTTTCTTCTATTGTGACCGTCACCATCCAAGACATTAAATTACCGAGCTCTTAACTTGTGTCACGGAAAATTAAATAAATATATCCAAATCCACTCCAAAACTTGCTCCAAAATATAGAAATAATAATAATTATTGTTGTAAAAGATTATATTAAATAGTAAAGTACCATCACAATTGCAATAACCTTCAATCGGTTCGACTACTAGAGTTTGAGTTCACCAATTTAGCTGTTGAACCAATTTTTAAAACTTTTCCGAAACTTTCTTGGGGTGTCCGAGTTACCCGAGTCCACGGGCAGCATCCGAGCTCACAAACAATTCCGATTCCACGAGGACTTGGGATCCACCAAAGACGAACTCTTTTAAAGAAGAAATTATTTATTATTCGATGTCTCTCTTCTAGTGTTTATATATATATATATATATATATATATATATATATAAGATGAAGAGCTCTGCTAGGGTTACTCCTATGGCGGCTACTACGCCTCCCCTCCGCCGCCCCCCCCCCCCCCCCCCCCCCCCCGATCCTCTCGCGGGTGGGGGGGGGGGGGGGTTTCGACGGTTTGGAGGGAAGGGGGGGAGGGCGGCCTCTCATGTCCGGAGGAGGGTCGGGCGGCGGCCACAAAGGGACCCCCCCCCAAGGCGAGGGGGGGTCGGGCGGCGGAAGTGGGACCCCCCCCCAGGCGGGGGGTGGGGTCGGGCGGCGGAAGTGGGACAGGGTCGGGCGGCAGCAGAGGGACCCCCCTGGACGGGGGGGGTCGGGCGGCGGCGGTTTGACCCCCCAGGCTGGGAGGGGTCGGGCGGCGGTAAAGGGAACCCCCGAGAGGGGGGGGGGGGGGGTCGGACGGCTGCAGTCGGTGGCTAGACGATGGGATGAAGGGCGACGAGGGGCCCAGACCCAAGTATCGGGTCGGGCGGGGCCACGAAATTATGGGAATCGATCATCGATAGGCACAGTTGATCCCCGTCGTCGTGGGGGAGGTACGGTGCGCACTGTATCGGGATGGAGGCCAAAGGTGACGGCGACAGAGAAGGCTAAGGGCATTGCTGTTGATGCCGGCAGGAAAGGCTCGGGTCGTGCGAACCCTCCGACCAGGACACACACTGAGGAGCAGAGGCCTCGGTCATGGAAGGAGGTTTGCACGCCAGTGGCGACGAAAAGTCCGATGTCGATGGAATTTGTCACACCGATGTCGGTTGGAGGAGGGCTCCGGGCGTATTTCTCCGCCGAGGAAATAGCGGTGGTTTCAGAATTCTAAAAGAACACTCTGGTGCTGTATGTGTTAGGGAACAAGCCGTTCTATGGCCAAATTTCGTCATGCGGAGCAGTCTGGAGACCCAAAGGTAGCATGGAATTCTTCTCCAGGAAGAATGGGTTTTACTATGTCAAATTTGGACTAGCGGATGATGTGACCAGGATTCTGCAGGGAGGGCCCTGGGAATCATTATATTGAAGGAGTGGACACTGGAGCTGAGATGTGAGAAGGAGGTGCTGAACGCTATTCCCATCTGGATCCGATTCCCAGAGTTCCCAGTGAAGTATTGGAGCATCCCGCTTCTCATGAGACTTGCCAGCCTCGTGGGGAAGCCGATCAAGGCAGACGAGGACACTGCTTTCCGCACCAGACTGATGTATGCCAGGGTCTTCGTGGAGATCAAGGCGGCACGGAACTACCGAGTATGCTTGAGTATCAGGTACCGTCTGGGGAGGTTCTGACACAGTCGGTGGAGTATGACTGGGTCCCCCCCCCATGTGTTCATACTGCGAGTGCTTTGGGCACACTACCAGTGTGTGCAAATACAAGGGGAAGGAGGCCGCCAGGCCACAGGCGGTTCAGACGGAGGCATCCGGGATGGAGACGGCTCCCAGTCACTTACCTGGGGAGACGTTGCCAGACAGACATATGGAGGAGGACACAGTGATGGAGGTCGACAGGAGGCTGGAGTCAGGATCACCGCAGAGACAGGAGAGCACGCATGGCACACTCGTCCCTTTCAGGCCACAGAGGACCATGGTGACCAGGGGCATGAGCACGGCTGACAGTGGTCAGATGGTGATGGAGGCCTCCACGGCGATCATGGTATATAGCAGCAGGAAAAGTCATGCTCCGGCCACGCGGAACGATATCCCCCAGAGAGGGATCTGGACGACCAGACTGAAGCCAATCCTGACTGGGCACTTACTCTTAGCAGGATTCATGCACATCTTGCTCCTTCCTCCATGGTGGATGCAGTCATTGATCAGGCGGATGAGACACTTCCCTCGAGTGTTGATCCAGACGAGTTCCAGGGGGACCCTTCACTTATTAATTAAATGTCGGTCCGAACATGGAACATTAGAGGGATGTTCCATTGGACGATGGAGGGAGATTGGAGGGGTTCTGAGGAGAGTGTGACATTGCTATCTTGCTGGAGACGAAGATTAGAGGGGCCGCTATGCTCTCGCGTAGGACTCCGACAAACTGGGATCACATTCACAACTTAGATCTTTGCGATATGGCAAGGATCTGGGTTAGGTGGAACCGAGGTAGCTGGGAGGGGGTGCAGATCCATAAATCAGAACAACTCATTGGCATTACTTTCGAGAACAAAGGTGGGTTCCGATTCATCCTGGGTGTTGTATATGACCACAATGACCGGAGACTTCGGGAGGCTTTGTGGGAGGACATAGTGCACCTGGGTCTTACGACAGACAGCATGTATCTTTCTCTGCTCATCATGGGGGATTTCAATGCTATGCTGCTTCGCCAAGAGAAGGTGGGAGGTCGCCCTGTTCCGGATTCGATCTTATATGACTTCCAGAGATGTCTGCTTATGTCAGGGATGCGGGGGCTGGAGAGAGCTGGACATATCTGGACCTGGCACAACAAGGCTACACATAATCGGATTGCTTGTCAGTTGGATTGGGCCTTGGGCAATAGTGAATGGTTTCGGTGCTTCCCGAATTCGGTGGCGGAAGGTCTTGCGGCTGGTAATAGCGACCATTCTCCTATCCGGGTTGGCCTCTGTGAGAGACTCACTTTGCGGTCGAGACCGTTTCGGTATAACAACAGCTGGTATCTGTCGGCTGGATATGAGGAGGTGGTTATGGGAGAGATGCAGCACTTCCGGGATGGCACGGCCCAGTTCCGCATGGTTCATAAACTCAAGCAGATCAAGCGTGCTCTCAGGGGTTGGGTGAAGACGAGACCGTGGTCTTCTTTGGCGGATAAGGAAGCCGAGCTTCGGGACACTCAGGTGGCTCTCCAAGCTGACATTCTGAACGGGGAGTTGGCGGCTAAGGAGAAGATCCTGATTGAGGAGGTCAGCACCATGAGACTGCAGGAGGAGATTAGTGCGGCTCAGAGGGCTAAATATACCTGGCTCAAAGATGGAGACCGCTGCACCAAATGTTTCTATGATGTGATCTGCACCCGTCAGCACCGGAACAGCATCCCCAGACTTCTGAACGACGAGGGACGTCTTGTAGGGGACCCGGTGGAGATTCAGGAGGAGGCCGTTAGATTTTACACTGACTTATACCAGCAGACGGATTACACTGGCACATTTCCAGCCCTTGTCATGAAGAGGCTGGTGTTCTACCATGGGAATAGCCTGCTTTTGGCACCTGTGAGGTTGGAGGAGGTGGAAGACATTGTGATGAAGGCTAATCCAAACAAAGTACTTGGGCCTGATGGCTTCTCTTCAGGGTTCTTTAAGCGACACTGGGGTGTGCTTAAGTCCCCTGTTCTGGCGGCGGTTCAGGAGTTCTTCGCGGAGGGCAGGCTTCTGAAGGAGATGAACCTCGCTCGCAGATTTTCGACCCATTGCTTGCTGTAACTTTTTTTTATAAGATTATCACTCATCTTATGTGCAGGCGTATGGAGGGGATTATGCAGGGATTGGTGTCCCAGAATCAAGCAGCGTTCATCAAGGGCCGATCGATAGCGGAGCACAGCCTACTAGCTCATGAGATGGTGAGGGAGTTCATCAAACCTGGGGGGATGAAGGCTTGTGTGAAGCTTGACCTCCGGAAAGCCTATGATACGGTCAACCGAGACTTCCTGTGTCACTTGATGCTCGTCATGGGGTTCGACGAGAGGTGGGTTGCGAGGGTAAGGGAGTGCATTTGCTCCCCTACTTCAGTCTTCATCCAGGGCACACCACATGGCTACTTCAGGAGCAACAGGAGGTTGAGGCAGGGTGACCCCCTCTCGCCGTATTTGTTTACCTTGGTGATGGAGTACTTTACATGCATGATGGACACGGCGGTGCATAGCAAGAGGATCGTCCTCCTTTTCCGGTTGGTGAGACCGGTTGTCTCCTATTTGATCTATGCTGACGACTTATTGGTGCTCCTCCAGCCTTCCATGCGGGGCATGAGAACGCTCTCTGACATTATGGAGGAGTTCGGGCGGCTATCTGGGCTCCAGTTAAACAGGGAGAAAAGCAGAGTCTACTTCAGTTCTCGGTGTACATTGCAGGAGGAGAGAGCCTTTGCCTTGGGAGTGGACAAAGGCGAGCTCCCAGTGAAATATTTGGGGGTCCTGCTGACGGTCAACTATGCCAGAGAGCAGGATTGTCACAACTTGGTGGATTTTGTTCAGAGGAGAGTGGAAGGCTGGCAGGCTGCGGGTCTATTATTTGGAGGACGGATTGAGTTGGTGCGTTCGGTTATTGCTGGCATCACGATGTTCTGGCTCCAGTCTATCCAGATCCCGACGGCTATTATTCGGAAAGTGGAGGCCATCTGTGCTGACTTCATCTGGAGGGGAGGGATACATGCGATCTCCTGGGACCAGCTATGCCGTCCTCAGGAGGAAGGAGGAGTGGGGCTAAGGCCTCTTCATGCGGTCAGGAAGGCAGCTTGTGTGAAGATGGCCTGGAGATTCATCAAGGGGGGTCGCTTTGGGCGGAATGGATGACGAACCTATACTTAAGGATGACTAACTTCTGGGCCTGCAGGATAGACAATAATTTCTCGGTCACGTTTAAGGCCATTCTGAGGTGTCGGCCGGTGCTTAAGACCGCTATCTGCAGGAACATGAAAGATGGGGCGACCACCGACCTTTGGCTTGATCCTTGGTTGGGTTCCAGATCCTTGCTCGAGATATTGGGAGGTCAGCTGGACAGAGAGGCGGGCAGGGGGCTCACATGCAGTCGGATCATCAGAGATGGAGTTTGGAGGCCAGAAGGATATCCTTATACTGCTCAGCTTGCCGAGGAGATTCGCCTTATTACTATTGACGTTAGCCAGCATGAGGATTCCTGGAGCTGGGCCGGCCCAGGTTCGGGAGGAGGGTTAGGTCTATTCTGCATTCGTAGCTGCTATGACTTGGTTCGGACCCACCACGACCGGGCTGAGGAGGTGGACTTCATTTGGGGTAAGGGGATTGCCCGAAAAATGCAACTATGTGCCTACTGACTTCTACGGGGAAGACTGATGACGAGAGACAAGACTCCTCAGGTTTGGGATGCAAATCCCAGATGCCAAGTGCGTGCTATGTCATGGGGAGGACGAATCAATGGGGCATCTCTTCTTTGTATGTCCGACGACCTGGCACATTTGGACTGAGCAGTGCGTGCAGCTGAGATGAGGAGTTGGGGTGGATAGAGACATTCAGAGCATTCTTAGCTGGATCCGAGATCACAAAGGCCGGGATCCGGGGTGGGCCAGAAGAGCCAGAGTTCGTCTCGTTGCTTCCGTTTGGCACATCTGGAAGGAGCGAAACATACGTATTTTCGAGGGCTTGACTACCTCCCTATTGGAATTCTACATAACATAGAATTTGATGTATCAGTAATGGTCCCATAATATTATAATTTGGGGCATGAGAAGTTGTGATATTTATGTATTGTAATACCTTTTCTGCTATGTGCAAGGAATAAATTCACCATTATTCCAATATATATATATATATATATATATATATATATATATATATATATGAGGAAGGATAGGCATCCCCGCACTTTTTGCATCCCCAAGCATCCCCCTATTTACACCGTTGGATGGTGCTTTAAGTCATCTAATCTTAACCGTTGATTTACCAACGGTTAAGATTAGATGACTTAAAGCACATCTAATGGATGTGAACATGGGGATGCATGGGGATGCAAAAAGTGCGGGGATGCCTATCCTTCCTCTCTCTCTCTCTCTCTATATATATATATATATATATATATATATATATATATATATAGTCTTTATAGGCGACTGGAGAAGGCGAACGCACGCAGGCGAACCCTAGGGTTCTCCTCACCCCTCCTCCCCGACCGCCGGACCCTCTCGCGGAGGGGAGGAGACCTGGGAGGAAGGGAGGGGGCGGGCAGCCCCCTCTGGCCACTCAGGCCGCATGCCTCACCACTACCACTATGCTAGGGGTCTTTGTCATATAATATATATATATTTTTTTCTACCGCATGCCTCACCACTATGCTAGGGGTCATTGTCATTATATATATGACAATGCTAGGGGTCATTGTCATATATATATATATATATATATATATATATATATATATATATATATATATATATAGGAAGCGGATCAAAGGCCCCGCCCGCGGAGCCCCGTCGAAGCCCCACCCCCCCTTGCACCATCGGATCGCGCGGGGCCCGCGTGGGGCCCGCCCCCGCCCGCGCGATCCAACGGCTAAGGGAGGGCGGGGCTTCGGCGGGGCTCCGCGGGCGGGGCTCCCGATCCGCTCCCATATATATATATATATACTATGCTAGGGGTCATTGTCATATATTGTTGAATATTTGTGTTTATTTTATTGAAAATCTCATGGCTATATATAGCCTTACAATCCTTATTACATTAAACCCTCTGTGGAATATCCTGTGGCATATTCTGACATACCAAATATACACATGATATTCCAATATACTTATTCTAATATACCAGGGTAAAGTGCATTTAAACCCTCCCTAGATTTGCCTCGTTTGCAAAATAAGACCTTTTAGAAAACTTAAGCAGTTTGCACCTCCCGAAAAACCTATTTTGTTTAGAAAGGCCCTTATCCGTTAAATGGCCGTTAAGATTTAAAAAATATAAAAAAAATAGAAAAAAAATAGAAACTACCTAAACTACCCCCACCCTTCCCTACCAGCCCTTCCCTTCCCTACCTAAACTACCTAAACAGAAGAGCCAGAGTTCGTCTCGTCGCTTCCGTTTGGCACATCTGGAAGGAGCGAAACAGACGTATTTTCGAGGGCTTGACTACCTCCCTATTGGAATTCTACATAACATAGAATTTGATGTATCAGTAATGGTCCCATAATATTATAATTTGGGGCATGAGAAGTTGTGATATTTATGTATTGTAATACCTTTTTCGCTATGTGCAAGGAATAAATTCACCATTATTCCAATATATATATATATATATATATATATATATATATATATATATAGTTTTTATAGGCGACTGGAGAAGGCGAACGCACGCAGGCGAACCCTAGGTTTCTCCTCACCCCTCCTCCCCGACCGCCGGACCCTCTCGCGGAGGGGAGGAGACCTGGGAGGAAGGGAGGGGGCGGGCAGCCCCCTCTGGCCACTCAGGCCGCATGCCTCACCACTACCACTATGCTAGGGGTCTTTGTCATATAATATATATATATTTTTTCTACCGCATGCCTCACCACTATGCTAGGGGTCATTGTCATTATATATATGACAATGCTAGGGGTCATTGTCATATATATATATATATATATATATATATATATATATATATATATATATATATATATGCTATGCTAGGGGTCATTGTCATATATATATATATAATGCTAGGGGTCATTGTCATATATTGTTGAATATTTGTGTTTATTTTATTGAAAATCTCATGGCTATATATAGCCTTACAATCCTTATTACATTAAACCCTCTGTGGAATATCCTGTGGCATATTCTGACATACCAAATATACACATGATATTCCAATATACTTATTCTAATATACCAGGGTAAAGTGCATTTAAACCCTCCCTAGATTTGCCTCGTTTGCAAAATAAGATATTTTAGAAAACTTAAGCAGTTTGCACCTCCCGAAAAACCTATTTTGTTTAGAAAGGCCCTTATCCGTTAAATGGCCGTTAAGACTTAAAAAAATATAAAAAAATAGAAACTACCTAAACTACCCCCCACCCTTCCCTACCAGCCCTTCCCTTCCCTACCCCCCTTCCCCCCTCCGCCGGCGACCCAACCCTGACCAGCCCCCCTCTCCGCCGGCGACTCGACCCCGACCCCGACCCCCCCTCGCCCCTCCTCCCTCCTCTGGTGACCCGCCCCTCGACCCCCTCACCCCCCCCTTTTACCTCCGTCGGTCATCCCCGACCACCCCCCCTCCTCCCTCCGCCGGCAACCCGCCCCTCGACCCCCTCTCCCTCCTCCCTCCGCCGACGACCCAACCCCCTCACCCCCCCTCCTCCCTCCGCCGGTCATCCCCGACCACCCCCCTCCTCCCTCCGCCGGCAACCCGCCCCCTCCCCCTCCCCCTCCTCCTCCCTCTGCCGGTCATCCCCGACCCCCCCTCCCCTCCTCCCTCCGCCGGCGATCCGCCCCCGACCCCCTCTCCCCCCTCCTCCGCCGGCCATCATTGACCCCCCCGACCCGTCCCCACCATCGGAGAGAGGGGGGGGGGGGAAGGGGAGGGGTAAAATCGTCTTTTAAGACGATTTTTAACGGATTTTAACAGCGGGGGGGGGGGGGGGGAGGGGGGTGATTTGAGCATTTTTGTAACGGACTGTCTTTTTAGAATCAGCGAGTCTTTATTTGCATTTTCGTGACATCTAAGGAGGGTTTAAATGCACTTTACCCAATATACCAATACTCCCCCTTAAGATGGGTGGAAGATATTCATTAAGTCCATCTTGTCACATCCTCTAATCATGCTCACAGAGCTAAGTTCCTTGGTCAGTCCGTCTGCTACCTGATCCTTGGTTGGAACGTGGTCTAGCTCCAGTAGTCCACTATCCAACTTCTCCTTGATGAAGAACCTATCGATCTCGATGTGTTTGGTCCTTGTCGTGCTGTATTGGATTGTTGGCGATACTAATAGTTGACTGATTGTCACACCACAACTTCATGTTGGCTCCTTGATTCAGCTTCAGCTCCACCAGCATATTTTTCAACCATCGCAGCTCTGCAACTTCCAAGGCCATAGCTCTGTACTCCGCTTCAGCTGTCGATCTGACCACTATTGACAGCTTCTTACTTTTCCAAGAGATCAAGTTGTCTCCTACAAATATGTAGTATTCCGAGGTAGATCTCCTGTCATCAGCACAACTAGTCCAGTCAGAATCGCAGTAGCCCTCGATGCTCACGCGATTATTTTTTCTGAATATCAGTCCCTTTTCGGAGGTATCTTTCAAGTATCTCAAAAATCTGGTACACTGCGTCCATATGACCTTTCCGTGGGTCATGCATGTAGCGGCTCACCACACAATGCAGATATCAGGACGGGTGTGGCTTAAATAGATCAACTTGCCCACCACTCTGGTACCTATCCCGGTCAACTGGTTCCCAGCCTCAGCAGCCAGCTTGAACCTCTGATCTATCGGCGTCGCTGCAGGTTTGCATCCCAACATCCCTGTCTCTGAGAAAGAACAATCTCCTCTGCATCTCGAGCAATCTCAATTCCAAGGAAGTACCGAAGAAGGCCAAGGTTCTTCACCTTGAATTCCTTGCCAAGCTTTCTCTTGGGTCGGGCGATCTCCTGCTCATCATCTCTTGTGATAATCATATCGTCCACATACACCGCAAGCATGGTGATATGGCCTCCATTTCGACGGAAGAACACAGTATGATCAGCATTGATCTGCCGATATCCCATTCCTATCATCGTCCTCCTGAATTAGTCAAACCACGCTCGAGGAGATTGCTTCAGTTTATAGAGGGACTTCTTCAACCTGTAGACCTTGTGTACTGTCTGATTGGTGCCGAATCCTGGTGGTATTTTCATGTACACCTCCTCCACTAGATCTCCATGAAAAAAATGCATTCTTCACATCCAGTTGGTGTAGCTTCCATCCACCATTTGCTGCCAGAAAAATCAGTTAAAATTATAGGTCTGGGATGTTTTTTTTTCTTTCTTTCTGTAAAAGTATAACTATATGAATTGAGTCGATTCAACATAGTTGAGTCAAGACTCATCGAGCTTGTTCACGAGCTCACTAACCAAGTTTCTCATTTCAAGCTCATCTTGCTAATTAAGTTGAGTTGAGATTGCGAGCAGCTAATGATTTGCACTTCATCTCCAAATCCTTGATTCTGATAGCCAATTCACCCATCTCATGAAAAATGCATTTTTCACATCCAGTTGGTGTAGCTTCCATCCACCATTTGCTGTCAGAGAAATCAGGGTCCTGACAGTGCTCATTTTCGTCACGGGTGTAAAGGTCTCGTTATAGTTAATGCCGTATGTCTGACTGTATTCTTTTGCCACCAGTCGAGCTTTGTAGCGTTCAACCTGTCCATCTGGGTTCTGCTTCACTGTGAAGACCCACTTGCATCCGACTGCTCTCTTCCCTTTTGGCAGTTTTACTAGCTCCCAAGTGTGATTTTTCTCAAGAGCCTCCAACTCGTGCATCGCCACTTTCCACTTTGGATCGTTCTTGGCAACCTGCCAATTGTTAGGTACATTAATACTATCCAAAGACGCAATGAATGCTCCATAAGAAGGGGAGACAAACTGAGCAAGGTCCCAACCATATCTTACAGGAGGATTTTTCGCGTTGCTGCGAGTGGTCCTCCGTACTGATAATGGTGTGGGAGGAGTAGGTGTGGGAGTAGGAAGAATGATATCACCATGTTGGATATGTGTTTATTTTATTGAAAATTTCATGACTATATATAGCCTTACAATCCTCCTCATTACATTAAACCCTCTTTGGAATATTCATGGCTATATATAGCCTTACAATCCTCCTCATTACATTAAACCCTCTTTGGAATATCTTGTGACATATTCTGACATATCAAATATACCAACATGATATTCCAATATACTTATTCTAATATATATATATATATATATATATATATATATATATATAAGATTTTGATTGTGTTTCTGTGGGCCAAGGGTGGGCATAATTCTAGGTTTGGGATGTTTTTTTCTTTCTTTCTGTAAAAGTATAACTATATGAATTGAGTCGATTCAACATAGTTGAGTCAAGACTCATCGAGCTTGTTCACGAGCTCACTAACCAAGTTTCTCATTTCAAGCTCATCTTGCTAATTAAACTGAGTTGAGATTGCGAGCAGCTACTGATTTGCACTTCATCTCCAAATCCTTGATTCTGATATCCAATTCACCCATCTCATGAAAAATGTATTCTTCACATCCAGTTGGTGTAGCTTTCATCCACCATTTGCTGTCAGAGAAATCAGGGTCCTGACTGTGCTCATTTTCGTCACTGGTGCAAAGGTCTCGTCATAGTCAATGCCGTACGTCTGACTGTATTCTTTCGCCACCAGTCGAGCTTTGTAGCGCTCAACCTGTCCATCTGGGTTCTGCTTCACAGTAAAGACCCACTTGCATCTGACTGCTCTCTTTCCTTTTGACAGTTTTACTAGCTCCCAAGTGTGGTTCTTCTCAAAAGCCTCCAACTCGTGCATTGCCGCTTTCTACTTTGGATCGTTCTTGGCAACCTGTCAATTGTTAGGTACAGTAATACTATCCAAAGACGCAATGAATGCTCCATAAGAAGAGGAGATATGATCATATGAAACAAACTGAGCAAATTTCCAACCATATTTAACAGGAGAATTTTTCGCATTGCTGCGAGTGGTCCTCCGTACTGATAATGGTGTGGGAGGAGTAGGTGTGGGAGGAGTAGGAAGAATGATATCTCCGTGTTGAATATTTGTGTTTATTTTATTGAAAATCTCATGGCTATATATAGCCTTACAATCCTCCTCACTAAATTAAACCCTCTTTGAAATATCCTGTGGCATATTCTGACATATCAAATATACCAACATGATATTCCAATATACTTATTCTTATATAAGATTTTGATTGTGCTTCTGTGGGCCAAGGGTGGGCATAATTCTAGGTCAGATGTTTTTTTCTTTCTTTCTGTAAAAGTATAACTATATGAATTGAGGCGATTCAACATAGTTGAGTCAAGACTCATCAAGCTTGTTCACGAGCTCACTAACCAAGTTTCTCATTTCAAGCTCATCTTGCTAATTAAGTTGAGTTGAGATTGCGAGCAGCTACTGATTTGCACTTCATCTCCAAATCCTTGATTCTGATAGCCAATTCACCCATCTCATTGTCCCACACCACAACCTTGTGCACGCACATCACAGTCTAGTTGAATCAACATGATGGCATGGATACAAATGCAATTCCATATAGTAATATCATCTTACCTCGTTCAGACTCTTTTATAGTCTAGCGGAACTCGGGAATGCCCCTTGGTTGCATGAGCTTAAATTGCATATCTAAGAAGGTAATTTTGGTACCATCACTGAAGGCAGCCTTGCTCATAGATACCTTGGCCGTGAATTTGGCACAAGCACAGATGGCTGTCTGTTGATAGATGGTCATAAAAATTTCATCACTCGGTATCATCTTTCAACTAGCATGGATGTTGGTTTTGGTGTTTTCACCTGGTTTATTAAGGTTTAGCAAAAATATTTTGTAGTTCCTAGTATAATTTATGGCCCTTGAAGGTTGCTGAATCTCACTTCATATGCTAGGTTGATTCTTAACAATTATTTTGTCACAAGTGGTCTGTTGTTTTGCTGGTTTATATGCTTGAATTTTTCTATTTGCTGTCAGGGATATATATATTGGCTTCTCATTCCTTTTCACTCTTTTGCTTAATGTGCCATAGAGATAGAAAGCAATTCCCCATAGCAAATGCTTTGTATTATCTTACGTCTTCGTCTAGACTCTTTAGGTTCTAGGGGAACTTTGAATGTGCTCCTTAGTTGCATGAACCTAAACTACATATCCAAAAGTTAGGTCTACCTAGCTGCCAATTGCTCATATGGCATGACGTCTCATGTTCATAGCTTCCTCGGCTAAGAATTTGGCACCCGCATAGAGGGTTTACGTCAGATCAACAACTGGTCATAAAAACTTTGTCAAATCTTTATGGAGCTCTCTCATGCTCCATAGTCAACCCTATTCTACTGGGAGAAGGCTTGGATAATGATGATGAGTTCCACTGTTCATACTTGGGAAACAACTTTCTTCATTATGGCTTGCTGGCAATGGAATGTATAATTTGGTTGATCTATGCATTTACTTTGCGACAGTATAGAGAGTTTCCTTCCTTGTATTGGGGTCGGCAGATATATACAGTAGCATAACTTGGTCTTAGAAAGTTCGTCTTTGGCTCTGTCCTACTGTGGAGGCTGATTTTGAAAATTGCTTTTGAGCATATGCCCCACAATTAAGTTGAAAGCAACTTCATATAACGTTGGGCCAGCGCTTTATACTTGGACATAATGCACCTTTGACCCATAATAGATTCCAGTAAAGATGGTGATCTTGCTTGAACCTCCGGTTGATGCATGGCTAGGCTTATCAACTTGGATCAGTCCAACCTACTTACTGGATGGGCAGTTTCCAAATGTTTTTGAGCCTGGAACCGGCCCAATCGTATTTTGATTTCGTATTGTAGACATGCCAAACTATACATGGAGATAATGATATTGATGCCTTTTTCGGAACAATCCCTCACAATCCCAGAGTTTTGGAACTATATCTAATGACAAGAACTACTTTCATTGTCAGCTATGACAAATAAGAAACAATTTGGATAGGCATAAAAGACGTATATTGTCCTTTATAGAGGTTGCTATGGGAATTTTGCGAACATTTGATATAAGGCGTTCTGGTTGACCTAGTAGAAAACCATTAGTGAACTCTTGTAGGGTTTCATGCTGTCTCACGTTTCTTTGTTGTATCTGTTCTTATGCACATGTGCATGCTACAAAAGTAGAAGGATCTCATTCTATCTTTTTGCTTGAATTGTAGAAAAGAAGGCCAAGTAGGTTGTCTGAGTTGGAATCCCAGCTCCCACAACTCCAAGAGGATCTGAAGAAGACTAAAGATCAACTCAGTTCATCAGAGGCTTCGAAGAAACAAGCCCAGCAAGAAGCAGAAGATTTCAAGAAGCAGCTCCTGGCAATGACTGAAAAGCTCGAAGATTCGAAAAATCAGCTTGTGGAGTTTTCTGCTGTGGAAGAGGCTCGACTGCAAGAGCTCCGCAAAATCTCACAGGATCGGGATCGTGCATGGCAGTCCGAACTTGAAGCCATCCAGAAGCAGCACTCTGTTGACTCTGCAGCTCTAACCTCCGCCATGAATGAGATTCATAGGTTGAAGGTTCAGCTTGATATGGTTTTAAAATCTGAGGCAGACCAAGCAAATCATACGGACGAAGCCCAGACCGAGTTGCAGGCATTGAAGCAAGATCTGGCAGACACCCTTTCCATTGTTGAGAACTTGAAGACGGAGCTGTATAATAGTGAGAAGGCTGAAGCTGAGGCAGAGGCTAAGGTTGTTGAGACCCAACAGCAGTTGGAAGTGGCCAAGCTCACTGTGGAGACTCTTCGTTCGGAAGGGATGAAGCTCATGGAGTTGTTCAAATCTTCGATCTCTGAGTTGGAGGAGTCGAGAGCTCGAGTTTCCTCACTAGAAGAAACCCTGAAGAAGCTGCAAGAAGATCAGCTCCTTGCTGGTGGCTCATCACCGCCCCATTCATTGGATTCAGAGGTAGAACGACTAAAATCTGCACTTCAAGCAGCTGAGATCACGTATGAGGAAGAACAGACTCGGATCACAACACAGATACGATCTGCTTATGAAATGGTAGAGAGCGTGAAGATCGAGTCTGAATTGAGACAATCTGAACTAGAATCAGCTCTGAAGAATGCAATGGATGAGCTGGCTGAACTGAAGACGAGTCTACTGGACAAGGAAACTGAACTCCAGAGCTTATCTGATATGAATGCAGACCTGGAAGAGAAACTAGGAACAGGCCAACTAAAACAAGTGGAACCTGAGCTGGAGTCTAAGTTAACGAAGTCAGTTGCTGATGTTGCGGAGCTCAAGGCAAACCTTATGGACAAGGAGAATGAACTGCAGAGCATTTCTGAGGAAAATGAGCAGCTGAAACTGGAGATGGGGAAGAAGGAAGTGGAGAACACTAAGAGTTACGAAGCGGCAATAACTGAGATGGAGTTGGCAAAGGCCAAGGAGAAGGAGGCAGTGATGAAGCTTGGTTATGTCACTGAGGAGGCAGATAAGAGCAGCCAGAGAGCTGTGAGGATGTCCGAACAGCTGGAAGCAGCACAAACTGTGAACTCAGAGATGGAAGCTGAGTTACGGAGGCTGAGGGTCCAGTCGGACCAGTGGAGGAAGGCGGCTGAGGCAGCAGCAGCTGTGCTTACAACTGGAAACAACGGGAGGCACGTCGACAGGAGCAGCTCATTGGATGCTGAGTACCAATCTGTCGCAGGGAAGTTGATGAACTCCCCATTTTCTGATGATTTGGATGATGATTCTCCGAAGAAGAAGAACAACAATGTGTTGCGGAAGTTTGGTGGATTGTGGAAGAAGGGTCCGAAGTAAATATGGTTTAGACTGTTCTGAAGGTTAGTTCTACTTGTGGTTTTTGTCATATAAAATTATCTACTGGAGAAAAAACTAATAAATTCTTATTTCATTCTTATGGCCAGGAGCATGCTGATGGGAAGTGCAGTCTTTAGTTTTAGCCTTGTCTGAACTGCAAGCTTTGGTCATGTAGTTGTGTCACGTTGTATAAATTTTGAGTTTTTTTTCCCGATACATTTACCAGCAGATACATGGGTCTCGAGTTGACCAATGTTCTCTTTCTGTTCTGTGCACAATTTGAAGAAACGTTATCAGTGCCTTTAAATTGGATTTGCGTACGAACTTATGAGTTGGAGAAAGTCCATTCTTGTGCAGTTACTCGTGAGATATTCTGTAGGAAATAATAATGCCTTGTTCTCATTGCTAGGGTTTGTTACAATATATATAGTGTCTACATTTGGGCTTATGGGTATGGGCCATATTTACATTACCAATATAATCTAACACCTCCCCTCAAGTTGGAGCATGCAAGTCACAAATGTCCAACTTGGGAAGGAAAGAATCAAACACTTGTTTTCCAAAGGGCTTGGTGAAGATGTCAACCAGTTGAGAAGAAGTAGGAACATGCGAGGCTATGACGGTGCCATCTTTAATAGCATCGCGAACAAAATGCAAATCCACCTCAGTATGCTTACTGCGCTCATGAAATACCGGGTTCTGAGCTAGGTGCAGGGCTGACTGACTGTCACAATACACCGACATAGCAGACTCCTGACGAACGCCCAAACACACCAATAACTCCTTCAACCATTTCAACTCACAAACAAGCGCAGCAAGAGATCGGTATTCAGCTTCAGCGGAAGATCGGGAAACAGTTGATTGCTTCTTGGTCTTCCAAGAAATAGGAGACCCCCCCCCCCCCCCCCCAGAAATACCAACCAGCCTGTAACAGAGCGGCGAGTCAAGGGACAACTTGCCCAGTCGGAATCACACCAACCAGAAAGACGGAGATCACAATCAGCTTTCAAAAGAATACATTGTCTTGGTGCATTTTTAAGATATCTGACAACTCTCAAAGCAGCATACCAATGATCTTGTCGAGGCTCCTGTAAGAATTGAGACAAGATATGCACGGCATAGGCCAAGTCAGGGCGAGTAAATGATAGATAAATCAACCTCCCAACCAGCCTCCGATAAGTCTCTGCATCCGCCATCCTCGGACTAGTCGATTCTGCCAGCTTATGATTGGGCTCCATGGGAAAACCAGCAGGGCGAGACCCCATCAAACCGCATTCTGAAATGATGTCCAAAGCATACTTCCTTTGACACAAGGAAATTCCTTCCGCACTCCGAGCCACCTCTATGCCAAGAAAGTACTTCAACACGCCAAGGTCCTTCATGTGAAAGCAAGAACTAAGGTACTTTTTGAAAGCATCTAAAGCACATGTGTCATTACCAGACACAATCATATCATCCACATAGATCAAAACATGCAACTCTATCTTCCCTTTAAAAAAAGAGAAAAGGGAATAATCGGAATGTGATTGGATAAATCCATAGGATATCAGAGAAGCAGTAAGCTTAGCGAACCAACAACGTGGTGTCTGTTTCAATCCATATAGAGACTTACGCAGACGACACACTTTGTTGGGTTCACCATGCGAAAAATCTGGCGGCAACTTCATATATACTTCTTCTGTCAGATCACCATGAAGAAAAGCATTGTGCACATCCATCTGGTGCAAAGTCCAGCCTTTCACAGCTGCAACAGCCAAGAACGTCCGAACTGTAGGTATCTTAGCTACCGGGGCAAATGTTTCTGAATAGTCGATCCCCTCAACCTGATGGTTACCAAACACAACTAGCCGTGTCTTTAAGCGCTCAACACTGCCGTCAGATTTGTACTTTATTTTGTACACCCATCTACTTCCCAATGCTTTCTTCCCAGGAGGCAAATCGACAAGACTCCATGTCCCATTATCTTCCAGAGCCTGTATTTCAGTTTGTATAGCCGCGCGCCAGCCTGAATCTCGCGAGGCCTGGCGATATGAAGTAGGCTCAACACCTGCAGTGATGGCTGCAAGAAAATCTCTGTGTCCAGCAGTAAATATGTCATAACTTAGAAATTTTTTAGAGGATACGAAGTACCTGAGGATCTGACGGGAACAGATGAACTGTGGTGAAGGGGGGGACTTTTACTTCGAACAGCATTCGTCACAAAATCCTGTAATCGTACTGGCTGTGATTTCTTTCTCATACCTCTTTCCAATACTACCTCGTCGGACACCTCTGGCAACACTGTATCCCCTGTATTATTAGTAGTATCCGCATCACCCTCAGCGGACTCTCCTGTCAATACTTCTGCATCGACCTGTGCATCCTTGCCAGTCAGTGCCGAGCCACCAGCAACCACTCCAGCCTCAGCAACCGTAGCCGGCACCATCCCAAAAGCCTCTATATCGTCTCCCGGCACCTCAACAGATGTATGGCTTGTCGCAGAAGACATCTCGCTAGCAGAGCCACACCCAGGAATTTCTTTTTCATAAAAAGTAACATCACGGGACACAAAAATTCACTAGTCTCCAAATCATACAGTTTCCATCCCTTTTTATCAAGTGGAAACCCAACAAAGATACATTTTCTGCTCCTGCTAGCAAATTTATCATGTTGGGATTTCAAATCATACGCATAGCACAGACAACCAAAAATACGTAAATGATCATACGAAGGAGCCGAACCATATAAAACTTCATAAGGAGACTTAAAATGCAAGATACTAGAAGGGGTCCTATTTTCTTACCCATCAGACGATCAGAGCCAGTCGCGACGGAGTAGCTGGACGCAACATCATCTGCCATCGCGGATGTCGGGTGGACAAAAATTTTGTACAACGTCGACGAATCGGCCGCTGATGGACGGGGTCGACGGCGAATCGGCCGCGATCAGGTGCGCCGGATCTGGCACGTAGGGGCGAGTGGATGTCGGGTGTACAAAAATTTGTACAACGCCGACGAATCTACGAAAGAGATAAAAGATATTTTTGTTTTGTTTTTTTGTTTTGTTTTGTTTTGTTTTTTTTTTATCTCTTCACAAAGAAACTAGAAGTCCAGACTTCAAGATTATGAAAAAATTGAAGAAGTCCTCCCTGGCAAATATAAACGTCAAGATTTGCTCGGACTTTAAGACCTTTTGCTCGGACTTGAAGAAGTCCTCCCTGGCAAATATAATCTTCAAGATCTGCTCGGACTTCAAGGTCTGAACTTAAAAAAAAAGTGGGAATTCCTCCCTGGCGCAACTCTTGCCGAGGAAGAATTGTGGGAAGTTCTCCCTGGCGCCGATCGCGGATTCGCCGAGGTAGAAGTCCTCCCTGGCGCCGATCGCGGAGCCTCTGGTCACGCCGCTGCGGGAGATGAGCACGTTGACACGGGACTTCGTCAAGTTTGGGACGGTACTGCCGAAGAGCGCCGGGTTCGGTGAGGGCGCGTGGAAGGTCGGCCGGATCGAGGATGTTGAATATGACGGCTAGGGTTTTTGTGGAGGCTCTGATACCATGTAGGAAATAATAATGCCTCTCAGACTAGCCTCAATAGTGCTCCCATCAGGCAAAATCACAGGACAGACAGGGCCCTCAAAACAATCAACTAAACAGTCACGAGAGCCTGTCGCATGAAGAGTAGCCCCAGTATCGAATATCCAAGGGACAGAAGAATTCTTAGCCATCAGACGATCAGAGTTTGAAGAACCAGGGTTGGAAGAATCGTCGTTACCCAGCAAGCTCATCAGTTTCTGCCATTGTTCACCTGAGAGTGGTGAATGATACCCTCCATGCATCATATCCGCCGAACTCCCAGCAAGACCAGCAGCGACACCATGACCAGCAACGGCAACATGATGAACAACCCCTGCGCCACCAGCACCACGTCCCCCATCACGTCTCTGTGGTGGTGCCGGCCCTCTGCCACTACCACCACCACGTCCGCCCTCACGCCGAGGACGAGTCTCCCACCACTCTGGATAGCCAATCTTGGCAAAGCAAGTTGCAACATCATGACCTGTTTTCTTACAATGAGTACAGACCATACCTGATTTGTCCCTGGAATCTGAGGTTCTACTATTAGAAGTAGTAGAAATACGAGGTGAAGACTTGATAGCCAGCGCCATCACCTCCTCAGTAGCGGATTGGATCTGAGATTTTCGCATATCCTCCTCCTCACGTACTGCCTGGTATGCCCGATCTAAACTTGGCTGAGGATCCTGAGCCAGAAGATTAGATCGGGTATGACCATACAACTCAGCATTCAACCCATACATAAAGTCCTGAAAGTTCTTACCCATAGGGCACGAGAGCCTGTCGCATGAAGAGTAGCCCCAGTATCGAATATCCAAGGGACAGAAGAATTCTTACCCATCAGACGATCAGAGTTTGAAGAACCAGGGTTGGAAGAATCGTCGTTACCCAGCAAGCTCATCAGTTTCTGCCATTGTTCACCTGAGAGTGGTGAAGGATACCCTCCATGCATCATTGTCACGCCCCAGAACCAGAATACTGGAGAGCGGGGGCAGACATAGCCAGCTACGTATATTGAAGTGCAACCCACCTCGCTATACGGTCACGGCTGTCTAGATACATGAGGGTTTACTACAAGCCAACAGTCTCCTATGGTCATGAACAAGCCTAGTGTCTCAATCACAAGCAAGTAAAAGTTACAAGATGTATGATCATTAAATATACAATAGTAAGGCATCCCAAACATTACATATTCAGCTGATCATGAAGCTAGTCATTACAAAATGTTAGGACTAGCAAGAGTTTAGTCATACATGATCAACCCTAGGATCTGTTAATCATGTTACAGCCCGTAGGCAGACAGTAAGTAAGTGCAATCGAGCTAAACAGGTGCTCGTCGGCTAAATGCCTCAAAAGAATAATTTTACAATAGAGTGGAAGAGCCAAAAATAATCCACTCGTTGCCAGGGTTCCATCTAGTGGCCACCATCTGGCTGGAAGGCCGGTAGATCCTCTGGAGCTGCTCCGAAATTTGGCCATACAAAACCAGCTGGGTCAGACCCCAGAAAGAGCAAATGCCACAAGGAGCTTCACTTAAGAACTAAAACCAGCAGTCAGCACAGGAATATAAATAATATAATAAAAGACAGGAAAATATAAATAAATGGTAAAAAACTGGAAATAAGGAAAACATGCCAGGGTGATATACGACGAGATAACCATGGAACTATTCAGATAGCCAGGTTACAACCCGTAAACCAAACAAGGACCGGGGTTGTAACCTTTTGTCTGAATGGAGCTTGGTTTCTCACCATTTATCGAAAAAATAAATACAAGTATGCTGGTCATGTAACAGTCTGGAACAAGATCAGGGCAATACTAGACTGGTTAGACTCCATCCAATCATTTCACGGCCAAGCAAGACCTACGGCTTGATAATTTAACTAACTAGGGTTATCACAGTCCTAGTTACTAACAAGATGCAGTGAGATTATTCCACAGCCACAAGCCCTGCAGACTATCCAGGTTACCCAGGACGAAAGATTAGGGTTGAATTCAGGTGGGTACATCGTCCAGGAAACGCATGTACCCTTAAGTAGCTTGAAGGGTGCAACACATAACAGTGTGCTGGAAATGTGCCCTACTCGACGGCAGGCTACAGATCCCAGGTGCGCCCAGGTAACGGGATTGCCTGTAGCTGGGAAATCTCTTCATGACTAATGTGTTAATCTAGTTATTAACCTTAGTCCATTTCAATAGGTACTCCTGACCGTGGTACTCAGGAGTCCCCTCCTAGACATGATGCAAGATAGGACTGGATTATTTGTACATGCACAATCACCCACGGTGTCCAGGATTAATTATACAGGTCATGTCATGTCAGGTAGCCTGTCGTAACAGCTTATCAGATATAACATGTCAGGTCATCATATCAAGTGTACGAGTCAGGAGTGCGCCACGACGGGCCACTATCCGGTCATGTCAGGTCATTATGTCAGGAGTGCACCACTACGGGTCACTATCGTGTCATGCTCAGGTATCATTTCTAAACATATCAAGTAATTTCGAGAATTATCAAGTTCAGGTCAAAAGGCGTAAGGATATAAAATGGACGTTAAATATCTAATAAAATATCAATATACAGGGCTATAAATCCAGGATAAGGAAAATAAAACCAAACTGACATGCTAATATAAGATCAAGTCTGCCAAAGGCCATACACTCAGGTAGGCACACGCTCAGGTAAGCATACGCTCCCAAAAGGTAGCGTAAAAAGGCAGCGTATGGGGGGTCACAAAGCTCTCGGGTTAAACCAGGGTGACAAGATAGGCTAGCGTACGCTCAAGCCAGCGTACGCCTTGCTCGCTCAAGCTAGCGTACCAAGGCACGCGTACGCTCAAGCTAGCGTACGCTCAAGACATGCTGCCAACAGGCAGCGTATCAAGGTGAGCGTACGCTCACTAAAGAGCAGCGTACGAAGGCACGCGTACGCTCGCTAAAGAACAGCGTACGAAGGCTAGCGTACGCTCGCTAAAGAGCAGCGTACGAAGGCTAGCGTACGCTCGCTAAAGAGCAGCGTACGACTCAGCGGCATAAGCTAAAAAGCTAGCTCACTGTTCACTGTCTTCTTCAAAGTGCAAGAACAGCAAGAACTCCATGGATGGAACCCAAAACTCCAAATGCTCATAACTTGGTCAAAACAAGTCCGAATCTATCCTTCTAAAGGTCAAAATTGGGTAGAATAAAATTATCTACAACATGGAACCATAAAAACTTGAAAACAAAGGAGTTTGATAGATCAAAACCACCAAAATCCGAAAATACTAAATTATAGATCTACAAGAATCAAAGCCTCAAAATGAAAAATGACAAGTTCTAATGTGGTTTAGAATCATGAGAAGAAGCTAATGGAACCATAAAAAATGAGTTCTCTTGTGGAAGCAAGTTGCACTTGCCTAAGGGTTGGGGAGTTGTGGAGAGGAAGGAAGAAGAAGAAGAAGAAGAAATAAATGAGAGTTATGGAGGAGAGAGAAGGTTGGTGGGGAAATAAATATCATGGGTTGGTGGTAGGTAGGGGGTTCACCTTGTTCCATGATGGATCAAGCAACCAGCCGGTCAAACCAAACCAACCCAAACCGAGAGTTAAACCAAGCCAAGAAAACTAAACAAGGAACAATACAAGAAAATACGTACACGTATTTCCAAAATACGTAATACGAACCACAGGCATTACAACTCTACCCACCTTAAAAGAATTCCATCCTCGGAATTTAATTAAGAGGCTAGAGAGACAGGAACAAGCTACACTATTCACAGGCAATTATACTAGGCAATCAATCAATCATGCAAGCAAGGAATTGATGACATGAGGCATAAGAAAGACATTATACCTCACGAGTCAAACAAATCGGGGTATCGTGATCGGATATCATCCTCACGCTCCCACGTTGACTCCCCCAAAGAGTGATGACCCCAAGCAACTCGGACTAACTTGATAGTCTTGTTCTTGAGGATCTTCTCTCTTCGATCCAATATAGACACGGGCCTCTCCTCATACGAAAGGTTGGTACCAACAACCAATTCCGAATGATCCAGGATGTGGCTCGGGTCTGGAATATACCGTCGTAATTGGGATACATGGAATACGTCATGCACCTCGCTTAGCGACGGTGGAAGAGCGAGACGATAGGATACATCTCCTACTCGCTCCAGAATATCGAACGGTCCTATATACCTAGGACTAAGCTTTCCCCGTACGCCGAAACGAATGACGCCACGGTTAGGCGAAATCCTCAGGAATACATGATCGCCGACCAAGAACTCGAGAGGGCGCCGATGAGAATTGGCCCAATGGCGCTGGCGATCTTGGGCAACTCGAAGGTGATCTCTGACTCGCCTGACGACTTCAACGGTCTGAGCAATCATTTCTGGACCAAGCATCTGCCTCTCTCCAACATCATCCCAGGCTAACGGGGATCTGCACTTCCTGCCATACAGTGCCTTGAACGGTGCCATCTGGATACTGGCCTGGAAACTATTGTTGTATGAGAATTCCACCAGGTGCAAATGATCTTCCCATGAACCACCAAAGTCAAGTGTGCAAGACCGCAACATGTCTTCAAGAGTCTGGATCGTGCGCTCCGACTGGCCATCTGTCTGCGGGTGATATGCTGAACTGAACTGGAGGTGAGTCCCCAAACTCTCTTGCAAGCTACGCCAAAAGTGCGACGTAAATCTTGAATCTCGGTCCGAGGTGATACTGACTGGCACTCCGTGCAATCTGATAATCTGTCTGAGGTACATCTCCGCTAGCTGAGCCGTCGACTGACCAACTCTGAACGGGAGAAAGTGAGCCACCTTTGTGAGCCGATCAACTATAACCCAAATAGCATCTCGACCAGCTGGGGATCTAGGTAATCCAGTCACGAAATCTATGGTCACATGCTCCCACTTCTATTCTGGAATCGGTAAGGGCTGAAGAAGTCCAGCCGGTCTCTGATGTTCGGCTTTAACTTGTTGGCAAACCAAACACCGAGAGACAAACCGAGCTATCTCCCGCTTCATGCTATTCCACCAGAAGTGCTGACGGATATCACGGTACATCTTCGTACTGCCAGGATAGATGGAATACTGAGAACTGTGCGCCTCTGACATGATCTCTTGTCTGATATCTCCACTGGGTACACAAAGACGCTTACCATGCCTGAGTGTACCATCCTCATGAATACATAACTCTGGTCTTCGTCCTGCTTCACACTCTGCTCTGAGTCGCTGAAGCTTGGAATCTGCTGACTGCGCCATCCGGATCCTCTCGACTATAGTGGACTGAACTTGCATACTGGCCATCAATGCCACACTGGAAGGGAGAACAACTTCAATACCCATCTTCTGAAGATCTGCTAACAGCTCGGGTTGTGCTGTTAGGAAATAAGCTCCGGCTCTCCTGCTCAATGCATCTGCTACGACATTGGCCTTCCCAGGATGATACTGCAAGCTGACATCATAATCCACAAGAAGCTCCAGTCACCTCCTCTGACGCATGTTAAGATCCTTCTGGGTGAAAACATACTTCAGGCTCTTGTGGTCGGTGAAAATCTCTACCATGTCTCTATACAAGTAGTGCCTCCACAACTTAAGTGTAAACACTACTACTGCCAGCTCCAAGTCATGGGTTGGGTAATTCCTCTCATGATCACGAAGTTGTCGTGATGCATAAGCTATCACCTTCCTATGCTGCATCAGAACACATCCTAAACCTCTGCCTGAAGCATCACAATACACTGAGAATCCTCCGGTTCCATCTGGAAGCGTGAGAATAGGAGCTGTTATCAATCCTCGCTTCAACTGCTCAAAAGAACTCTGACACTCTGCTGTCCAAGCAAACTGTGCATCCTTGCGGGTCAACTGGGTCAATGGCGCTAAAATTCGAGCAAAATCTGAAACAAACCGTCGGTAATAGCCAGCTAATCCAAGGAAACTGCGAACCTCTGCAACTGTGATGGGCACTGGCCACGACTCAATGGCCACAATCTTCTGGGGATCCACTTCTACTCCTCCTCTGGTGATGATATGACCCAAGTACGAAATGCGATCGAGCCAGAACTCGCATTTACTGAACTTAGCATATAACTGGTGCTCTCTGAGAGTCTGAAGAACCACACGAAGATGCTGCTCATGCTCCTCCTTACTCTTGCTGTAGACCAGAATGTCATCCAAGAACACGATCACAAACTGATCCAAGTAAGGCATGAAGATGCGATTCATGAGGTCCATGAATACTGCCGGCGCATTGGTTGCTCCAAAAGGCATAACAAGGAACTCCCAATGCCCATATCTCGATCTAAAAGCTGTCTTTGAGATATCCTGCTCTCTGACTCTGATCTGGTGATAACCTGAGCGCAAATCAATCTTCGAGAATACTGATGCCCCCTTGAGTTGATCAAACAAGTCATCTATCCTCGGAAGAGGGTATCTGTTCTTGATTGTCACTGAGTTCAAGGTACGATAATCAACACATAACCTGGACGTACCATCCTTCTTTTTCATAAGAAGCATCGGGGCTCCCCAAGGTGATCCACTAGCACGAATGAATCCCTTGGTTCTGAGTTCTTCAATCATCTTGTACAATATCTCCAACTCTGACGGCGCCATCCTGTAGACTCTCTCTGACACTGGGGCTGTCCCGGGAATCAAGTCTATGGTGAACTCGATCTCCCGCTCCGGAGGCATACCTGGAAGCTCTTCTGGAAAAACATCTGGGAACTCATCCATTATCCTGGGCAACTGAACTGCTGCTACTGCCATCAGCAATACTGGAGGAGAAGGCTTAACCTCGCCTCGAGAGAAAGAAAACTCCGGCTCTCCTGGAATGCTAAAAACAACCCTGCCAAAGTGGCAGTCTATCCTAGCATACTGGTTCCTCAACCAATCCATCCCTAGGACCACATCATAATCGACCATCGGGAATTCTATCAATCTAGCGGGGAACTCTCTACCGCTAACTACGATCCGACACGAGGAAAACACTCTATCTACTCCCACAAGTCCGTTACCAGTAAGTATATTGAGCCTTACTGATAATGACTCGGGCTCCAATCCTACCCGTGTCGCGAATCGTGCAGACATAAATCGGCCGCATATCCGTCGACTGTCCTGCCACCTTGCTTCAGATTGGTAAACCTCGTCTGCAGATCATACCGAGCCACGGCATCGAAATACTTGGTCTGGAATCTCTCCCGGAATACTACCCAAGCAATGGGGGCTGCTAATCCAACGGCCTGTGCTGTCCACCAGTTGCGGGCAAGATCTAACAACTGCAGGCGCACCACGGCTACCTTTTCGTTCTCTGGAGTCTTGGCTGCTTCTAGAATCACCTCTGTGTCCTGAAGCCATGCATCTGCCGCGATAGCATCTTCACTACCGTCGAAGAATGGAGGGTTCAAGCGCTTGAAGCTGTTGGCAGCGCTGTTACCCTGATGACCACCTCGGGTCAAAGCATCCGCCACTGCCTGTTGCAAGGCATCTCCACGACGATCTTGAGAAGCTATCAAGGTCCTGACGAGCCCTACCAAAGTACCATCATCAGGCTCGATAGGCTGAACAGGCTGAACTGGGGGCTCTTCTCCAATAGGCTCGACTCTGGAGGCTACTCCGGAATGCTGGGCTTGATCTCCGGGTTGCTGCTGGTCCGCGAGAGGTGCTCCGCCTTGCTGGTCGGTAGGACCACGAACAATACCGCTGAAGAAGATGACATAGGGAACAATAAGGAAGGACCAGGACAGATCAACGATACAAGCATATGATCAGGGCAAGAATCCAGGGATTCAGAAGATACGAGTAGAGATCAAGAACGAATACTGATTGAGACATCTATTCGGTAAACCCTCACATATCTTGATTTACAAGACCTGCATGGGCCACCACTTAAACCATGTCACGCCCCAGAACCAGAATACTGGAGAGCGGGGGCAGACATAGCCAGCTACGTATATTGAAGTGCAACCCACCTCGCTACACGGTCACGGCTGTCTAGATACATGAGGGTTTACTACAAGCCAACAGTCTCCTATGGTCATGAACAAGCCTAGTGTCTCAATCACAAGCAAGTAAAAGTTACAAGATGTATGATCATTAAATATACAATAGTAAGGCGTCCCAAACATTACATATTCAGCTGATCATGAAGCTAGTCATTACAAAATGTTAGGACTAGCAAGAGTTTAGTCATACATGATCAACCCTAGGATCTGTTAATCATGTTACAGCCCGTAGGCAGACAGTAAGTAAGTGCAACCGAGCTAAACAGGTGCTCGTCGGCTAAACGCCTCAAAAGAATAATTTTACAATAGAGTGGGAGAGCCAAAAATAACCCACTCGTTGCCAGGGTTCCGTCTAGTGGCCACCATCTGGCTGGAAGGCCGGTAGATCCTCTGGAGCTGCTCCGAAATCTGGCCATACAAAACCAGCTGGGTCAGACCCCAGAAAGAGCAAATGCCACAAGGAGCTTCACTTAAGAACTAAAACCAGCAGTCAGCACAGGAATATAAATAATATAATAAAAGACAGGAAAATATAAATAAATGGTAAAAAACTGGAAATAAGGAAAACATGCCAGGGTGATATACGACGAGATAACCATGGAACTATTCAGATAGCCAGGTTACAACCCGTAAACCAAACAAGGACCGGGGTTGTAACCTTTTGTCTGAATGGAGCTTGGTTTCTCACCATTTATCGAGAAAATAAATACAAGTATGCTGGTCATGTAACAGTCTGGAACAAGATCAGGGCAATACTAGACTGGTTAGACTCCATCCAATCATTTCACGGCCAAGCAAGACCTACGGCTTGATACTTTAACTAACTAGGGTTATCACAGTCCTAGTTACTAACAAGATGCAGTGAGATTATTCCACAGCCACAAGCCCTGCAGACTATCCAGGTTACCCAGGACGAAAGATTATGGTTGAATTCAAGTGGGTACATCGTCCAGGAAACGCATGTACCCTTAAGTAGCTTGAAGGGTGCAACACATGACAGTGTGCTGGAAATGTGCCCTACTCGACGGCAGGCTACAGATCCCAGGTGCGCCCAGGTAACGGGATTGCCTGTAGCTGGGAAATCTCTTCATGACTAATGTGTTAATCTAGTTATTAACCTTAGTCCATTTCAATAGGTACTCCTGACCGTGGTACTCAGGAGTCCCCTCCTAGACATGATGCAAGATAGGACTGGATTATTTGTACATGCACAATCACCCACGGTGTCCAGGATTAATTATACAGGTCATGTCATGTCAGGTAGCCTGTCGTAACAGCTTATCAGATATAACATGTCAGGTCATCATATCAAGTGTACGAGTCAGGAGTGCGCCACGACGGGCCACTATCCGGTCATGTCAGGTCATTATGTCAGGAGTGCACCACTACGGGTCACTATCGTGTCATGCTCAGGTATCATTTCTAAACATATCAAGTAATTTCGAGAATTATCAAGTTCAGGTCAAAAGGCGTAAGGATATAAAATGGACGTTAAATATCTAATAAAATATCAATATACAGGGCTATAAATCCAGGATAAGGAAAATAAAACCAAACTGACATGCTAATATAAGATCAAGTCTGCCAAAGGCCATACACTCAGGTAGGCACACGCTCAGGTAAGCATACGCTCCCAAAAGGTAGCGTAAAAAGGCAGCGTATGGGGGGTCACAAAGCTCTCGGGTTAAACCAGGGTGACAAGATAGGCTAGCGTACGCTCAAGCCAGCGTACGCCTTGCTCGCTCAAGCTAGCGTACCAAGGCACGCGTACGCTCAAGCTAGCGTACGCTCAAGACATGCTGCCAACAGGCAGCGTATCAAGGTGAGCGTACGCTCACTAAAGAGCAGCGTACGAAGGCACGCGTACGCTCGCTAAAGAGCAGCGTACGAAGGCTAGCGTACGCTCGCTAAAGAGCAGCGTACAAAGGCTAGCGTACGCTCGCTAAAGAGCAGCGTACGAATCAGCGGCATAAGCTAAAAAGCTAGCTCACTGTTCACTGTCTTCTCCAAAGTGCAAGAACAGCAAGAACTCCATGGATGGAACCCAAAACTCCAAATGCTCATAACTTGGTCAAAACAAGTCCGAATCCATCCTTCTAAAGGTCAAAATTGGGTAGAATAAAATTATCTACAACATGGAACCATAAAAACTTGAAAACAAAGGAGTTTGATAGATCAAAACCACCAAAATCCGAAAATACTAAATTATAGATCTACAAGAATCAAAGCCTCAAAATGGAAAATGACAAGTTCTAATGTGGTTTAGAATCATGAGAAGAAGCTAATGGAACCATAAAAAATGAGTTCTCTTATGGAAGCAAGTTGCACTTGCCTAAGGGTTGGGGAGTTGTGGAGAGGAAGGAAGAAGAAGAAGAAGAAGAAATAAATGAGAGTTATGGAGGAGAGAGAAGGTTGGTGGGGAAATAAATATCATGGGTTGGTGGTAGGTAGGGGGTTCACCTTGGTCCATGATGGACCAAGCAACCAGCCGGCCAAACCAAACCAACCCAAACCGAGAGTTAAACCAAGCCAAGAAAACTAAACAAGGAACAATACAAGAAAATACGTACACGTATTTCCAAAATACGTAATACGAACCACAGGCATTATAATCATATCCGCCGAACTCCCAGCAAGACCAGCAGGGACACCATGACCAACATCGGCGACATGATGAACAACCCCTGCGCCACCAGTACCACGACCCCCATCACGTCTCTGTGGTGGTGCCGGGCCTCTACCACCACCAGCACCACGTCCGTCCACACGCCGAGAACGAGTCTCCCACCACTCTGGATAGCCAATCTTGGCAAAGCAAGTTGCAACATCATGACCTATTTTCTTGCAATGAGTACAGATCATACCTGATTTGTCCCTGGAATCTGAGGTTCTACTATTAGAAGTAGTAGAAATACGAGGTGAAGACTTGATAGCCAGCGCCATCACCTCCTCAGTAGCGGATTGGACCTGATATTTTCGCATATCCTCCTCCTCACGGACTGCCTGGTATGCCCGATCTAAACTTGGCTGAGGATCCTGAGCCAGAAGATTAGATCGGGTATGACCATACAACTCAGCATTCAACCCATACATAAAGTCCTGAAAGTGGTCTTCATCCCTCATAGCCTGGAGCTTGGCAGCAAGTTCACCACTGGTACAAGTTGGCAATGGGAAATAAGCAGCTTGTTCATCCCACAAAGACTGTAAATTTCCAAAATATGTTTCCACAGACATTGACGCCGTTTGTTTACACTCGGCCAAAGCCACCTTAATTTGTTGCTTCCGAGTACCGTTGCTAACAACAAATCTTTTCACCAACAAGTTCCACAATGGAAAAACCTCCTCAAAGTACGGCAAAGATTTCTTCAGAGACGGATCAATGGTATTAAGAACCCATAGAACCAATAGCGCTTGCACGCATCTCCAATCAAGCAATTTGCTAGCATCATTAACAGGTTTGATTTCAGTACCCTCCAGAAAAGTGATCTTTCGCCTAGAGATCAGGGAGAGACGTATCGACCGAGACCACTCAGCATAGTTTGGTCCACGGAAAACAATAGGAGTAATGATATTTCCTGGTTGATCAGCAGAACTCAGAAAATATGGATCCTTCGGATTAGGATAATTTGGGTTATGTGCACTGCCACCACCAGTCGCGACGGAGTAGCTGGACGCAGCATCATCTGCCATCGCGGATGTCGGGTGTACAAAAATTTTGTACAACGCCGACGAATCGGCCGCTGATGGACGGGGTCGGCGGCGAATCGGCCGCGATCAAGTGCGCCGGATCTGGCGCGTAGGGGCGAGTGGATGTCGGGTGTACAAAAATTTATACAACTCCGACGAATCTGCGAAATAGATAAAAGATTTTTTTTTTTACAGAAGAAACTAGAACATATAATCTTTCTCTGCACAGAAGGCTATTGGTGAACTTCAAGATTATGCAAATATAATCTTTTGCTCGGACTTCAAGATCTGGTTGGGTGAAGATGTTCTCAGCAAAAATAAAGACCATGGAACAAAGAAAAAGGCTCCATTCCAACTCCAATCACTGGAAAACTACTACTCAGAGGAGAAATATCCAAAGCACAAGGACATGGAGGATTATGCAGCATCCTTGAACCTGACATGGCGCAACTCTTGGGATCCCACCCTGGCGCAAAACAAATTGTGGGAAGTCCTCCCTGGCGCAACTCTTGTCGAGGAAGAATTATGGCAAGTCCTCCCTGGTGCCGATCGCGGACTCGCCGAGGAAGAAGTCCTCCCTGGCGCCGATCACGGAGCCTCCGGTCGCGCCGCTGCGGGAGGTGAGCACGTCGACACCGGACTCACTACAAGAAAATTTATTTCTTCCAACATTTTATAAACGTCGAGAAAAAGATAAAAAACGTTGGCATATGTATTCCCGACGTTTGTTCAACATTTTTTACAAACGTGGTCGTTGTCCTAGTTGGAAATTTACGACATTTAAGATAAACGTCGGTATAAGTAAAGCCAACGTTTGTAGCAACGTTTAATAAACGTCGAAAATTGTGTGATAAGGGGTGAAATTTTTCAACGTTTTAACAAAAACGTCAGAAATTGGACTAGTTTCCCAACATTCTGCAAATATGTTGGGATTTACTTTTCCAACCTTTTTCTCACAATTTTCCAACGTTTTAACAAAAACGTCAGCATAGGTATAGCCATTTAAAAAAAAAATTGAATACACCAAAATATCAGTATTGGTTTAACTTCCAAACCATTCCAGAGTCGATATCATAGATCTTCGAATCAACGTATACTAGAATATTAAGGGATAGTAAAACTCAAAAGTAATATTACTATATTGCATACACCAGAACAAAGGTTTTCAGGAACTTCACACGTCTACTATAATGCATACACCAGAACATTAAGAGGTACATATGAAATAAAGCTCCTCTGCACTGTAGTTACGAAATGATATGTTACTCGTCTGTTTTTGTTACAAAGGGGTACTTTACCAATTCGGATTACGGTAAGCTTTCAAGTACAAAAGGTGTAAATCATAAATCATGAAGCAACAAAGAGACTAATGGACCTTTACACAGAGAACGGGAGCTTTATGACCATTAAACTTATGTAAAGGTGATCCAACACTGCCAGAAGTACAATTTTTGCGGTCAAAGAAACCTACAGAATTTTTGCCGACCTGCAAAAAATGACATAACGAGTTAAACAATACACGAGTGTTAATAATCATTGGCATATGAAGTGAAGATGGAATAAGAGTCTAACAAAGCCACTAAAGAGATTAAGATCAAAAGAAGCAAATAAGCCCATTCCAAAGAATGCACACCTGGTAAGGATGAGATTTACATCATATGGATTACAATCAACACAGTGGATATCAATGTAAGATGCAAAAATACAAACTTGTTGCAGCTTCAAGATGGAAAAAAATATATAAATGGAGAAAATGTCAAAGAAGCACTTGCATTAAAGAGGGGGGGGGGGGGGGGAAATCTAAAAGAAGCACCTGCAATGAATTTTTTCTTGTACTTTGTCGATTTATACTCATACTTTTGTCGTCCCGATTTCTTTCTGTTTGCCAAATTGCTAACAAGGCTGCAGGGTGGTTGTTAAATTGTGCTATCAGTATATATACAAACATATGTAGACGAAAAATTCGTACTTGAGCAACAGAAAAAATAGAACATCCCACATTAGTTCCTATACCATAAATAAATACATGAAAGGTGCAACAGATTTCTTACTAGCACACAACATTCTTAAAGTAGATAAAAACAATAACAAACCATATCAGGGCAAGACTTCGCAGAACCAAGTTGAGCATGACGGTTAGGCTGAGCTTTGACATCCCAAATGAGAACCTGCATACAAACCTTAGTGACTTAAGTTATAGTTGACTCATCCTTTTGTATACTTAGCCTAATACACAATTGGAAGAAAAAGAATAGACGAGATGCATAAAATCAGAAGACCTACATCTGGGTTATCTGTATGCGTTGCGGCTATTTTACTATTTTGAGGCAGCTCTCTGATTCTGTTAACCTACAATAGAAATCATATATACTTAGCAGTGCCGGTGCGTCAAGATTTAAATACACTATCATCTACAACATTATCAGTACCCTAAGAGTAAAGTATTAGACCTTTCAAGGATCTAACCATATTCACCAGAAAATGGAAGACAACGAATTCATGTAGTCAGAAAGCTTTATTATTCGTTTTCCTGTAGGGAAGCAGTACCAATCTGTGACACCAAGATACTATACCACAATATGTAATTATGAAGCAAAGGGGCATCAACTGTCATTTGATGGAAAGCACCTAATCAAGAACGTAAGATGAAATAGAGAGGCCTAAGTTACACTGGTTAGTATAATTTTATAATGAGCAACTTTTTGACCAAAATCTTGTCAGTTAATGCGAGAGCCATGAGATGAAGGCCTAGAATGCACATCGTGTTAAGAGATAAAGTCCACAAAAGCCGAGCAAAGACTAAGATGTTCAATCAAAATACAAATGAAATTTGTTACTTATGTTTCCCTTTCCTAGAATAGAGTGAGCAAAGACTAATATGTACTAACCACTACAATCCATTTTAATTAAGAGACCAGAGTTACAAGCTGGGGAGATCAAATTACATCCCAATAGTTTTCATGTGAGCATACTTGTGTATCCAAATCGCCTTTCTAGAGAGAAGAACAAAAGTGATCAAAGGAACCCATATGACTATCAGTTTAATCAAACTTCTTTGACCAAACATTCCAAACTAATGGCTAATATTATACTATCCTTTAACAGTCGACACCGTGTATATTAGATTCAAAAGCATTACTGATGTCCACCATCAATATATAGCTCAATTCTAATTTTATTCAGAAAGCACAGTCGACAAATAAAATTGCTGGGAGTCTGCTGGGGAAGCTGAGGGAAATGGCAAAATTAATATAGTCATTAAATATAATTCCCCTTTAATTAGACAGTGAATAAACTGGTAAAGGAGGCTTTCCGCCTTTTTCAAGGTAAGCTGAATAACATTTCTCAAAACATTGAGAAGAATTGCATACCTGGTAAAGTTTCAGGTCGCAAGACAAGACGCTGAGAATCCCACTCACAAATGCATCACCAGCACCTGTTGTGTCGACACATTTCACTTTGAGGCCCTTGACCTTACCTTTAAATAGCTGCATAGGATCAGTGATGTTAGATGCCATGATCAGTCGAGCTCTAAATATATTGAGCTATAGATATTGGAAATATATCAAAACTAGTCATTATGAACTTACTAATCAAATCTGCATTGCCTCTAGTTTATCAGCTAGACATGCACACACCAGATAATTTATATCACGAAGAATAACAAACTGACATATGCAAAGTTTGAGATCAAACAGTACTTACTGTAGTGCTTCTAATTTATTTTCTCAAAAAAAGTAGTACTTCTAGTAGGCTGGTTGGGAATGAAATTTGAATTAGTCTACCTTGGTATAATATCTGCATCCATCTCCACCTTCCGTTACAAGAAGAAGTTTAAGGTTGGGATGGAAAAGCTTCTTCAATACAATATCATCATCATAAGCATCGTCTCCTCCGGTTAGAAATGTAATTCGTCTTCGCTTATTTGGCATCAACATAGAACTAGCTTACTAAGAGGAAGCTGAACTGTACTGAGTAACTTTGACAAAAATATGTAGAGAGTTCTTTGAAAACAATGTCATTCATGCACATAACACAAAGGTATACCTTGATGATATCTGCTTCATCCCATATGCTCATGATACCCTCACGTGCAGTGTTGGCAGATGGCCACAGAGGCAGTCTCAAATTAGGATCATACGACAGAACACTCCCTGAGCTTTTAGCTATCTGCATTGCCTGAATGCAAACCTTGAAGAACAATTCCTCGTATTATGCCAACACCCCATTTTCCATCAAGAGGTTGTTCTACAGCTACTGAAACTGCAACCATATCCCCCTCCTTACCATGAGCACTGTAAGCCAAGACACCAGGAACAAAAACCTACATATCAAGCATGATAAAGGAAAGTAAACATGTATAGTATGCAACTATAAGTTCAAAATTGAAATCAGTGGAAAGATACAGAAGATGCAACAAATCTAGTTGACTAGTTCCACAAGAATATTCATATTTTGAAATGCCTCAAATAGAAAAGGAAGAAAACAAAATGTAGGAAACACAGGTACAATATAAATTGACGTACACAAAATAAATTTAACAGAGGGAAGTCACACACAAGTAGAATGTTATGGCTCCTGCTCACGATATGATACAAACAATGCCAGCTTAACTCTGCATTGAACATGCGAGCATTAAAACAAAATGATCCAAGTGATCTGACATAATTTGCAGAAGAACATTCTCCAGTTCCTCTATGCATGTAGAAGAGACATGCTCAATCCCATGGTTACAGTCCTACAAGTTAAATGCATACAACAATTACATAGCCTATAAGAAGAAAAAGGATATGGCATTTGCTAATGTTAGAGAGGATATAACCCTTGATTGAGCAAAATAAAAGAAAACGATTCATGTAGCAGACCCCAAAACTTTGGGATAGAGTCTTTTAGACTATACAAATAATAAAGCAAAAGTGAAAGTTAGAGTACTAAAGAACGAAACTTTTCCTTGATGGAAAGAAAAGAAGGTGAGATATACCAAAGTCAAAAATAAAACTTTAAAAATAGTCATAATGCATTAAAGATAGTAAAACAAAGGTGAAACTCAGGACTACAAGTCACGATGAGAAAAAACTGAACAAGCCTGCTAAGAAGCATATAGATTTATATAGGAAAGACAAGCAAAACAAGAACATGTAGAAATATGAATACAATAAGCATTAAGACACGCCTGTAGACAAAATTGCTTAATTAAGACGTTTATATCTTCATCAGATTCACCAGGCACACAAAAATTTAAGGCTTACACTACTCAACCATGCTTTTTGAAACACACAGATGTGGTTGCAACAAATTAATAACAATGAGTAATAGGAAAGTATGCTCTATACTGTTACCATTGTCTTTGAATAACAACAGTGCAACATAGAAGATCTAGGTATGAACAGACTAACAAGAAACTGGAAGATACATTAACTTTGAACTGCAACCATTATAGCAGATGCTGGTACACGTTGGTTATAGTCAGAATAAGAGAGCAACATTCATCTTTATATGTGCCTTTGAACTTCAAACATTTTTTTAAAAACATGCAAAAACCAGTAACAAGCAAATCAGAAGGTGAGGAGACATGGTACTCTCTAAGACACCCAGCCAATTAGAATTACATCTTGCATTATTCCTGTACCTCCATCTTCTTGGGAACTTGGATTAGAAGTACACCACAAAGAAGCAAAAGAGTAAGAAGAGGATGACATGCAGAACATGGTTGGAACCGTTCTGGATGATGCTCTTATTCATTCTTCTCATGCTGTTCTTTACCCCCGCCTGAGCTTTAACAAGTGTCATTTGCTGTTTAAGGTACAACAAAACTATATCAGGCACCAGAATGAGATAAACAATGATTATCATAACATATAATGAGAATATAAGATAGAAGGCTGGCAAATGTCTTACTCATGATCCTTATTTGCATTTCTTAAACAATACCTAAGTGCAGGCAAACACCAGGTAGCCCTTCTGGGAACTGGTCATTAAATATGTGGGAATGAAGAGTTTTTCTTATGGCAGACTGGCAGTACATGGTATCCATAAGCCACAGCTTCATTCAAAATACAAGAATCAAGTGCTTATGTATGATAGATAAGAAAGCTTACTATATCAACAATTGTCGACAAACTTGCAAAAAAGTGTATTAGCTTAAAACTCATCAAGTTAACAGAAAAGTATGCATACAATTACCCTAAAATAGAATCCCACAAACCAATGACTTATATCATACAAAATTCAATTCAAGTGAAGAATTCAATTTAGCAATTCAAAAGTTCAAATTCTAAATTTGCAGTATAAGAAAATAACTACATTGACCCCAATAGTTATTTATCAACCAAAAGTTTCATCCATCTATCTCATATACTGAACCCACATATTTCATTGCTTAAGATGATCATTGCAGGTTACATAATCTGGTTGTTTTTTTTCTACTGAGCAATTCTTTTCGGGATCCCAATTATTACATACAATGATGGAGATTGTGACTAGTATAATTTTAGGTACTTTTTTTGGTAAGTATCCAAAAGTTCCCAAGGAGTACTAGTACCTGGTATGGTGACCCTTCCTAGACGGTGTATCTCGTGCTTCATAGCTCGCATATGACCAATCAACATAAGGAAAAAAATAACATGTAATCCATCTCGCACTAGTTAAACACCTACACCGCTCTAAGAACTTTGAATAAATCATGTTACGTGTCAAGCTACTTGTAAATATCTTAATACTGAAATGAATAGCTTCTTCATACGAAGTTTATCAATTAGAAAAGCGCAAACATTCGCATCCTTACAGGGTGAAGACTTGTAAGTTTGTGGATGTACCCTCCAACAGGAGCACATATGTAGGACAACAATGAAAAATTTTTTACACTATTATTATGAGTTTTATGCTTACTGAATTAGTCAAAGTTTCATGAGAGTTCAATTCCCCATTCATCAAAAAGTAACCATTACAGGCGATTAGGAAGGGGCATTCCAAAAGTTGATGCCATGTACATGTCTCTTTGTGGTGGAAACGTATCGGATTTTGGATTTATTCGGTACAATATGGACACTCGAGCATATACTACGACATAAGAAAGTTGGTATTATGGTGCATTGTATTCGTGTCCACACAACATAGATTATATGCCTATCAACCAATTCAAAAAAGACAATTGCAATATATAATACTATATTAGGAATCATTTGAAGCCAGATTACCCTTCTAATAGGTCAAGCCTTGAAATTTAGTAGTCGACATTAAACATAGGTCTGTGTGTCTTTAAGAACCTAAAACATTCCCATCTTCGGTTCCAAATTAAAAGAAAAAATAATAATGCTAAAAAATCATGGACAAAATATGTGCATTTCAAATTCCCCTAAAAAATAGAAAACTCCAATTAGAAATCAAAATATATAGATCAGATCGGAGGGGGAAAAGAGCTTTCACCCAGGGTCAATCGTCACAGCTCTTCCAGGAACCGCCACCGCCACTCACGCCGAGTCGTACCAGAGTCAGAACTCTCCCACGACTTCTAAAACCCATAGCTCCAAGATCCGACGCCGAACTCCATATTCTCTCTCGTCCTCTATCTATGAGTGTTGTTTAAGATTAGAGAGGGAGAAAGGATTTTAGAAAGACCTAGGGAGATGATAAGAGGGAAATGAAATTTTGTTGAGGGAAACTGAGAAAAAATGAAAATTTATGAGATAGTGAAAGAAAAAGTATTTTGTAACATTTATTTTACTATTGTCACGGTAATTTACTATGATAGATGGTTAGTAAAGCATTTTGTAGCCAAAGTTTCCTCCGTGCATGAAACCTTGTGATATGGAAGAGATGATGAACATGAATCAAATAAGACTCTGTATCTCAAAGGCTTGTTATTCGTAAATGCAATAGACATGTTAGACTTAAGATTGTATTTGAATACGAAGATGCTAAAGTAAAATTAGAATTTTCGTGAAAGAAGATACCACTTTTGCTGCAAATGTAGAATGTGCCCCTTGATTTGGATATTCGTTCAAGCTTCCACCAAAGAATAAACTTTTCAGAAGTTCTAATGTCATAATGTCATCTTCTGGAGCCAGGATTGTCATGGTTTTGGTATTGCAAGCACAGGAACTCCAACAATTTTAAGATACTACCAACATTTTATTTCTAAGATACTATCAGCCTGGTGAATTGCGAGCACCGAGGAACATCAGTATTTTTAGTCATCAGCCAAATTAAAATATTAACTTTAAGATACTACCAATATTTCAATTGTTAAGAACACCAAAACAATTTTAACTGATAAAAACACCAAAACAATCTTTAGTTCATACAAAATCAGAGACTACATCTACATAAACATTACAACAAACAGTCAGCGTGCGTAATTAAATTATTAATATAGTGAAAAAGTAATTAGTAAACAACCTCTACGTCGGTCCTTGAGAAGGCTCGTGGCCATTCCAGAAGACATAGGTCTGAATAACGTCGAAGCCGCCGTATTTCGGCTTTCGGATGAGATTCGGCCACATCTCGACTCGGATGCCCAAATTGACAAAATTAGCAGAAAATGAGGGGAAGTTTGATTCTTTTCATAGGAAAAAGACTAAATAAATTGCATTTACTGTGGTTAGAGTACCTTTGCGATGCTACGGGGATAGTGGATGGAGCTGGAGATGAGGATCCACCGATGCCCGTCGATGATAACGGCCTTGTCGTCGTAGGCGACGAACGTCGTTGCCAAAGCCGGCGCCACGAGCAGCAATAACGACATCATTGGAGAAGAATCCATCAAGAAAAATGTGAATTTTTCTTCTTTTTTTTCTCTCCCTATAAATTTTTTGGAGATAGTGTGAGGAGAGAGAAAATAATGGTCGCTCTGGAGAGAGAGGGAGAGGGGGAAGGGAAGAGAGATGAATTTAAATAAAAGTAGGTTTGGGGCATGGGCTAGGGTTTTTCTTCCAAAGAGAGCAGTAGAATGGATTCAATGGACTGTAGAAATTAGTGGATTTTAAGAGGCATATGCAAAATATGGAGGGAAAGGCAAATAATACAGATTCGACATTTTCGGTAAAACGTCCATACATTTTTGACGTTTAAGACAAACGTCGAGAAAAATATTGAAAAGTCAATATTTTGCAACGTTTAATATAAAAGGTTGGTATTTGCTTGCCTAAGATGACTTAAACGTAAACGTCGAGAAATAAACGTCGATAATCCTCTACGTTTAAGAGAAAACATTGGTATTTTCCAATATTTCATGTAGAACGTTGGTGTATCATGCCTAAGCCGACGTTTCCATAAACATCGGAGAAAAGAACGTCGGCAAAGCCCTATTTTCTTGTAGTGACTTCGTCAAGTTTGGGCCGGTACTGCCGAAGAGCGTCGGGTTCGATTAGGGCGCGTAGGAGGTCGACCGGATCGAGGATGTTGAATATGACGGCTAGGGTTTTTGTGGAGGCTCTGATACCATGTAGGAAATAATAATGCCTCTCAGAACAGCCTTAATAGTGCTCCCATCAGGCAAAATCACAGGGCAGACAGGGCCCTCAAAGCAATCAACTAAACAGGCACGAGAGCCTGTCGCATGAAGAGAATTCTTACCCATCAGACGATCAGAGGCAGCCGCTACACCCGGGCCGTCATATTCAACACCCGGGCCTGTCGCATGAAGAGAACATCATTTAAAATATATCGATGTTTTCTTTCCACCCTTCCATTCTGTTGAGGTGTCCCAACACAGGATGTTTGGAATAATATACCTTGAGATAAAAAATAATCTCATGAACAATTAAATTCAGTGCCATTGTCACTCCGCACTCGACGGATATCAGCCCCAAACTGACGCTTCACCATAGCAATAAATTTAAGAAACGCAGAATAAATAGCACACTTATCTGTCAATAAAACAACCCAAACAGCTCTAGAAAAATCATCCACCAAAGTCAAAAAATATCGTGCCCCATTAGATGACGGAACCCTATATGGTCCCCACAGATCACAGTGTATAAGTTCAAAGCATCTCGGAGCACAACTATTACTATCAGGGAAGGCATCACGAGTCTGTTTAGCTTGATGACAAATATCACAAGCCTTATGAGAAAACACTCCACTACCAGAGAGAAAAGGTAAAGTCCGCATTACTTTATCTGAAGGATGCCCCAGTCTACTATGCCAAACCTCAGAATCACTCTCTTTGCATGCCAGGATCACCGAAGCCAAAGAAGCTGGAACCTCCCCCAAGAAGTAAAGTCCACCCCGTTGTTCACCTGCCCCAATCACCATCCTCGTACTTCGGTCCTGAACAAAACACAAATCAGGAGTAAATAACATATCACAATTTTTGGCACCAATCAATTAGGAGACAGAGATCAAATTGTAATTCAATGTCGGAACATAAAGACCATCCGTCAACACCAACGAAGCAGTCAAAAATACTTTGCCTCTCAGAACAGCCTCAATAGTGCTCCCATCAGGCAAAATCACAGGGCAGACAGGGCCCTCAAAGCAATCAACTAAACATGCACGAGAGCCTGTCACATGAAGAGTCGCCCCAGTATCGAATATCCAAGGGACAGAAGAATTCTTACCCATCAGACGATCAGAGTTTGAAGAGCCAGGGTTGGAAGAATCGTCGTTACCCAGCAAGCTCATCAGTTTCTGCCATTGTTCACCTGAGAGTGGTGAAGGATACCCTCCATGCATCATATCCGCTGAACTTCCAGCAAGACCAGCAGGGACACCATGACCAGCAGCGACGACATGATGAACAACTCCTGCGCCACCAGCACCACGACCTCCATCACGTCTCTGTGGTGGTGCCGGATCTCTGCCACCACCAGCACCACGTCCGCCCTCACGCCGAGGACGAGTCTCCCACCACTCTGGATAGTCAATCTTGGCAAAACAATTTGCAACATCATGACCTGTTTTCTTGTAATGAGTACAGATCAAACCTGATTTGTCCCTGGAATCTGAGGTTCTACTATGAGAAGGAGTAGAAATACGAGATGAAGACTTGATAGCCAGCGCCATCACCTCCTCAGTAGCAGATTGGACCTGAGATTTTCGTATATCCTCCTCCTCACGGACTGCCTGGTATGCCCGATCTAAACTTGGCTGAGGATCCTGAGCCAGAAGATTAGATCGGGTATGACCATACAACTCAGCATTCAACCCATACATAAAATCCTGAAAGTGGTCTTCATCCCTCATAGCCTGTAGCTTGGTAGCAAGTTCACCACAGGTACAAGTTGGCAATGGAAAATAAGCAGCTTGTTTATCCCACAAAGACTGCAAATTTCCAAAATAGGTTTCCACAGACATCGACGCCGTTTGTTTGCACTCGGCCAAAGCCACCTTAATTTCTTGCTTCCGAGTGCCGTTGCTAACAATAAATCTTTTCGCTAACAAGTTCCACAATGGATAAACCTCCTCAAAGTACGGCAAAATTTTTTTCAGAGACGGATCAATGGTATTAAGAATCCATTGAACCAATAGCGCTTGCACGCATCGCCAATCAAGCAATTTGCTAGCATCATTAACAGGTTTGATTTCAGTACCCTCCAGAAAAGTGATCTTTCGCCTAGAGATCAGGGAGAGACGTATCGACCGAGACCATTCAGCATAGTTTGGTCCACGAAAAACAATAGGAGTAATGATATTTTCTGGTTGATCAGCAGAACTCAGAAAATATGGATCCTTCGGATTAGGATAATTTGGGTTGTGTGCACCGCCACCGCCATTCGCGACGGAGTAGCTGGACGCAGCATCATCTGTCATCGCGGATGTCGGGTGTACAAAAATTTTGTACAACTCCGACGAATCGGCAGCTTATGGACGGGGTCGACGGCGAATCGGCCGCGATCAGGGGCGCCGGATCTGGCGCGTAGGGGCGAGCGGATGTCGGGTGTACAAAATTTTGTACAGCTCCGACGAATCTGCCGCAGTCAGGCACGTAGGGGACGGCCGGTGCAGTCGGGCGCCGGGATCTATGAGAAATTTTTTGCTTTGCTTTGTACAAAAATTCCTACTCACCTAACTCAATGCTTCTTGCGCCCAAACCGAAGAAGCTTTTGCTTTGCTTTTTATATATATAAAAAAAACAAAGCTTTTTTTTCTTTTTTTTTCTTTTTCTTTCTTTTTTTTTTGTTTTTTTGTTTTTTTTTAATTTTTTTAAACCTAATGCAACAAGCTAATACCTGGAAGACCACGAGTATTTGCAACAAATACTCAACAAATACTCAGCAAGAGGTATTGCTATGGTTGGGAGCAAAGTTCCTCAGGATCATCCACCACAAGCTCTGAGATCCAGAGAGTAACCAAAAATTGAAGCAAATTGAAATAACAAATTGAAGGCTCTGATATGGGAGTTTGCTGATCGGCTCACTTCGCTGATCGGCTCACTTCGTCGGGATCGGCGCACGAGCGGCCGCGAGCGGTCAGGCTCCGGATCAGCCGCGGTCAGCCGCGGTGTCAGGCGCAGTCGGGTGCGGGATCGGGATCGGATCGGCCGATCGGCGGATTTGTGCGGGATCGGGCGCGTAAGATGAGAAAAAATCGGCTAGGGTTTTTCTGGAGGCTCTGATACCATGTAGGAAATAATAATGCCTTGTTCTCATTGCTAGGGTTTGTTATAGAGACATACAGCATCCGAACCTTCAAGAAGGGAGGCCATCCATCCATGTGAACTCTAGAGATCTTTCAAAATACCAATTATTGGCATTTTGATAAATGCAACATTGATCAGCTTGTCATGACTCTTGTACAATATTTGAACCTTGAACGAGGCTGCTTTGTATGTATGTTTCCAATGATAAATGTTCATTATATGGTCACTTTTGTTAATTCGGCTGCCAATGGCAATTCATAATTCCTTAGCTTGATATTTGGGTCTTTGTAGTTAATATATATCTAAAATTCTTAACACTTTCCATCTTCCATACATACAACTAAAAATCAGTATTCCGCTAATTGATGTTGCCAATATCCACCTTCTTTGTATATAATAAGTTATTTGGAGATAGAATCTTTTATGAAATATATATTCTTAAAGTAATGTCACGGGATACATTTTTTTTGACACATTCTATTACCACATTATGTGGCAATGTCTTATTAGATGTCAGTTATTACCTCTTTTTTAAACTATTCACCACCTCCCTCCATTACCAGCGACCTCTATAAGACCGCCTGCCAACCTTATAGTCCGTCGTCGTGTGAGCAGTTACAGATTACCAACAGTTATTCCCGAAACAGATATAGATGGAAGAACGATAAGAAAACCGAGACTTCTGAATTTTAGGATTTTGGAGATTTCGGCAAACAAGTTTGCTCTCCAAAAGATCATGAAGCCACTGAATACTACTATCCTTTCAGATTACAACTTCCTCTCTCAAATACAAACTTATAGAAAGAGAGCGTTCTTCCTTGTAAACATGTTGTAATTGGGACATAACGTATTACAAAATAGAAAAAGAAATGAGAAGACGATATAATAAATTATTATTCTTGCTGGGGTGATAAAGACCACCATTGTTCAAAGCAAGATTCGCCAACCGTGATCTGCTTCTAGAAACCAACAAGTTCTCAAAGAACTTCTGGAACGCTGATAGGCAACTTTTTGTGACTCTAACGGGCTCCCTGGACTCAACGAGCTCTTTTTTTTTAATATTTTGTCTCTCTCCAAAAGGAGGCCGATGGCTCTTTTTATAGAGGAAAGAGAATGCATCTCTTCTCCTATCTGATGTGGGACTAAAATAGCAATACTCAAAAAATGAGTTTGATATTTTAGATCATCTAGAAATCAACGGAGTCGTGCGCCAGTCATCCTACTTCTGCGCACGCGCCCGTGCATGCACGATGCACCGCTTTGCGCCTGCGAGCCCGTGTCCAAGTCCGAGTTCTTGTCCGAGCGACAAAAAATAACATGCTTCCTTGAGGAGTTAATTCTTTTTCCTTATAGGAAAGTACCCCCACATGACATCCATATGTTCCCTACCACACCCCATGTGCACACCTTAACACATGTAAAACATTATATTGAGATACCCACTTGGTGATGTAGCCGACGTGGGACTATTACACTTGTCCAAAGACAAAAACACCAACAATTTTCCACAAATCTCAATATATGGGTTGAGTGTTCCGCAGAGTGATTGCCCATCATGCATTATGATAGATGTCGCTTTGACTTGAATCTTTCCACATGAGCTTTTCTGATCTCTATTTATATTCCGCATTTATAATCTGATTATACTTTCTGTTGGTTGAACTTGAATAGAGTTAATTTTTAATTGGATATTTTCGACACATACTCTATTCACCACCTCTAGAGTTGCCTTCACATACTTCACTTACTTCTTCTTCTTCTTTTATTTTCTTTTTCATTTCTTAAGCTTGGATCTTTGAGCTTAATTTTGAGACCTAAGAGTGTGATTTCTGAATCCGTCTTGTTGATAGAATAGAAGAGTAGGCTTGGAGCTTGACCTAGGTAAATACATCTTGCCATTCTCTTGAACAATTTGGGGTTTCCTTGTATTTTATTGTTTTCATGGTTATTATTGCATGATTTTGTTCTCTACATGATTCTAGACTTGTATACTTCTTGTACTTGTGATTTGTGGCCAAGGTTTTGGCTTCGTATCCATTTCTAGATTGTATCGTGAGAAATAATATTACGATCTTGGTATCTGTTACGATACCCTTGTTTTTTCTTCTGGAACTTAGTCTTACATGCTATATGTGACTTGTTTCTATTATTACTTCTTGTTGTTTTTGAATTTAGGTGAAATTGGGATAAGTTTTTGACTCTGAACATTTAATTCTCGGTCTTTAGTGTGCATTTTCAGTACAAGTGGTATACCGCGACAAACTGTTGGTATACCGTCTAATTCATTTTGGCATGTGGAGTACTTACTATATTGACCCGGTATACTGTCGGTATACTGTGAGATACCGCTATGATACTCAAGATTGTATTTTCCTGATTTTTTTGATTTTTTTGATTCGTCTATGCTTCGTACTTGAATGCTTATTGTCACAACCCGCACCCGCTTTTCGGGATGCGAGTGCGTGCACAGGCCAGCTACGTATCAAGCGGACTCCAGCCTAACTCGAATGCGTATAAGCTGTCTAGACTATGGTAATGTGTCTAATCAAAGCAAGGCAAAACTATATCTCAATCCACAAGAGGAATATAAAACAGGAATGAACATTATGGATCATGGTCTGCAGTCCACTAGTATATATGTCCGATTAGACTCCAAGAAATAACATAAGTCCATAAACTAGGCTAACAAGCGGAATATATCATGATAAGGAATATAAAGCATGAGAGGATAACAAAGTAATATCACTAGCAAATACCCGAGTCCTGGAGACATAATCAACTACCATCATGATCAGCTAACTAACTCCGTACAATCAGCTACCAGAAGAGATCATCAGGTCCTCAGGGGACTAGCAAGATACATAAAACATGCATATTTAACAGTTTATCATGCATAAAAAATAAGTAGGAAAGAGACAAACAACGACAAGTAACTATGAACACGGACACAGAAACAACTACGCATAAATGAACTGCTAGAAGAAACATGTGAACAATAGATCAACGAATAACAAACCCTCGCCCCGAGTGTGGACTCACAGGTTTGAACAAATTACTAACCCTCGTCCCGAGTGTGGACTCGTAGGTTAGTTCACGACAATAACCCTCGTCCCGAGTGTGGACTCGCAGGTGCAAACAGTCAACCCTCGTCCCGAGTGTGGACTCACAGGTTGAGAAAATCGAAACAAGGAAAGCAGTTCAGTTATAACGCACTATTCTATGACATGACGCAATCAAGTACGGGTGAGAACAGATCCAAGTGTGAACTACAAGGCTAATCGTGAACAAGTGCTATATGTCAATGAAGTGACTCAACTAGTATATATAATATGAAAAAGCACATGTCAGTAATCAATCAAAAGAGACTGGACAATGAAAGAAAATGCATGTAAATAAAGCTGTAAAGAAAGGCAAGGTATACTTGCCTGTATTCTTGTCTAGATTTGCTGAGGGTGGAGATATCAAGTTCTTGACCAACCTCGTTAACCAAAAGATACTATAAAAATGGTATAAATTTGTTTGCTAATATTTAGTTTATATTTATTTACTATAAATTCTATATTATTTATTTAGGTTAGTTACATCTATTTATCTAGGTTCTAAACTAACTATTATTTAAATATATGCCTTTAGTCTTCTTCTTAAATTTTGAAAAACAAAAGGGGTTATATCCAAAATTTACATAAAGTTGAGTAGGTGTGGACTTCCTTTGTTCAATTTGAAGGAAGGGTTATTATATATAATATCCTTGGTTGACATTTCCAACTACTTATATTTTGTAATTAAAAACATGTAAGGGACTTATATAAAAATTAACTACTATTTATTTGCATGGATTATCTCGTGAATAGTGGCTTAGTTACTACTGGCCTTCTTGTTACATTACATACATGAATAAATTTCTAATTTTATTACTAAGTGGACAATGGAAATGTTGCCGCCTATTCTTTATATGAATGCATGGCTAACATGTGTTTAAATACGTGACAAGGACTTCATATTTATTCTCTAGTAAGAGAACGACATGTTACCTATTCAGCAGGGAGATGAATTCCTTGGCGGCCTCGGTGAGGCTCTTTATAGCTGCGACGAACTCCTGGGTTGGCTCCAGTTGTGCAACGACAAGGAAACGACAACGTCGTGAAGGCGCAGTCGACTTCGCTTGGTGTAGTCGACATCGGAAAGAAGGGGTGTGGGTTGGCTATCGACGGTCATGAGGTGGACGCGGGGTCCTGTCAATCGCTGTCAACGACGATGGCGAGAGGCTTCACACGTACAAACAAACGACGAGGAGGTCGATGTTCACTCGAAGTCGGCTGTACATGATGGCAGCGGACATGGTGATGGCCTTGAGCGGCCAGGGGTCACCGGCAAGGGCTCAACTGGGGCGGCGCACTCCGACGCAAGCAAGGGCCGCAAGAAGGAGTTCGTGAGGATGTTCCTCGGCACAACACTGATGCTGCGGGTGGCCCCGGGAGGTGGTCAAGGCTGCCGGGTCGGTTTGTTGACACCCAATGTTGGTGCGACGAGGACAAGCGCATGGCCGTTGACGGGTCGTGGCGACTAGGCGACCACGGCGATGGGCGCAGATATGCGAGGCCACGACGGTGGACCCCGACCTGGATTGGAACTCGTCAAGGGAGGCACGTAGTCACGCGTGGCTCGTCGCAGACGGCTGTTGCCACTATGCTTGTATGCCCCTAGATTTTAAAAATATTATTTTTATAATTTTAAATAGCATTTATATCTTTAAAATGAGTTATTATAATTATTAGAAATTTTCTAGAATTTTTAAATGATTTTTAAAATATTTTTTAAAGTTTAAAATATTATTTTGCAATTATTTAAATTATTTTAATATCAATTTGTAATTATTTTAAATACTGTTTGCAAAATTTGTTTTGTCTGTGCAAATAAAATTTGCACAGAGCAACAGCGGGGGGGGGGGGGAGGGGGGCTATTTGCAATTTAGGAATTGCATTAACTAAGGCGGTGAGGGGTTTTGTAATATCTATTTTTGGGAGGGGGGCTTTCTGCTAAACGATCACCGCCTTCCCCCGTCGCCATCTTCGGCTAACCCACCGAAACCCTAACCCTAAACCCCAATTTCCCGTAACCCTAGTCCTAATTCGACCGACTTCCCAGCCTATAAAAGCCCCCCGACCTAAACCCTAATCCTAGACACCACCCCGACCATCCTAGCCACCGTCCTACCCTATTTCTTCTCCGACAAAGCTCGCCGGAGTTAGCCCCTTGCTAGTGCCACCGCTACAGCCACCGCCATCGTGATCCACCACCACCATATTGTTCGCCATGACGTGACGAACCCAGCGCCACCCTTCGCCACCGACCCCCACGCTTCCTCCGCCTTGCCACAGCTTCGACAGCCCGCTCGACTGGACACGTAGGTGTCGCTTTGTTCCCTGTGTCGCCTCGTGTCTCGTATTTTACGACACTAGACTCGCATAGACACGAGCAGTGCGTGAGTGAGTTTGGACATGGCCAGTTCGTGTCGTGCGTGTCGTACACGCCTGCTAAACGATCACCGCCTTTCCCCGTCGCCATCTTCGGCTAACCCACCGAAACCCTAACCCTAAACCCCAATTTCCCGTAATCCTAGTCCTAATTCGACCGACTTCCCAGCCTATAAAAGTCCCCCGACCGAAACCCTAATCCTAGACACCACCCCGACCATCCTAGCCACCGTCCTACCCTATTTCTTCTCCGACAAAGCTCGCCGGAGTTAGCCCCTTGCTAGTGCCACCGCTACAGCCACCGCCATCGTGATCCACCACCACCATATTGTTCGCCATGACGTGACGAACCCAGCGCCACCCTTCGCCACCGACCCCCACGCTTCCTCCGCCTTGCCACAGCTTCGACAGCCCGCTCGACTGGACACGTAGGTGTCGCTTTGTTCCCTGTGTCGCCTCGTGTCTCGTATTTTACGACACTAGACTCGCATAGACACGAGCAGTGCGTGAGTGAGTTTGGACATGGCCAGTTCGTGTCGTGCGTGTCGTACACGCCTGGGATACTGGACTCGTGTGTCTTCGTGTCCCTAACTGTCAGGACACGAAGACACATGATTATGGGTTAACAGGTCTAATTGTCTGCTATTGGGTTTAAAACCCATTATCTTAATTCATTATAAAACTAACCTAAACCCAAACCCGACCAACAAGCTCGAGCTGGCCCCCTAGTCAGCCGAGTGGCGCTCAAACGCACCCCCTGTCCCAGCAGGCCGAGTTTGAGCCCCCCTTTTTGTTTTCTTTTTGTTTTGTTTTTATTTTTATTTGTTTTATTATATATATATATATGTATATATGTATTTTTATATATATATGTATATATGTATATGTATATGTATATGTATATTTATATATATAATATATATACTGTATTTATATATGTATATATATATGTTATATTAAGTATTTATATATATGTGTGTGTGTGTTTATTATATATATATATTCATTATATATATATATATATATATATATATATATATATATATATATATATATATATAAATATCTATATATTTATGTATATATATAAATGTATTTGTTGTATATGTATATATATTTCAAATACGATTTTGTGCAAAAGGTCATTATGTGTAAATTCATAAGTTATTTTATTATATAATTTTATGACTTGTATATTTTACCACTTTAAAATATATTATTATTAAAATACTTTTATATATATATTTGAATTACTGTATTTTATTAATCATGGCCATTTGGTGTCCAAACCTAGCATGGATTTTTGGGCCCAAATATGTCTAAATACATTTAAGGCCTGTACGAGTCATATCGGACTTGATTCATGGCTTTGGGTCCCGTATCTTGACTTCGGTTCAATTTCGAATACGTGGACAAAATATTAAATAATTAATAAATTATTTTTCAAAAATTGTTACTTGCTGTTTTTAAATTTTTATATATATTTTAATTGTTGTAAAAATATGAAGAAAATTATATTTAAATACTATGTTAATTAAGGTAATTTAATACAATTTTTTCAGCATTTAATAAGTAAATTTGGCATTTTATAAAAATAGGAAAACAGAACTCATTTTCAGGATACTTATGTTTACTGATTTTTAATAAATATCTATGAGGGTTTATAAATTCCATAAAAATTAATATAAATTTCTATAATTAATAAGGATCATTTTGGTACTTTATTTTATGTATAATTGAGCTTTTTGTCTATCTTAGAAATTATTGGAACACAGTGTACAGTCTGATTTAATTATTGATTAATTATGACTTGTGATGTATTGTATGATTTTGGGGTATTGTAGTATTGGACCTCACCTTACCATAGTGTAGAGGCCCTAGAAAGTTATTTTAGGTATTGTGTTACCCCACATTGGTCTCCTATGCTAAAGTCATCATTTGGCTAGGTGTCCAGTCAGAAAGTCGTGTCGCACAACTAGTGCCTTAGTGTTTAACTTAGTATAAAACTAAGTTTATGTATTATTTTTACAGTGACGAGACACCAGACATCTATAGCATTTCCTTCACTACCTTGCTTTGCTAGAGGCAAGTACCTCTACAAACTTTATTTACAGCATATAATGAATTGTGTATAAACCATGTTAGTATCCAAACTACAAGTCATATATCACCATGTTCTCATATGCTTCATACTGGTCTCAGTATCCACCATGCTTCATACTGTTCTCGTATCACCCACATGTTATAAAATGGGTTAAGGAGAAACTGTTAGTAGAGTACGTGATCATGCCCCCATTCTCCGTATGTATTTACCGCACACGGTAACATTCTATATCTAACTTTGCCGTAGGTCTGATCCCGCGTTTGTGTATGGATATACACCGATGCCGTTAGTACACGTATGTGCATTCCAGAAAAATTGATATGTACCACTGAACATCCTATTTACCTATTGACCGATCACGTACATGCTACGGTTTTAAATTTTAAACAAACATATGTTGCCATATCTAAAAACCAATTAAACCATGATATGCCATGATTCCAGTTTATTACACTTCTGTTCATTTCATGTTTCATATATTTAGTTTGTTAGAATCAGTACTTGCTCCCGTCCTGACAGGATAACGTTGTAGGTATACTTACCGAGGAGGAGTTGCTATGCGATTCCTATTATGGAGTTGCTGCTGAGGACCAGGCTTTACTTTACGAGGATGTACCTGCGGGGAAACTCGTCTAGTTTGTGTAGTTGCTCGGGACTTTGAGAGTAGTCATGTTTTAGACTACGCATTTTGTAACTGGACCTGTATCCAATTTTACATTTTTGGACTTGTACTCGGAACATATTTATATACAAGATACCTTTTGTGTTTGGAACATTTCTGACTCATTATTTCATATAGAACTGTTGGCACACTTTGATCTTAGCTTGTTGTCTTTAGAACAGCTTACTACGCTTTAACTCAAGCGTAGGCTGGACATGACTCGGCCCGGCCCAACGATTTGGGTAGCGGATCGTGACATATTTTAAGTGGTGGTCCATGCAGGTCCTGACTAAATTGTTTGGTTACATCATTGTACCGAGCATGCCTGCAATTAAGAACTTAAGGTAACTAGACAACACTAGGAATGACGCTTAGAACACCTAGAGGATTACTAGGATTGCAATATAGAAAATGCATCACATCATATGCTCGTTATTACAAATTGAATTTTCTTGTTGTTTATGATTGTTTACTTAAAAGAGTCCTTGTAAGTTCTTTTATTTATTAGATGGTGCTCACCCGCTCATCCCAGTATGCCACACCTGAAAATGGCACACTTTCTATCCAGTCGGTTGACCAGTTGACCGATGCACCTCCACCTCCACCTACTATACTCCCCCACTCCACAAATCCACCAACCCATATGCCTCCACCACCTTCCATATCACAGTCCCAGCAGGACCCGATACTCTCACCACCACCTATTACTATACCTGTCCAGGCTTCCGTCACTCTCGACGGGAACCAACTGCTCACTCTGATCTAGGGGTTCCTAACGACCCATCAGGAGCAGACCACCCTACTCCGTCAGAGCATGGAGCGTTCTGAGGAGCGTACCGTGGTTCCACCACAGGTAGAGCCACGACAGAGAGCGGGGAACATCAAGGACTTCATGGGTTTGAACCCCAAGGAGTTCATGGGGATCGAGGGCATCGTAGTAGCAGATGACTGGCTAGACTCGGTAGAGAGGAAGCTCCTTGGAGCTATGTTACCGGGTGACCTCCAGGTCGAGGTAGCAGGATTTCTGCTGACAGACTTGGCAGGAGTTTGGTTCAGGAATGAGCCATTATTCGCGAGAGGGAAGGCCACTTGGGATCAGTTTAAGATCCAGTTCAAGAAAAATTCTTCTCGACCACCACTAGGGTAGCCACGGGGCTACGATTTCAGAACATCCAGCAGGGGAACCGTTCTGTTGACGAGTATGCAGCAGAGTTCAGCCGTCTGAGTCGTTTCGCTCCTAGCCTGGTTGCAGACCCAGAGGAGATGACACATAGGTTTTGCCATGGCCTAGTTCCAAACATTGGCATTCTCATGTAGCGAACGGGACGACTGACTACTTCCAGAGCCTAGAGTTGGCCCGGAGCATAGAGAAGCGTCTTCAGTCTTGCAAGAGGCCGGCTCCCGTACACCACGAGGGACCTTCCAAGTGTCAGACTTTTCAGCCGAGAGCACCGGTGCCGTACCAGCAGACTTACCGTCCTCCCATACCACATCACCCAACCCCGCCAGTTATAGCCCCGGGACCCCGGCAGCAGAAGGGAGGTGTGTGTTCATTCTGTAAAAGGCCAGGCTATGACGCTTTCTTCTGTAGGAAGAGGTTGGGACAGTGTTTAGCTTGTGGGTCTACCACCCATCAGCTTCGGGACTGCCCAGTAGCCAGGGCACCAGGTGTCGGACCACCATCTAGAGGACTGCCACTTCCGACTCAGCAACAGAGGTTTAGGCAATATCTGCAGCAACAGAAGGGACCCCAGGGGAAAGCTTATAGTCTGGCTCTTGAGGCAAAATCGGAGCAGGTTTCAGAACCAGATTATTTGGCTGACGTCATCACAGGTCATGTTTATTTACATACTTTTCTAGCTCTATGCTTGTTTGATTCCGGTACATCACATAGCTTCCTGTCATTAGAGTTTATGCATAAACACCACTTAGTAGCTACACCTACCGAGGAGATGAGTAGAGTAATGACGGGGGCGGACCAGTACCCATTAGGGCTATCTATAAATGCTCTATTACTATAGCTGGAAGAGAGTTTGGGGGACGATTCTTTGTGATGCCACTCCCCGGGTATGATATCATATTGGGGATGGACTGGCTTAGCTATGCTCACGCAGCTATAGACTGTCACGAGGGTAGCATTCTGTTCAGTCCCCCAGGCACGACATCATTCAGTGTCAGGAGGACAGGGCCGGAGATCAGCCTAGAGTCGAACTGTTGTGCGACAGTTGGGGAGTTAGCACCGCCACGCCCTATCATTAGGGATTTTATGGATGTATTGCTAGAGGATCTTCCAGGACTTCCACCTGACAGAGATGTGGACTTCACTATAGATTTAGTACCGGGTTCATCACCAGTATCCCGGACTTGCTATAGAGTGAACCCCAAGGAGGCCGTAGAGATGAATGAACAGATTGATGACCTGTTGAAAAAAGATTTCATTCGATCTAGTGCTTCTCCATGGGGAGCGCCAGTACTATTTGTACCGAAGAAGGATGGTACAGACCGGTTGTGTATTGACTGCCGGGTATTAAATACCATCACCATTAAGAACAAATATCCTCTGCCCAGGATAGATGATTTGTTCGACCAGTTGAGTGGGGCAAAGGTATTTTCCAGGATAGATTTGAGATCCGGTTACCACCAGGTGAAATTCAGGGCTGCAGACATCCAGAAGACGACGTTTAACACGAAGTACGGACAGTACGAGTTTTTGGTGATGCCATTTGGTCTCACAAATGCGCCAGCTGTCTTTATGAACTTGATGAATAAGACATTTCACCAATATCTGGATAAGTACGTTGTAGTATTTATCGACGACATCCTGATATACTCAAAGACGCCGGAGGAGCACGTAGAGCACTTGCGGACAATTTTGGGGATTCTGAGGCATAAGAGGTTGTATGCCAAATTGTCGAAGTGCGAGTTCTTTTTGGACCGAGTGGAGTTTTTCGATCATGTGGTCACTGGAGAGGGGATCTCAGTGGATCCCAGGAAGATTGCTGCCGTAGAGACATGGAAGGCTCCGACGTCAGTTTCAGAGATCAGAAGCTTCTTGGGTTTAGCAGGCTATTATAGGAAGTTAGTCCAGGACTTTGCTAGGATAGCTGAACCCATGACGAAACTGACGCGAAAGGACGCAGAGTACATCTGGTCAGAGGACTGCCAGGCATAATTTGAGGAGCTGAAGAGGAGGCTGACAACCGCTCCAATTCTGACATTATCTTCAGGGTTTGGAGGTTTTACCATATACAGTGATGCTTCGGAAAAGGGGCTAGGATGCGTCCTACAACTGCATGGAAATGTGATTGCTTATGCATCTAGGCAATTACGGACTCATGAGCGGAACTATCCTACCCACGACCTAGAGTTAGCTGCGGTGATCTTTGCCCTCAAGTTGTGGAAACACTACTTATACGAAAAATGAGTGGAAATCTTTACTGACCACAAGAGATTGAAGTATGTGTTCACGCAGAATGAGCTGAACATGAGGCAAAGACGATGGTTGAAGTTGATGAAGGACTTCGACATCGAATTACAGTATCACCTCGGAAAGGCAAATGTGGTGGCAGATGCGCTGAGCAGGCATCCGATGGCATGGTATCTGATGATAGATCGACATTTACGGAAAGATCTGGAGAAGCTCGGTATAGATATTTATGTATATATATAAATGTATTTGTTGTATATGTATATATATTTCAAATACGATTTTGTGCAAAAGGTCATTATGTGTAAATTCATAAGTTATTTTATTATATAATTTTATGACTTGTATATTTTACCACTTTAAAATATATTATTATTAAAATACTTTTATATATATATTTGAATTACTGTATTTTATTAATCATGGCCATTTGGTGTCCAAACCTAGCATGGATTTTTGGGCCCAAATATGTCTAAATACATTTAAGGCCTGTACGAGTCATATCGGACTTGATTCATGGCTTTGGGTCCCGTATCTGGACTTCGGTTCAATTTCGAATACGTGGACAAAATATTAAATAATTAATAAATTATTTTCCAAAAATTGTTACTTGCTGTTTTTGAATTTTTATATATATTTAAAGTGCTGTAAAAATATGGGAAAAATTATATTTAAATAATATGTTAATTTAGATAATTTAATATAATTGTTCCAGCATTTAATAAGTATTTTGGAATTTTATAAAAATAGGAAAACAAAACTTATTTTCAGGATACTTATGTTTACTGATTTTTAATAAATATCTATGGGAGTTTATAAATTCCAGAAAAATTAGTATAAATTTCTATAATTAACAAGGTTCATTTTGGTACTTTATTTTATGTATAATTGAGCGTTTTGTCTATCTTATAAATTATTGGAACACAGTGTACAGTGTGATTTAATTATTGATTAATTACGACTTGCGATGTATTGTGTGATTTTGGGGTATTATAGTATTGGACCTCACCTTACCATAGTGTAAAGGCCCTAGAAAGTTATTTTAGGTATTGTGTCACCCCACATTGGTCTCCTATGCTAAAGTCATCATTTGGCTAGGTGTCCAGTCAGAAAGTCGTGTCGCACAACTAGTGTCTTAGTGTTTAACTTAGTATAAAACTAAGTTTATGTATTATTTACAGTGACGAGACACCAGACATCTATAGCATTTCCTTCACTACCTTGCTTTGCTAGAGGCAAGTACCTCTACAAACTTTATTTACAGTATATAATAAATTGTGTATAAACCATGTTAGTATCCAAACTACAAGTCATATATCACCATGTTCTCATATGCTTCATACTGCTCTCAGTATCCACCATGCTTCATACTGTTCTCGTATCACCCACATGTTATAAAATAGGTTAAGGGAAAACTGTTAGTAGAGTACGTGATCATGCCCCCTTTCTCCATATGTATTTACCGCGCACGGTAACTGTACATCCTATTTACCTATTGACCGATCACGTACATGCTACGGTTTTAAATTTTAAACAAACATATGTTGCCATATCTAAAAACCGATTAAACCATGATATGCCATTATTCTAGTTTATTATACTTCTGTTCATTTCATGTTTCATATATTTAGTTTGTTAGAATCAGTACTTGCTCCCGTCCTGACAGGATAACGTTGTAGGTATATTTATCGAGGAGGAGTTGCTATGCGATTCCTATTATGGAGTTGCTGCCGAGGATCATGCTTTACTTTACAAGGATGTACCTGCGGGGAAACTCGTCTAGTTTGTGTAGTTGCTCGGGACTTTGAGATTAGTCATGTTTTAGACTACGTATTTTGTAACTGGACCTGTATCCAGTTTTACATTTTTGGACTTGTACTCGGAACATATTTATATACAAGATGACTTTTGTGTTTGGAACATTTCTGACTCATTATTTCATATAGAACTGTTGGCACACTTTGATCTTAGCTTGTTGTATTTAAAACAGCTTACTACGCTTTAACTCAAGCGTAGGCTGGACATGACTCGGCCTGGCCCAACAATTTGGGTAGCGGATCGTGACAATGCTCGACGCTAAAGGTGGCTTGTGCAGTGACGGGGTGCTGCACTTTGTCACTGCGCTCGACGCCAAGGGCACGGGTCACACCGGAGTACGGTGATGGCACCAGGATGCGGTGTTGTTGCCTGGCGTGTGACCCGTGAATGACAAGGAGGTGCAAAAGGTGGCTTGCATTGATCATTACACATGGAAGGAGAGGGGAGATTGCACTGCATTAGGATGAAGAAGTAGAAAGATCAGAAGGAGTAGTTCTGGTGTGGCGGCTAGGGTTCTCCCTTGTTGATGCTACTGTAGCTTATATATATAGGAAGGAAACAGTATTGGGCTTGGACTCAAACAAACATTGAGGGGAAAACTTTTGGTTCATTTGGCTTAGGAATTAGGCAGGCCTAGCACAGGGGATCAAATATTTCGAAAACAAAATTTTGGGTTTAAGTCCAACGTGGGTTGGCCTAGGAAAGAGAGAAGGAATGTGAAGTTTCATAATAAAGCCCCATTCTAACTTATCTAGCATAAAATTAATATCCCTACTAATATTAATATATTTATTAAGGCTACCTATAATTATTAGGTTGTACACTTACTCATGCCTTATTGACTAGAGTATTAGGGACTTAAAGCTAATGCTAAAAGTAAATATGTATAAATTTATGGAGCTTGCCTAAAACAATGCACACTATTATGTATACATATATATGTGCTTAATACAATGTGCATATATACACGCATATTGGTTTAAAATAATTAAAGAATAAATAATTACATATATTAAATTTTTAAATAATATTATCTTCAAAGTGTTATAATTTTAACTGGTTTTCGTGCATAGGACGTAAATATCGTTACGCCATCCCTACCACGCCTACTAGACTAGTCATGGAATATGCCTAAATTAGGCATGCCAAAATTTCTAGTCAACATGTATATCGAAACTTAACCATGACTAAGACCTACTATAATGATAATTAATTAATTCAATATTTAAAAAATTCCAAAAATTACCATTTAATTCAAAAAAATAATTAAAACAATTCAAAATTACGGAAAGAGGGGTTGCAAATCTATCCACCTTAAAAGAATATTGTGTCACGACCCGCACCCGTTTTTCGGGATACGAGTGCGTATCCAAGCCCAGCCTACGCCGCGGTATCGGCAGTAGTACGCTGTCTAGCCCGCAATAAATAAAATGCTCATAAATACTAACTGCTCATTCACAACAACTAAATCAACTTTACAAAATATAGAAGTTTTACATTTGAAGAAGAATGTAAGCTTTTACATTTATAGAAAACTACCATACAACTAACTAGTCTTCTACGGTTTAGCCTTCGAGTCTTTATCTCCCCCTCGTATGGTCCATAGCGCAAGAGTAGGCATGTCAACCTCACCTATAACAATGATCCAGTCAGGAAAGGAGCAGAGTACAACCATATTACAATTAATATTGTTAGTCCAAAATAAGTTAGAATAATGAGAAACAATAATGACAAAGAGCATATAGAGAACTAGCAAGAGATGAAGTAGCAGGATATGAACTAGCAAGATATAAACTAGTAAGATATGATCTAGCAGGACAGGAACTAGATAAAGGAACAATGAAAACAACTATGTGTGTGTAAATTACCTTTTAATACGTGAACGGCTGGGCTAATACGGCACATCATACGATGGCTATCATTCAGAAATTGGTACAGCTAACTCATACGTGGGTGTGTATGACTTAGCTATCATTCGGTAACGGTAATTGGGTTTGTTCACGTATTTATCGAGTATTTCCTCTCCCGACTCTCTAACAATCAATAACGGTAAATGATACACTAAGAATGATACGATAATTACCGTGTCATAATGGTGTCTCAATGGAATATCAAGCAATGACTCAACGGGATATCAAACGAGAAAACTATAGAGTAAACATTATAATGAACTAAAACATAAATGCAATACTGTACTTGCCTGAATTCTTGCACAACCGTAGTCACAAGTATAGGATTAGGGGATGCTGATCTAGAAGCTGTCAACCTATAACACATATCGCACCACGAACTGTGCACGAAAACCATAAATCAATTCTAATATTCCAGTTCTAAATTCATAGAATAGTGGCTAATTGGGTTACTAATATAATAATAATTAAATTAGGAATAATTCACTTAAAAATCTAATTTAACCTAATAATAATCTGAATATAATCTAAACATGCAAGTTTGGCCATCAAAAGTCGTGTTTCCCAATTTTGGAAACCATGGCACGCAAATCGAGACATACCGTTGGCTTTTTAGTCAAACGCTGTGAACTCTAGATTTTGAAAGTGCACCTTGGTAGATTTCAGTGCCAAGAGTATGTTGGAATCGACCGTGCCACAAAATCATGCTTTGGTCAAAAGATATCGCCGTTATGGCTAATCGTGACCAAAACGGGGATCAACCGATCAGTTCTGAGTTCACAGAATAAATAAAATACTAGATTAAAGAAATAATTTCTAGAAAAAATATATGTCGTAGAGCTCTGTGTTAGCTTTCTGAAACTTCAAACGGTTCGTGATTTCGATTTCTGGTTCTCCCGGAATCTCGAAAACACCAAAACGTGTCAAGTTTCGGATAACCGACACTCTACGAATTTTCCAGAAATTTAGGTTGAGAAATTACGAAAATAACTTAGATATTCAGAAACTATATCTCAATACGCTTCCAATAAAAAAACGGCACGCGAAAATGAGGTCCGAGCTGACGGCAATCGTCTCGGGAAGTCGGGGAATCACCGGGATCAAACTCCAAAAGGAGGAGGCTATAATTAATTAGGGTTTGTGAATATACAATGCATATATATAGGAGAGAGAGGCGGTTACTGTAGCAGCGCCGACAGGTGGGCCCCCCGGGTGGATTATTGGGTAATTATTTATTTAATTCAGAAAATCATTTAAAAACCATTTTAAGTCCAAATAAATCAAAATAAATTGCAAAAAAATCTAGAATAAATCTAGAAAATTCTAGAAAATATTTCTAAGTGTCTAGAATCTAAATAAAATATTTTTAATACAAAATATCATCATGTGACCTCACAATAAATTCCTAAAGCCTATAAAATATTATTTCTGTAGGTTTTAATTATATAAAAATTCCCAAAAATTCTAAAAAATCCAGAAAAATTCTAGAATATTCTAGAAAATATTTTTAGTCATTTAGAGCCCAAACAAAAATATTTGGTCCCGAAATACCCCCGTATGACCTTACAGTAAATCCTTAAAGTCCTTAAAAATAATAAAACCTTAAATATCAAATACCTACAAATATTAAAATTGTAGAAAAATATAAAATTGATAAATAATACATATATAAGCTATCTAGAGATCATATGACCTTAATATGGTCATAGCCCTCCTACAAGCTTTTTGCATGACTCACAATGACCATAAAATTAATCATAAATAAATAAAATTAAAAAAATTAAAAATTTGGGAAGTGGGCTTACAAATCTATCCACCTTAGAAAAATTTCGTCCTCGAAATTTTAAAAGATACAAATAGGCACAACCAAGAATATCATCAAAATATGACATGACCAATCGATATGAATAAGTACAAAAAAATATAATCAAGAAAATAATGTGATGAATGATCGAAATTGATCAAGCATATAGAATCAATGTATAAATACGTTTTAGAAATATAGTGGAAGGAAATCAAAATAAGTTTAAAATATGACGATTCGAAAATAGAAAAATATGAAAGAAATAAAGAACTACTAGTTGTAGAGAATGTGGTAACAAGAAATAAGACATCAAATAAATTTGAAAAAAAAAGAAAAAAATAATAGTCGTATGCCAATAAAATAATAGTCGCTATGATATTCGAAAATCATAAGTATATCCGAAGTCATTTAACTGAGAATCCATGCCTCGCCAGTGTACATCTGGCTGCCGTGAACCTTTGGTTTCATGACTCAAGTATAATATGTTATCGAACACTTTATCAACTCTATCCAATATTGACATAATAAATCAAAAGATCAATAATACAACTAGGATATAGTTTTATTAATATTTGACAACCTACGCATACTTGAAATTATTTTAACTTAGGGATCATGCCACGCCAGTGCGCTTCTGACTGCAGTGAACCCGCAGTCTCCATAATTCAAATAAATAGGGATAGTGCACATCTGCCTTACCATTGTAAGTCATCAAAAATTATTTCAACTATATCCATAAGAATTTCAAAGGAACTTCAATAAATTCAAATAAGTCGATCACGATAAGAAAATATAAATATTTGTCCTTGAGTAAAAGTATTAGTTTTGAAAACACAACGATCACAAAATGAACGAAGACAACTTGAATTAATATATAGATAATTGAACCAAGATTAGGAATAAAATAAAACGATCGCAAAATAGCTTTGAAAATAAAATAAGGGTTAGAGAAGGCATAAGATAAAATGGCACAAATGATCTAAATTTGGAATTGAATTCTGTGAAGTCCTAACTTACCAAACGTATATTCTACCCACCTTGGATCCTACCAATATGTTAAAACAAAATAACATATTCTCTTAGAAAAATATTCGATTTATCCATACCGAGACTTCAATAAATCATTAGCTAAATCACATGGCCTATTTAACAATCTTAACTATCCAAGGGTCAAATTGAATAAGGGACTCCTAGTCCTATTCATTATCATAAAATCAGATCAAAACTAATAGTGAATGAGCATCCTAGTCGCAGGCTTGCAGTAGTACGACTAACTTAAGTACTACCACAAGTTCGTAATCTTTTACGAAAACAGACCTGTATGGGCCACCAAAAAAACTTGTCACGACCCGCACCCGCTTTTCGGGATACGAGTGCGTGTCCAAGCCCAGCCTACGCCGCGGTATCGACGGTAGTACGCTGTCTAGTCCACAATAAATAAAATGCTCATAAATACTAACTGCTCATTCACAACAACTAAATTAACTTTACAAAATATAGAAGTTTTACATTTGAAGAAGAATGTAAGCTTTTACATTTATAGAAAACTACCACACAACTAACTAGTCTTCTACGGTTTAGCCTTCGAGTCTTTATCTCCCCCTCGTATGGTCCATAGTGCAAGAGTAGGCATGTCAACCTCACCTATAACAACGATCCAGTCAGAAAAGGAGCAGAGTACAACCATATTGCAATTAATGTTGTTAGTCCAAAATAAGTTAGAACAATGAGAAACAATAATGACAAAGAACATATAGAGAACTAGCAAGAGATGAAGTAGCAGGATATGAACTAGCAAGATATAAACTAGTAAGATATGATCTAGCAAGACATGAACTAGATAAAGGAACAATGAAAACAACTATGTGTGTGTAAAATACCTTTTAATACGTGAACGGCTGGACTAATACGGCACATCATACGATAGATATCATTCAGTAATTGGTACGACTAACTCATACGTGGGTGTGTATGACTTAGCTATCATTCGGTAACGGTAATTGGGTTTGTTCACGTATTTATCGAGTATTTCCCCTCCCGACTCTCTAATAATCAATAACGGTCAATGACACACTAAGAATGATACGATAACTATCGTGTCACAATGGTGTCTCAATGGAATATCAAGCAATGACTCAACGGGATATCAAACGAGAAAACTATAGAGTAAATATTATAATGAACTAAAACATAAATGCAATACTGTACTTGCCTGAATTCTTGCACAAACGTAGTCACAAGTAGAGGATGAGGGGATGCTGATCTAGAAGCTGTCAACCTATAACACATATCGTACCACGAACTGTGCACGAAAACCATAAATCAATTCTAATGTTCTAGTTCTAAATTCATAGAATAGTGGCTAATTGGGTTACTAATATAATAATAATTAATTCTAGAATAATTTACTTAAAAACCTAATTTAACCTAATAATAATCTGAATATAATCTAAACATGCAAGTTTGGCCATCAAAAGTCGTGTTTTCCAATTTTGGAAACCATGGCACGCAAATCGAGACGTACCGTTGGCTTTTTAGTCAAACGCTGTGAACTCTAGATTTTGAAAGTGCATCTTGGTAGATTTCAGCGCCAAGAGTGTGCTGGAATCGACCGTGCCGCAAAATCACGCTTTGGTCAAAAGATATCGCCGTTATGGCTAATTGTGACCAAAACGGAGAACAACCGATCAGTTCTGATTTCACAGAATAAATAAAATACTAGATGAACGAAATAATTTCGAGAAAAATATATGTCGTAGAGATCTGTGTTAGCTTTCCGAAACTTTAAATGGTTCGTGATTTCAATTTCTGGTTCTCCCGGAATCTCGAAAACACCAAAACGTGTCAAGTTTCGGATAATCGACACTCTACGAATTTTCCAGAAATTTAGGTTGAGAAATTATGAAAATAAATTAGATATTCATAAACTATACCTCAATATGCTTCCAATAAAAAAAATGGCACGTGAAAATGAGGTCCGAGTTGACGGCAATCGTCTCGGGAAGTCGGGGAATCACCGGGATCAAACTCCAAAAGGAGGAGGCTATAATTAATTAGGGTTTGTGAATATACAATGCATATATATAGGAGAGAGAGGCGGTTACTGTAGTAGCACCGACAGGTGGGCCCCCCGGGTGGATTATTGGGTAATTATTTATTTAATTCAGAAAATTATTTAAAAATCATTTTAAGGTCAAATAAATCAAAATAAATTGCAGAAAAATCCATAAAAAAATCTAGAAAATATTTCTAAGTGTCTAGAATATAAATAAAATTTTTTTAACACAAAATATCATCATGTGACCTCACAGTAAATTCCCAAAGACTATAAAATATTATTTCTCTAGGTTTTAATTATATAAAAATTCCCAAAAATTCTAAAAAATCCAGAAAAATTCTAAAATATTCTAGAAAATATTTTTAGTCATTTAGAGCCCAAATAAAAATATTTGGTCCCAAAATATCCCATATGACCTTACAGTAAGTCCTGAAAGTCCTTAAAAATAATAAAACCTTAAATATTAAATACCTACAAATATCAAAAATTGTAGAAAAATATAAAATAGATAAATAATACATATATAAGCTATCTAGAGATCATATGACCTTAATATGGTCATAGCCCACCTACAAGCTTTTGTATGACTCACAATGACCATAAAATTAATCATAAACAAATAAAATTAAAAAAATTAAAAATTTGGGAAGTGGGCTTACATATTGTCCTCGGAATTTAAACGGAACTAATTTATTGCAAATTGCAATTTTTATGACTACCCTTCATAACATATATACCTCAAATCGGATCTCCATCACAATTGCTTATCTCATAAGCCAATTATTATTTTCTTTTTATTAACAACTTTGTCTCATTGCTCCATAAAGGTAACACCATAACCAATCGTTTAAAATTATAATTTAAATCCCTCACCGTATTACCATTTCTTAATACTCAAGACCTCGTGTCATTCAAAATCTTATTATCATCATCTCATTACAAATTTGTTATAAAAAAATAAAACATATACCCTCCCTAATTCTAACCTCAAAGATAAAATTTAATTGTAACTTCATATGCTTGATCATATAATTTAAGTACAAGACCATTCTTAGATGTAAGGACATCTAAATTTTCTTGTCACGCCATTCACACTATTGTCTTCTAGTTACCAAATCCTTAAATAAATAAAAAATTGAATTATAAGTATTGTCTTATGAAAGTCTCTTAATCCTCGAAAACCAGTCCTTTTTCAATTCTTTAGCTGAAGAAACCAAAATTCTTGTTTTAGAATTTCACAATCTTCAAATTTCAATCTCCGCCATCAAATTCTAAATTGATGATTTAACGCGCAAACTTTAAACAAAATCGTCAAACTAGAATTTTTAATCCAATATAAAAATTCAAATTTTAAGTTTTTAAGACACCTTCATCCTCAATTTCAATCTCCGCCATCAAATTCTAAATTGATGATTCCTCTGTAGGAACAAAATGTAAAGCGATATACTCTAGAGGGGGAGGGATGAATAGAGTAGGCATCGAATTATTAGCTATTAAAAAATGTTAGCAGCAAGATCACATAAATATATCACAGTTATGAGTAAGTAAAAGTAAAGTACAAAGAGCAAACTCAAAGACGACGATGTACACTGGTATCCTTCTTGTGAGGACTAATCCAGTTGGGAGAACTCTAGATCCCAGTTGAAGTCCACTATGGAAAAATCACAAGTTTTAATCAGAATTCCTTGCAAACTTCTACAAACGCAAGATTTGATCCAAACTGCTCGACTGACTTCAATTGTGAAGTGTCTCACTTCTGTTAAGCCTCTTGATTACAATCACTCTGAACTTCTAGGCCGTACCGCACTGGCAAATTGACTAGAGGATTGTAACTGTCTTGCGATTTAAAATTAAAAGCCTTTGTGTAGCTTTGGAAGATCGTAGTAAGCTTAGAGACAAGATATATGAATGAGTGAGTTGAAATAGTGAAATTTCTTCTCTATTTATAGGATTTCCAAAGGAAAAATTCAAGCAGAATTCGGACATAATTCTATGAGAGAATCTCGGTATATAGCCGTTGCATCCATAACTATGGGAAGACTGAGTTTAATATCCAACGTTCAGGGTAGCCGAATTCGGGCCAAATTCAGAGCGAATTTGTCCAGAATACTGCTAGTCCAGAATGGTTGATTTTTGGGTTTGCAACTCAGGTTTTTGGGCTTTCAAATTTTTAAGCAGTTAGGAAGTAATTTGGGCTTTGTGAGTGGGCTAGTTTTCAAAATGAAAGGGTGTTTTAAAAATGTTTTTTGGGTAGCCTAATTTGCAGTACGATGCGGTTTACATTGTATTCTTAGACTCAATGAAATATAAAAGTACATTAAGAACTGAAAATACAGACACGACGATAAATACAGCTCCAAGTCTTGAATGGTAGCAGGCACAGGCTGTCACAGTTCGTCCAAGTAGCCCTTGTGTCGAGGCATGGTTAGATCAATTATTAAAATTCGGTTCGACCATGACCAATGGGCCAACAATCTCCCCTATTTTGATAATTGACAAACCTTGACCGATATAACATCTTGGTATTGATTTGAAAATCTTAAACGTGTTTGGTATTGTCTCTTCTTGACAGATATTATCCTGAAAAATATGTTAGATCCTTTTCTACCCTGTTGTCACTTAGCAAAATAATTGCAAAGAGATAAGCTCTCCCGTAATTTATTCTTAAGCAAAAAATAATGAAGAAAACAGAGATAATATAAAGAAAATAACATAAAGTTCACAGGTAGTTTATGATTTACAGAAGTAGGTAAAAGATAATGCTAAGTATAAGTGCATACCAAAAGGGACAATCAACATAAATAAATACTAAAATAAAAATGCATAAAATCAAAAGAGTTTGGAACAACAAACTCATAATATCAAAAGTCATACATAAAAGTGCATAAATAAAAGTACTATCTTGGAATGTAGGAGCATTTCCAAGAAAATATAGACATAATCAGAGTCTAAAATAAAATTACATCTAGACAAAAAAAACTGTAGCATCTAGATCTAGTCAGAATCATCCTCATCATGAGCTACATCAGCATCACTATGTCCGGAAGGTCCAATACTAGAAGTACCAGCTCATGAGACGATTGTGGAGTAGCACTAGGACCACGGTACAATCATATGTGTTACCGGGGTCGAAGAAATGATGAACCGCCTCATCCTCATAGCGGTAATCAGAAACAGTAGGATCTCGTGGAAGAGAACTAGCATGCTGACCAGTCTGAGGGAAACGCAAATCCATAAAAGAGTTTGCAAGGGCCTAAAACTGACTAGCATTTCGAAACTCTTGTTCCTTCAATGTCTTGGTCATATACGCTCGCAAAGAAGTGTGCTCATCCAGTTGATCACGTCACAACTCATCCAAATACTGATAGATGCCCTCAAAGGATATAGGATAGGTCTGAGGTGGAGGAGGTGGTACAATAGGAGAAGCAGGAGGGACAGAGGCACTATGATGTGAATGCTGCAGATGTTTGGGCTCAGAGTCACGAGCACAAGCAGACAAATCAATCTCAAAATGCTGAAAGATGAAATGCTGGATCATTGCGTAGAGAATGTGCTAGATATCAGAAAATTCAAGATTGGTTACGTCGTCTTTTGAGGTGGACTTGCGTAATATGGTGGAAAAGATGATCCGATGTAACTTAAAGTACAAACTCAAGTTCATAGCTTAAGCTTGCTGGGACGGACGGGATCAGGAGCACATATTTGATTCTAGAAATTGCTCAAAGTCATTTCGTCAGAAAATTCAAAATTAGTGGTGTTGGTAAGCGGCTCACTTATGTTTGGAATTTGTAGGATCGTCGCTAGTTCTTTATCATTGAAAATGAATATCAATGTCGACGATACGTCTTGAAACAAGATAGTCATCTTCAACAAGAATAAATTGTAGTAAAATAACCTAATTGCATTGGTGGCAATAGAAAAATAATGTGTGACAAAAATATGCAATCCCAAAGCTTCAAAAGATGGTTTATGTGACGGAAAGATCGTCCATTTTATTAGTGCGTCGGGGCAAATATTATGAATAGAAAAGTCTGTATACCATTGTAAAGATTGTTCTAGAGTTTCAAAGTAAAATTCGTTGAACCCCCCGTCGTCCGTTTGGACGGGCAAAAAGAGAGATCCGAGGTTAGGATCAAAAGATGAGGCTGCATCACTAGCCGTCTTCTTTCTCTTGAAAGGATTTCTAACTGTAGGCATGATTTCCAATGAAATAGATAGTTTCGATGAATTTGAAAAAAATGAGAAATGGAGGGTTAGAGGAAATTATACCTTCCCAGATTAGAGTATGTGGAAGAGTAGGAGATTCCAAGCTCGATTCTAAAGTTTCAATGCAAAATTCCAAAGGAGTAGGGAGGGATCGAAGTTTGAAAAACTAGGATTTTATGGGTTCTCTCGATTTTTGGCTGCTGTGCTGCTGTTTGAGGAGGAAGAAGGAGAAATAAAAAGTGGGCCATTCGGATTCTGTACAAATCCGACACCAATCGAGATCGGGCCGAATTTGAACCGAGTTCGCCATGAACTCTGTTGAGGCAATTTTGTACAAAATCAAAAATGTCACTTTGAATTTATCACTCAATTTCAATTATTTAATCCCAAAATTAGTTTTAAATTTCAATTAATGTAATTAAAATTATTTCATGAATTAAATTTTGTTATGTAGCGACTGTCTCAAATTAGTTGTAGGGGTACTATCCCAGCTAACGAAGGTCCATCGGAGGATACTTAAGTACCACTTCGCTTTAGCCGTAGGCGTGGTGACAGACAGACCCTTTGTAGGTTTGTTTCGAAAATAGTTTTTGCATGTTGAAAAATAATTAATAAGATCAAATTAATTAATATTATTGACATCTAAAATTCCTAATTCTTGACGTAAATAATTAAAAATGTATCTTCCGCTAAGGGTTTTGTAAAGATGTCAACCAATTATTTCTTTGTGTCTACATATTCTAAATTGATGTCTCCATTTGCTTGATGATCTCTAAGAAAGTGATGTCGAATATCAATGTTCTTAGTGCGAGAGTGACATATATGATTCTTAGTCAAATTTATAGTGCTAGTGTTGTCACAGAAAATGGGTATGTGTGTATAGTGTAAATCAAAGTCTTCTAGGGTTTGCTTCATCCACAAAATTTGTACACAATAATGTCCTGCGGCGATGTACTCAATCTCAGTAGTCGATAATGCGACAAAATTTTGCTTTTTGCTAAACCAAGAGACTAGAGACTTACCTAGGAAATGACACGTTCGCTAGTACTTTTTCTATCAACTTTGCATCCAGCAAAATCAGCATTCGCTTAACCGGTTAGGTAAAAAGACGTAGTTTTTGGATACCATAAGCCGAAAGAAGAAGTGCCCTTAAGGTATCGAAAGAAACTCTTAACTGCGCACATGATTGATTCCTTAGGGTTAGCTTAAAATCTTATACACAAGCAAATACTAAACATTATATCAGGGTGACTAATAGTTAGATAAAGTAAACTACCAATCGTACCTCGATACTTACATATGTTGATAGGTTTGTCTTGTTCATCTACAACAAGCTTGGTTGAAGTTGTCATTGGATTGCAAGGGGTTTGACGGATTCCAGATCGAACTTTTTTGGCAAATCTTTTGTGTACTTGGCTTGGTTGATGAATGTCACATTATTGGTTTGTTTGATTTACAAAGAAAGAATTTGAGTTCTCCCATCATGCTCATCTCAAACTCATTCTTTATACACTTAAAGAATTCTTTACAGAGAGATTTATCAGTAGATCCAAAGATAATATCATCAACATAAATTTAAATTAAAAGAAGATTTTCATTTAAAGACTTTATAAACATTGTAGTGTCAACCTTGCCTTTTGAAAAACTATTATCAAGTAGAAAAGAGCTTATACAGTTGTACTAAGCACGAAGGGGTTGTTTTAAATCATACAAGGCTTTCTTCAACTTGAATACATAATCATGATTTTTGAAATCAGTGAAACCTGGAGGTTCAGCTACATAAACTTTTTTATTTAGAAAACCATTTAAAAAAAAGCACTCTTTGCATCCATTTGAAATAGTTTAAAGTTATAAAAACATGTAAATGCACATAACATGCGAATGGATTCTAATCTTGCAACAGGGGCATAGGTCTCATCGTAGTCGATACCTTCCTCTTGGTTGTATCCATGAGCTACGAGTCGAGCCTTGTTACGAGTGACTAAACCATTCTCATTTAATTAATTTCAAAATATTCAGCGGGTGCCAATGATCGGATGATCAATGGGCTTGGGAACAAGTTTCCAAACTTGATTCCGTTCAAATTGGTTTAGTTTCTCTTGTATAGCATCTAACCAATAGTTATCACTACATGCTTCTTTAATAGTTTTAGCTTTATCTGTGAAATAAATACAACACAAGAAGCTATATCTCTGGTGAAGGAACGAGTACTTACGCCTTGGGTGGTCTCACCTATTACCAGGTTCTTAGGGGTGGTCAGCCATGAATTTTATTCTTTTTGGCAGACTTTCAAGGTAGCTGGTTCTGATTTCAGCTTCTGTAGACGCCTAGCTTGGTGTACTGATGTCTTAGTCATCATTGTCGTTAATCGTCTGTTGGTTTAATTCGTCGAATTTGACGTTCATTGATTCTTCAATGATCATCGACTTCTTATTGAAGACTCGGTACCCTTTACTTTTGGCCGCATAACCTAAAAAGATATCCTCATCGGCCTTTTCGTCAAATTTACTCAAATTATCTTTAGTGTTAAGAATAAAATATTTACAACCAAAGATTTTGAAATAAGAAACCGTGGGTGTTATATCAAACCATAACTCATAGGGAGTCTTCTTCGATTTAGGCCGAATTAGAACCCTATTGAGAACATAACAGGCTGTATTGACAGCTTCTGCTCAGAAATATTTGCGTAGACTAAACTGGTTCAATATTACTCTAGCCATTTCAGATAGAGTTCTATTCTTATGTTCCACAACTCTATTTTATTGTGGAGTCCTAGGACAAGAGAACTCATACAAATATCCGTGTGTGTCACAGAATTGCTCAAACTCTGCATTCTCGAATTTGCCGCCATGATCACTTCAAATAAGAGTAATCATGTATCCTTTATCATTTTGAACTTTCTTACAAAATACGACAAATTTAAATAATGCATCATTCTTGCGTGCGAGAAAATATAGCTACGCGTATCAAGAGAAATCGTCTACTATTACAAAAGCAAATAACTTACCACCTAGGCTAGCAATTCTACTAGGCCTAAATAAATTCATATGCAGTAATTGTAGAGGTCTAGTGGTACTCACAATATTTTTGGACTTAAATGTGGATCGGGTAGCTTTGTTTTTTTCACATTCGCTACATACCGTATCCTTCTTAAAGACGATATCCAGTAAGCCTCGTACCAATTTTTTCGTGGATAATCTTAAAATTGTGTCCATGTTTGCATGTCCGAGTCTCATGTGACATAGTTGACTCTCATCGTTCTTGGTGAATAAGCATCTACCTGCATTGTTAGCATCTTCCAATAAATAGAAACATATATTTTGTATTCCCTAATACCTTCAAAGATAGTACTACCTGTTGAGCTATCAACTATAGTACATTTGTCTTTGACAAAGTTAATACCATAATCGTGGTCAGCTAAATGGCTTATGCTTAGTAGGTTATGTTTTAACTTATTTACTAGACAGACACCTTTAATCAAGGGTAGGGAGCCTTACCAATGTTGCAAATACCTACCATATATCCTTTTAAGTTGTTACCGAAGGAGATGTATCCTTCTTTCTTCTTCGACAGTGTTGCAAATAGAGAAGCATCACTAGTCATGTGTCGTGAGCAACCGTTGTCGAGGATCCACTTGCTCCTAGCATAAGTAGGGTGTTCCACCTACCAAAAAGTTTGCAGATAAAACTTTTGGTACCCATTTCTTGTAGCGTCCGGATATGTTAGTCTTTGGTATTCATGCATATATGTAGTGTCCCGTCATGCAAAGTCAATCGGAGAAATTGAAATGCCGACATTGTTCGGACTTAGCCTTGCAACGGCTGCTCGAAGGCTCGCTCGGTCGAGGCGACACCTCGTACAGGTGGGGTAGTTTCAGTGAACTTGCCTCATCTTAGCCTTCACTTAATAAATTGTGTGTTTTCAACTTGCACAAGTAGGCTTAATAATAAAAGAGACGAATCTACATAGCTAAGAGAATAATCCCGACGGGTCGGAATGTCTTAGAACATGGAAAATGGTCCCACGGACTGCTTAGAAGTCGGCTGAGCGTGCTTTTAAAATGACACTTGATCCTTCGTCCTGTGGCTTGGGAGAAGAATGTTGGCCTAAGTTGCTTAGTTGCCCCGACACTCGAATAAGCCTAAGCCATAGGCGTCGCCCGCACGAATGCTTGATAAAGCATGCACGGTCCCGTCGTTTTGTCCCGACACTCGAATAAGCCTAAGCCATAGGCGTCGTCCGTACGAATGCTTGATAAAGCTTGCACGGTCCCGTCGTTTTGTCCCGACACTCGAATTAGCCTAAGTCATAGGCATAGCCCGCGTGAATGCTTGATAAAGCATGCACGGTCCCGTCGTCCAAGGCTTGGCATAGCCTTCGTATGTCCCGTGGGTTTAAGTCATCTTGCACTACTCTTGGCTTAAGTCTAGGCACCCGAGAACTTGGTTGTTCAAGTTGAACGCGTGCACGGCACGTTCCCTCTATGCGAAGCTTGGCGTAGCATTTGCTCGTCAAGTCGTTCCGCAAATAAGTTAGGCAAAATTGTGCCGGTCGGTCTAAGCCATTTTTAGCACTGTCCCGCTCTATCTACGGTTGTCAAGTCGCGTAGTCCCTCGAGAGCAAGGCTAGTAGTATAAGGTATACGACTTGAGCGATAGCGTCGTCTAGAGAACCAGGCCTGTCTAAGGCACGAGCCATAGTAGATTTAGTAAAGAGTATGCCACGGACAAAGGAAGTCCACGCGACTGGTTGTCGCCGAGATCGATCCCGCTACTTGGGAGTCTCGATAAGCCTCGTTCACGCGAGATCGGTCCTGCTACTTGGGATTCTGGCTAAGTCTCGATAAATCTCGCACACAAGATCGGTCTCGCTACTTGGGAGTCTCGATAAGTATGGAAAAGCAAGCATGCGAGATCGATCCCGCTACTTGGGAGTCTCGCTAAGTCTCGATAAGTCTCGCACACGAGATCGATCCCACTAATTGGGAGTCTCGATAGAAAGATGGAAAGCATGGTCATGGTTGAGGAAGGAGTTGATAGATCGAATTGAGTCTTGCATGGTTATTGGACAACTTATCGACAAGGTGTAGTCTTCTCGAGTGATCGTCGGGGCACTGGGATCAGGTCGGCCCGGGGGAAGCGAGTTGCGGCTCAAAGTAGGATACTGGATAACCGCATGGGAGATTCGGCACCTCCGGGGCTAGCTACCCGCGGAGGGATGGTCCGATATCCCCGAGCCAGTCTAAGATAGCTTGACATTGCTAGTGACCACCTCATGTAGATGGGTCGGCATAATAGCGACAAACCGCGTGTATGCCTTTGGATTGAGTCTAGAACTTGAATGCGTGTTTAGTCGGTAACATAAAGTCTGGGCCTGAGATTGGGCTGCAGCATAGGCACCGTGCTTGGCTCGATACTTGGTGTCGGGATGTTCATGGAATCGTCACTATGTTTCACAAGTCTTGTCTAAGTTGGCTATGTGTTATGTCAGGAAGGACGCAAGGCGGTAGCATGGATAAGTCTTGATGAGTTGCGAGGTACGGCCTCAATCTTGATGCACGAACAAGTCTAAGCAAGGTCTAGAGGCACGACCTGCACGAGTCGTCCCCCCTTGACTTCGTTGGCACGAGAATTGGTCTAGAGGCAATTGAGTTTAAGAGAAAGTCTTGACACGATCGAGTTCGCATAAGTCGCTCCTCGGCAAAGCACGGTCTCGAGCATGTTGAAGTTACGAATAGGGTATGGCACGACCCTGCCGTCCCGAGTTGAAGTTCGGTCAAGTTCATAAGCGATGAGGCACTGCCTCGATCGAAACACACGTTGGCATTATAGCACGACCATGTCATAGCACATCGGTTTGGTCAGGCGTCTTGTCCTAAAACTGATCCTAAGGCAAGACTAGAAAGACAATCGTAAAGGGACTTGTATTACACAAAAGTAAATGAACGTGTCAATTTTGTATGGATAGACGAGGAGCTCACTCCACCAATACAGTTGAGTACTGACACCCACACAGTTTTTATGTGCAGGCACAGGTAGAAGCTCGTGGCGTAGAGCTCGCTTGGATGCGTCGAGACACGGAGTCCCTTGGCGAGTCGAAGCGTGCAGCCGCGTGAACTCAAGACTTATACATGACATAATGTATGGACATCACCTTCCGAAGCTTCCGCTGGCTCAAGCATTGTAATCGAGAGATGAGAGAGCGCAGAGTGACTTATATAATGAGAGAAAAGTGAGCACGAGAGACTTGTAATCATGGCTTGCGACTATTGTAATCTCATTGTTCAATATCAATAAAGAGTTCTTTTGAATAACTTATTTTTTGCCTTTAAATTTCCGCTGCATGTTCAATGTTTCTGCTTGGGACTTCTGTGCGACGACCTCGTCGCCGCCGCTGAAATCGGCCGTTATGAAACTGTCTTACACGAGCGCAATCTAGGCTTGTGCGGCATCACACCTTAGCAAGGACGATCGCTCCTACGGGAGCGGGGCGTAACATAATGGTATCAGAGCACGGCTTTACGTCCTTGGACTTCACGTCAAATTTTTTATTTTTGAAAGCTCGTTATTGAAAAAGAAGTGTGCACTCTCTCTCAATTGTCCCACGGCATGTCCATACATTAAGTCTAAATATTTTCAAAAGCTCGTACTAGCGTTCAATCGAACGCATCGATAGGCCTTCGTGCCGGACGGTGTCAACTTGACTTGATAGAAAATACATGCTAAGTTAACATATCGCGTGCGTGCCTAACTAGTCCTGTGTCGACCTAGCAATTAAGCGTACAAACTCAGAATATAGTCCGCACGGGATGGCTATGCACACGGCCTTTTGGCTAAGTTGTGCCGCGTGTCGCGCACCTCAACCTTTTGGTACAAACGAGTTGCGAGCGATATTAAGTATCGTTCGGTTGGGAACGGAGATGCACTTAGAGTGTATATCGATAGGAACGCAATCGAACTAACGCTTAGGCGTGCACGGAAGATTAATTTAGATTTTGAGGAATAGTACGAATGACTTAGTGCGTCGATGCGATGTGAGCGATTACGCTAGAGATTCGTCGAACGAATCTAAAAGATGTGTTAGCGAGTAACGCGAACATAATTTAGACTAGATCGGATGGCTCGAATCCTGAGTGGTGTATGGTTTGTCTTGGAATTCATTCGAGCAAAAATTGAGGATTTCGAGTAACAACGAGTATGTCGGCGAGGCGAGGCGATCGCGCAAAGCCTTAGAATGCGTCACGCTTATTTGGTCGTAACTTCACATGTCCCAAACGAGATATCGTTCGGACAACTTGTGAATAGCCAACGCGAGTTAGAAAACAATATTGAATCACGACCCGGAACGATGAATAAAAGTGAATGTCTTGATCGAGAAAATCTAGTAAATCACACGTACGATTCGAATTGAGTCAAATGGAATGTGACTTGAGTTTGGACAACGATCTTGATACTAGCTTGAGGAATAGCGATCAAACTTGATCTTGAATATCGAGGAGATTGTGGAATATCCAGTTCGGACAATAGCATCAGTTGCACGACTCGGAGTTCGTTGCAAAGGAAGATCGTCAGGTTACGTACATCGTCGATGGTATTGAGGCGTATCATAGATCGATGTGCGATAACTCGGGGGTACTCTGATTCGAGGAACGATGATCGTGTAAAATGTCATTGTTCCGATGGATTCTATACTCGGGATATTGAAATGTGTCGAGAAAAAGATAGACTTGGCTCGAGGATTTTCTAGTTGAACGAATGATGAATAGACTATCGAACTGAGATCTTGACTTGGATAAAAATAAAATGCTTGGATTTGCTTCGACGATGACCACAACGTTGACGTTCTTGTCTTATGCGAGCACAACTCCAGCCTCGCACATACGTCACGCCGATTAGGGCGATCACTCCGCGTGAGCGCTGGTCTGGTGATTCATACAGCGGGAGTGATCAAATTTGTATGGCGCGGCAACTTGTATGCTTCAACTTATGGTTTGACGTGAAGGTGGATTCGAGAATGAATCAGCATGTACTTGACGATCGAACTTGAGGATTGAGTAGGTCCAACCCGCGTATCGAGAATGAATTAATCTAGACTCGAACAAGAGTTACGCTCCGATAAGAATGGTTATTCTGCGGGAGCATTGTATGGTGATTCATGAACCACCGTAGATGATCGGACTCGCGTGAGATTGGGGCACAACATATTATCGAGCTAAATGACCTCGTGATCGAATACATGAATTGGTTAGAATTGGGAATTGAACGGATTCGAATCTGCGCAAAGATTGTCTTGATGCGAATTAGGTGATCGTGCTCGATGTTTAGAAATCTGAGTGACGCGAGCTTGGGTAGAAAAATCTCGTACTATCGACTATAGTTTGACCCTAGGATTGGGGTCAGTATTGGCATTATTGTTGGGGAACTATGATTCCAATCCTGACATTGACTTAGCCTTGAAAAATGGCCTAGCGGTTGGGCGAGACGCCCTTGTTTCAAGAATTGGCATGGGAAAGATTGATCTTGAGGATTGGTATGGATGGATAGAGTGGATCAAGAATATTGGAATATCCCTCACAAGATTCGGCTGACATGTACATATTTAGGGACGCCTGAGTATGTGCACGATGCGACTCGAGTGAGAATGACGAATTCTCTATCATGCGGCTTGGCTGAATGCATATATTTTGGGGACGCCTGGAATACGTGCACGATCCAGCCAAGTGATACGTTGAGTTCAAGCAAGACTTGAGAAATGGAAGAGTGTCGAGGACTTGGAATCGTGTTAAAGAAAACTTTGATAATAGTGCGAGCGTGGCTCGGAATCAAGAAAACGCGTAGGCGGAGTGTATACGATAAATTGCGACGTAGCTCGTACGACTGTTATAGTTCCGTGTCTAGGCACGATTAAGTCTTGGCTATTGAAATGGTAGGATGGATTGCCTTCAGGGAAGTCTCGAGGACGAGACTTGTTCTGAGTGGTGTATGTTGTAGTGCCCCGTCCCGCAAAGTCAATCGGAGGAATCGAAATGCCGACAGCGTTCGGACTTAGCCTTGCAACGACTGCTCGAAGGCTCTCTCGGTCGAGACGACTTCTCACACAGGTGGGATAGTTTCGGTGAACTTGCCTCATCTTATCCTTCACTTAATAAATTGTGTGTTTTCAACTTGCACAAGTAGGCTTAATAATAAAAGAGACGAATCCACATAGCTAAGAGAATAATCCCGACGGGTCGAAATGTCTTAGAACATAGAAAATGGTCCCACGGTCTGCTTAGAAGTCGGCTCAGCGTGCTTTCAAAATGACACTCGATCCTTCGTCCCGTGGCTTAGGAGAAGGAAGTTGGCCTAAGTTGCTAAGTTGCCCCGACACTCGAATAAGCCTAAGCCATAGGCGTCGCCCGCACGAATGCTTGATAAAGCATGCACAGTCCCGTCGTTTTGTCTCGACACTCGAATAAGCCTAAGCCATAGGCGTCGCCCGCACGAATGCTTGATAAAGCATGCACGGTCCCGTCGTCCAAGGCTTAGCATAGCCTTCACACGTCCCGTAGGTTTAAGTCATCTTGCACGGCTCTTGGCTTAAGTCTAGGCACCAGAGAACTTGGTTGTTCAAGTTGAACGCGTGCATGGTACGTTCGCTTGATGCGAAGCTTGGCGTAGCCTTTGCTCGTCAAGTTATTCCGCAAATAAGTTTGGCAAAGTTGTGCCGGTCGGTCTAATCCGTTTCTAGCACTGTCCTGCTCGATATGCGGTTGTCAAGTCGCATAGTCCCTCGAGAGCAAGGCTCGTCGTATAAGGTATACGACTTGAGCGATAGCGTCGCTAAGAGAACCAAGCCTGTCTAATGCACGAGCTACAGTAGATTTAGTAAAGAGTATGCCACGGACAAAGAAAGTCCACGCGACTGGTTGTCGCCGAGATCGGTCTCGCTACTTGGGAGTCTCGATAAGCCTCGTTCATGCGAGATCGGTCCCGCTACTTGGGAGTCTCGCTAAGTTTCGATAAGTCTCGCACACGAGATCGGTCCCGCTACTTGGGAGTCTCAATAAGTCTGGAAAAGCAAGCACACGAGATCGGTCTCGCTACTTGGGAGTCTCGCTAAGTCTCGATAAGTCTCGTACACGAGATCGATCCCGCTACTTGGGAGTCTCGATAGAAAGATGGAAAGCATGGTCATGGTTAAGGAAGGACTTGATAGATCGAGTTGAGTCTTACATGGTCATTGGACAACTTGTCGACAAGGTGTAGTCTTCTCGAGTGATCGCCGGGACACCGGGATCAGGTCGGCCCGGAGGAAGCGAGTTGCGCCTCAAAGTAGGATGCTAGATAACCGCATGGAAGATTCGGTACCTTCGGGGCTATCTACCCGTGGAGAGACGGTCAGATATCCCCGAGCCAGTCCAAGATAGCTTGACATTGCTAGTGACCACCTCATGTAGATGGGTCGACAGAATAGCGGCAAACCGCGTGTATGCCTTTGGATTGAGTCTAGAACTTGAATGCGTGTTTAGTCGGTAACATAAAGTCTGGGTCTGAGATTGGGCTGCAGCATAGGCACCGTGCTTGGCTCGATACTTGGCATCGAGATGTTCATGGAATCGTCACTATGTTTCACAAGTCTTGTCTAAGTTGGTTATGTGTTAAGTCAGGAAGGCCGCAAGGTGGTAGCATGGATAAGTCTTGATGAGTTGCGAGGCACGGCCTCAATCTTGATGCACGAACAAGTCTAAGCAAGGTCTAGAGGGACGACCTGCACGAGTCGTCCCCCCTTAACGTCGTTGGCACGAGAATTGGTCTAGAGGCACTTGAGTTTAAGATAAAGTCTTGACACGATCGAGTTCGCATAAGTCACTCCTCGGCAAAGCACGGTCTCGAACATGTTGAAGTTACGAATAGGGTATGGCACGACCCTGCCGTCCCGAGTTGAAGTTCGATCAAGTTCATAAGCGATGAGGTACTGCCTCGATCAAAACACACATTGGCATTATAGCACGATCATGTCATGGCACATCGGTTTGGTCAGGCGTCTTGTCCTAAAACTGATCCTAAGGCAAGACTAGAAAGACAATCGTAAAGGGACTTATATTGCACAAAAGTAAATAAACGTGTCAGTTTTGTATGGGTGGGCGAGGAGCTCACTCCACCAGTACAGTTGAGTACTGACACCCACACAGTTTTCATGTACAGGCACAGGTAGAAGCTCATGGCGCGGAGCTCGCTTGGATGCGTCGAGGCACGAAGTCCCTTGGCGAGTCGAAGCATACGGCTGTGTGAACTCAAGACTTATACAGGATATAATGTATGGACATCGCCTTCCGAAACTTTCGCTGGCTCAAGCATTGTAAACGAGAGATGAGAGAGCGCAGAGTGACTTATATAATGAGAGAAAAGTGAGCACGAGAGACTTGTAATCATGGCTTGCGCCTATTGTAATCTCATTGTTCAATATCAATAAAGATTTCTTTTTAATAACTTATGTTTTGCCTTTAAATTTCTGCTGCATGTTCAATGTTTCTTCTTGGGAATTTTGTGCGACGACCCCGTCGCCGTCGCTGAAATCGGCCGTTATGAAACTGCCTTGCACGAGCGCAATCTAGGCTTGTGCGGCATCTCGCCTTAGCGAGGACGATCGCTCCTACGGGAGTGGGACGTGATAATAGACATTTAAATCAACTAATTTTCTTACTCTACATGAAGGTGAGATATGAACAATGGTGCCACAATAGTACATCTAGCATGCTGAGTGTTAGGTGCAGTGTGTTGTGCATGATTGGTAGGTCTTAATGTTCTAGTTGGATGCTTGTAATAGAATGCATGTCGATTAGTCTTCTTGGGCAAAGGTTTGGCTATGTTAGGTCTGACAGTATTGGGTTTAACAGTATTGGTTTTAACCGTGTTCCGATGTTTCGGCAATTGACACGTGTTAGCGTAGGAAGCAGCAACTTTAGTTTGTTTTCCTAACCTAGTTTTCATCTTTTTGGAGGAGTCATAAATTGTGTTATAGTCAGCTGTAAGTGCATCAATTCTGACTAGTGCACAGTGATGGCTCTTCTTCTCTTTGAGTACATCTTCCTCAAGTTCAACAATAGTCTTGTCTTTTTCTTCGAATAAATGTGTAGTCTCGTGTATTTACAGTTTGACAGAAGAAAGCTCACTAGTCTTACTAGGGTTTTCACTGTTTCTAACCTCAGCTAGTAAGTCGGTAAGTCTTCCTATTTCACCTTTATACCTTTTAAGTACCTTCTTAGAGTTTTGGTATTTGCCAAGAAGTTTTTTGTGGTTATCTAAGAGGTCACTAAAAGCTTCACCTAACTGGTCAAAGATAAAATCATCATAGGTATCAAATATGGGGTTTGAGTTTACCTGATCAAATGCCATCAAGCATACATTTGTAGCATCGTCTAATTGTTCATCTTCTGAATTGTTGGCTTCGCTTTCATGCGAAATTCTTATATTGGCATATATTCTGAAAGTAGATTTCTTTAAGTAACTCTTTTCATACTTGTTGCCTTTCCTGGTTGATGATGATGCCGCCGGACAATCTTTCTTTATGTGTCATTTCTTCTTACAACCGTGGCAGATTGGATCTTCTTCATTGTTGTTGTTGTTGTTGATGTTGTTGTGTACCTTCATTCTTCGGTTGAACATCATGAACTTCTTGAACTTCTTCATTAGGAGAGCTTGATCCTCAGTGTCGGAGTCGCTGTCGTCAGAATCTTCTTCGATAGTTCTTCTTTGTTGAGCTTTGAAGGCGACTAATTTTTCCATCGGTGCGACATTTTCAAAGTCTTGAAGTTCCAGCTCGTTAGTGAGTAGCTTTCCCATGAGCGTTTCAAAAGACATGGTAGTAAGGTCGTTTCCTTTACCGATTGTCGTAGCCTTTAGAATCTAGTTCTTTGTGAGAGCTCGCAGAACTTTGCAAATCTTCTCATGGTTATTGTATTCCTTGCCTAGGAAGGACAAAGGATTTACAATATCCAAAAATCTTGTGAATATTTGTGTAACGGACTCGTTCAGCTTTGTCTTGAACGCCTCATACTCTTGAGTAAGTATACTGATCTTGGACTCCTTGACTTCTGTTGAGCCTTAATGAGTGTCTTCGAGAAGTTTCCATACCTCATGAGATGTGCATGTAGACACCCTGTTGAATTCAATCATGTCTAAAGAACAAAATAAAACATTAATAGCACGTGTCAAGACTGGTTTCTTGCTTTTCAGAATCAGTATACTTTTCAACCAAATTTTCATCAATAAGAACACGTTGAGGCTTTTTATAGCCGTCAACTACAATTGACTATAAGTTAAAATCTAAAAATTTCAAAAAGAAACTCATACATGTTTTTCAGTAAGTATAATTGGTACCATCAAACAGTGGGGGTCCTTTTGTGGATTGGCCTTCAGTTGTGAATTTTATACTTAAAAATTAATAAAAATGTACCTCGCTTTACCTGTATAACCTGCTCTGATACCAATTGTAGGAACAAAATGTAAAGTAATATACTCTAGAGGGGTGGGGGTGAATAGAGTAGGCAGCATAATATTAACTATTAAAAATGTTAGCAGCAAGATCACAGAAGTATATCACAATTATGAGTAAGTAAAAGTAAAGTGCAAAGAGCAAACATAAAGACGACGATGTATAATGGTATCCGTCTTGTGAGGACTAATCCAGTCGGAAGAACTCTAGCTCCCAGTTGAAATCTATTATGGAAAAATCATAAGTTTTAATCCGAAGTCCTTGACAACTTCTACAAATGCGAGCTTTGATCCGAAATGCTCGACCGACTTCAATTGTGAAGTATCTCACTTCTGTTAAGCCTCCAGATTACAATCACTTTGAACTTATAGATCGTACCGCATTGACAAATCGACTAGAGGATTGTAATCGGCTTGGAATTTGAAATTGAAAGCTTAGTAGGGCTTTAGAAGATCGTAATAAGCTTAGAGAGAAGAAATATAAAAGTGAATGCGTGAGTTGAAATGGTAGAATTTTTTCTCAATTTATAGGATTTCCAAAGGAAGAATTCGGACAGAATTATATGAGAGAATCTCGACGTATAGTCGCTGCATCCGTAATTGCGGAAAGATTGAGTTTAAAAACCAACGTTCAGGGTAGCCAAATTCGGGGCAAATTCGTACAAAATTCTGCCTGTCTAGAATGGGTTAATTTTTGGGTTTGCAACTTAGGTTTTTGGGCTTTCGAATTTTCAAGCGGTTAGGAAGTAAATTGGGCTTTGTGAGTGGGCTAGTTTTCAAAATGAAAGGATAGTTTGAAAATATTTTTTGGGTAGCCTAATTTTCAGTACGACGCGGTTTATATTGTATTCCTAGACTCAATAAAATGCAAAAGTACATTAAGAATTTAAATACAGACGCGACGACAAATACAGCTTCAAGTCTTGAATAGTAGCAGGCGTACAGGCTGCCGTAGTTCGTCCAAGTGGCCCTTATATCGAGACAGGGTTAGATTAATTATTAAAATTTGGTTCGACCATGACCAATGGGCCAACATGTTCATGAATTTCTATTGCATGGATTGTTTGTGGTGCTACACGTGCCCAATGTACGAGGGTATCTTTATTACATATTGATTGTATTTCACATACTGGAGCACCCTGTTATAATTGTATTGCATTGTCCTGATTCATGATGTGTCTCTTTGTAACACACAATTGACTTAGCTGTAGCTACATGGTTTGTTATCCTGACATGTCATGATATTCATCCGATCATGATTCCTGTTGTGGCTCGTCGTCGCGCTCTTTGGCTTGCTTCTAGCAATGTGGTTGCTTTCCTATATTTAATTTTGTTTGTGATTGTTTAATCCTAGTCCATTCCTGCATTTCCTCGAGGGGAGTATCATATATAGGATGAATTCTTGGATGCCCATGGACGGAGGTTCTAATGAAAATATTAAGGAATTGATTACTAGATTGATCACATGGATTCACTAGAAAAATGAGGTTTCCAGGTTGCATGTAGTCACGTTATCCCGGTCTCACCTGTGGTTTTGAAGCTCTTTGTCGTGAGGGGCACACTTCTAGCACGCTGTCGAGTTTTGGTCATTGTATTGATCATTGACATGGATTCGCTGGATAGCCTGTATAGAATGCAACAAGTATGACCATTGGACCTTGATTGCATGTGCAAGTAAATAGGGCTATGATAACCCTAGTTAGTTAATGTTATCAAGCCATACTTTATGATTGGTCATGATTGATGGATTGTTTATATTACTGTTCTTGCACTTGTTTTTGTACTTGCTTCGTACTTATTATCCTGTTCATGTACATATACCATGCTCATGATTATTTATTCTGTACTCACATACTATTCATAATTTATGTTCCTACTCCTGTATATGCTCACAAAATTCCTATTTACTTATCCTGCAATCTGTTCATATTTGTATTGTTTTCTTGCTTATTCTTATATGCTTGTAAACTGATTTTAGTTTACTAGTTTAACTTCTTTTATGGTACTTGCTATTTAGGGTTCTGACCCCATTGGTTTTGTATGACCAGATCTCTAAGAGGAACTAGAAGAACTACCGTACCTTTCGTTTAATGGTGTCAACCCGGAGGACCTCCAACCCAGCACTTGAATGGGTTTTCATACTCTTTACCCACTAATCGTCTGTATATTCTTTTGGCCACCGAGCATGTATTTAGCTCGCATTTTTTTTTTATCTTGACTTGTTGCCCAAAGACAACATAATTCGTATATATCTAGACTACAACTAGAGCTAATCATGGATCATACATCTTGTATCTTACTTGTTTGCTTGTGATTGAGATGCTTGGGTTGCTTGACTTAGTATTTGTTGTTGGTTTGTATGATAACACCCATGTCATATACAACCTTGACCGTATCTTTGGATATCGGTGTACTCTAATATACATAGCTGCCTACTCCATTTCTGCTCTCCAATATTCTGGTTCTAGAGCATGACAACATTTTCTTTGCATCCATCTTTCTACTTAGTTTGACTATTAACACATAACTGAACCTGATCTGAAACCGAAACTTTGATACTCTGTTGATAATGAAACATGAAAATCGTTTTCCCAACCAAAAGATTGTGAGAGAACCGAATAAAAATGCACAAATCAACTTGCCAAAATCACACAGAAAGTCACGCGAACATAGTTAATTTTTGACGTGAAAAGCCCTTACAAAAATACGAAACGATCAAAGTGACAAAGACGACGAATCATCAAGGATCTTTCCAAATGCTCTCTTTTCGAAATAGCCTCAAAACCCTTCTTTTTTGAAAGTTATAAACCTTGAAAACTCTCTCCTTTTATCCCCCTCACTAGTTGATAATTATCTTGTCATTATAAATTATGGTTAAAAAATACCTATTTAAAATACACCATTCTTACATGCATCTAAACCGTTGATTTAGATCCAACAATGTTTAAAAAAAAATAGACCAATTTTCGGCTTTAGCCCCGATAATTTTCGGCTTCACTTCTACCTCGACATATGTAAATATGTATACATGTATCTGTAGTATACAGAAAAACTGCACTTAAGTAAATGAACCTTTCTGAAACAAAATTGTATCAGACCGATATACTAACTGTTCCCACACCTATCACAGTTTGAAATATCACGGTTTGATATACCGCTAACACCGATATGACCCGTCTTCCAAAACTTACTTCAACACTAAGAGCATCTCCAACCCTATTGTGAGTTTAGAAAAAATGTGAATGGCAAACTTTCATACCAAAAATTCTTCTCCAATGCAAATGTAGAATAAAACATGAAGTTGACATGGCAATGACATGGCAAGGAGAATGTGAAGTTGGTTGTCTAGATCTAGACAATGCACTTCACAATGACTTTATCTCCACATCATCAATTATGAATAGAAATATTTATAAAAAAATTGAAGAGGAGTTGCCTTGAAAGTTGGAAAAAATATTTTTTATTGTCTCCTCAATACTTTTGCATTGGAGAGAATTTTTTCATCTCATTGTCTTTTGAGATATAATTTTGCCACATAAACAAGACATTGTCTTGTATCTCATGCCACATAGGAGCCACCTAAAACTCACAACACTTAACAAGACAATAGGGTTGGAGATGCTCTAAAGCCATCTTTGCCTTCTTCTTTTCAAACTTTTCCGTAACACAGATGTCATCTGTCGCACTCAGAAATATTCTCGACATAAGTTGAAGACTCCAACTCGCACTCCACCCAACACCAACAAACCAAACACTACATTTCCAACTATCAATTACACCACCAAATGTTGCTCGTCGACCGGAAAAGTCTAATAGGGATTGCAACCTTGTGAATATTTCACAAGCAACATTTTTACAATCTCACCCTGTTAATTTGTTCTCGCATTTTGTTCCATCCCACCTCTCACTAACCCCCGACGAATTTGTCAACAACAAAAAAAACCTATCAACAATTAAACCCTCCAGAAAGGAAATGAAATGAAATAAGAAAGCACATCACAAGTCGTTTTTATTACACCAAAGTTGTACAAAACCATATATATACGCATAAAACTATCCAACGAGGACATAGATGGCGTAAATTATTCCTGGAATGTATCCCAATAACGTCAACAACAGACAGATCCAGAACTCCACCTGCCAACAAACAACCCAAAACCAAATTAATCAGCATATATATATATTTTTTATTTTTATTTTATTTTATATATATATATATATATATATATATATATATATATATATATATATATATATAAGGACTTAATTGATCATGCATGCACTTTAACTCGATCTATCCTCTACAGTTCCAAGTCCGAGCCATTTCTTCTTAAAAAAAATGTTAATTGTCACGGTTGCGGGCGGCATAACAACAACAATATTAAGGCTTATTTGCGCTTAAATCATACTTTGTTTTCAATGCATGTGAGCATGAGAATATGACAATGCAGGATCATGCATAACGTGGATAGAAAGAACTATATTTTGGCTGCACAATCAAAACCAGGCAACGTTCTAAGTTCTATATTACTATAAACACTAAGATAGTAATCGGAGGAAAAACAAATACAATTTCGTGTTGAAAAATTGCAATAAAAAACATTGGTAAAAGAATGTTTGAAGAAAACAAGAAGAAATAAATAAGAAATAAATAAATATTAAAGAATGTAAAATTGCATACTCCACATCCATAGCGAAGGAAGACTCCAGCAGGTGGCACGAGAATAGCGAGTATGACTTCAAGGAATGTCTCTGAGCCCATCTTCACTTATACTTGGGTTGATGGTTTGGTTGAAAACAACAAGAACAAGAAGATTGTGGAACGATAGAGGAGGAAGAAAGTACTTTTGTTGTGGATGTGGATTGGTTGAAGGAAGATTGTGTAATGATAGAAAATAAGGGGGAAAGAAAGAAGAATAGGAGTTCTTTTCTTTTGTTGTGGATGTGGTTGCTTTGATTTATCAATTAACCGACTACTTCCTTCTTGTCCATGTACGTGGCATGGAGGGACAGTATGTGAGCAACACGTATGCTTTGTTGCATGACACGTTATGAGAGTTTTAGGCAAATTCAAGGATCCCATGCCAGACCATGTCTACGAGCAAGGGTTAAATGAGGGAAAGTTGGGTTTCAATTTGTGAAGAAAGTTTTTGTACAGATCCCTGAAAGTTCTCTTAATAATACTAGCTAGCATATATCTTAGGTACCTTGTACGTATTCTTAAAAAGAGCAAACAATTTTTTTTTTATTTTTAATATATAATACATTACTATCAATATTAAATATAATAAATAATTTTAATTAGTAAATATAGATGAGACATTTTTTAAATAAAAAAATTGGCTAAATTATAATTTGATACGCTCAACTATCACAGTTTTTCAACTTGATACCCTTCGGTTGCGGGTGGCCGGCGGGCAGGCGCAAGCAACCGGCACGCGCAAGCGGGCGCGCTGGACAGCGCACGAGCGAGAGCGAGCAGCGCATGGGGCAGTGCGCGACGATGCTCAGGACAACGCGCAGGGGTGCACGTGAGCGGGAGCGCGGGCTCGGAGGCGGGTTGGATGGGTTCTTGGGTCTGAAGGCTGGTAGGGGAGGTGGTCGGCGGGGGGAGGGAGGGGTAGTTTAGGAATATATAAAAAAAAAATTGGGTATCAAGTTAGAAATATAAGTTGAGATAGTGTATCAAGTTAGTACCTATAAAAGTTGAGTATATCAAATTGAAAAACCGTGATAGTTGAGAGTATCAAGTTGTAATTTATCCTAAATTTTTTAACAATCAAGTTAATTTTTCTCATTATAAAATAGTATAGATTAATTTCAACTCTTCCACATGTTTTCAATACATATGGAAATCCCTACAGATGGTACCAACTTTTTAATACATTATAAAAGAATAAATATTTTGAACAAAAGAACAGTATAAATAGATTTAAGAAATAATATTAAAATATCTACTATTATAATTTGCGGTTTATAAATGACTCAAAAATTAGCTATCTAAGCCATATGCATATTATCCATAATTAATAAAAAATTTTAAAATAACTTAACTACCGTGTACGTATCTCTCTTTTAGTTGAGAATAAAATTTGTAAAATCCTTCTAACAACCTAAGCATATAAAAAATCCAAAATTATATTTAATATTCAAATTATATTGAAACTAAGTATATGGTATTATTTAACCAAAACACATATCCAAAATTTTAGAAACATATCTATAACAAATCATAAATAAAATATATTAGAATTATCATATTTAAAATATTTTAATATAATTTAAATTCTTATCTAATCTTTCAATAATATTATAGAAAAAAAAAATTTGGTACATGCAACTCATGTGAACGTAACTAGTAAGTATAAACAATATGAAGGTAAAAAAAGGAGGAAAAAAAATTGTATGAGACACCATACAAGATGTACATAAAATTTTGTTGGTGAGAAAAAAAAGCAATCAAAATCATACGGAACAAACAATACTAATTCGACAACTCATTTAACGAGAGGGGAAATTTTTTTTGGACCTAGTTGTCGCACACTATATGAATAATAGAATTATGTCTTCTTTTCTTACACAGTGAGGATCACCAACTTATAGTACTTCACTTCAGAGTATATTACAATAGGAACAAACTCACCGACAAAATTGATTGACCTTCATTGACGCACTACTATGGAATTAATTCGATACCTTTTTGGTCCTTAATTCATTACTTGTTACTTTGAGTGAATAGTTTCACCTGGATGAACTTCAAGTGGATTTGCATAGATGGACGATTGGATGATCCCTTGAGGGTGAGCCAAGGAGCCTTTTATAATTTCCAACTTCAAGGTAATTGCTTAAGATATAATTCCCTCTAAACCCAACTGCAAGGTACTTGCTTAAGATATAATTTTCACTGTAATCCTAAAAAGTCATCGTAGATAATCACGATCGTAACCCTCATCTCAACTGACACTTCTTAATTTCTTTATGAACTTTTTTGGTATTTCACACTAAACACAACTGTTCCACTTGCAAGACCTCAAGGATTTTCATCTAACATGCATTGCCAAAGGATTTACTAATCTGCCTCTTAAGGTACGACTTCTCTAACTCTACTCTCAGATCCTTGGCTATGACTAACCATCGAAGATAGAAGGGTATAGTCAATCATCAACTCAATCAATCCCTTCAAATTCTATACCATACTTCTACAAGCTATAGGTCAAATCTCTTAGCAACATAACCTATGATTTACCCCATAAGCAAACCATACATTTCTTACAAGCATGCATATCGTACTCATATTTGCTAGGAAAGGTTTAAGTCAGGGTCGAATAAATACTTTATATCTAATACATCTATCTAACTCTATCGATCATTCTTCTAGTCCCGATTTCTAACTGATCGCTTCAAGGTTGACTCAAACCATATGGAGATGGTTGACTAGTCTATTGTAGACTTACCTACTTCTAGATCATATTTCTCCTTGATACCTAATCTTCTTAGGACATTTTCTTGTCATCCAAGAAGATTTCTTTTCATATTCCTGATTTCTATATCCTCTACGTGAAAATTTCTCAAATTTTAGTTGAATATAACTTCAAATGTTTATATCTAGTCATAATCATCACGCTTCATTCGTTTCATCCTAACGGATTCCTTGGACTCTATTTGCTATCATCCTTCAGGTTGGCACTCTTTAATCTAGAAACCAAATGTGTCTTCCTGAAGTTGTATTCTTACTTACCACAACTTTGATGATTAGGGAATCTTCGTATTCTTCAAAATCGGTCAAGCTTAGACAATGGTATCATGGTTTAGTATATTGACCCATATGCCTCCTGTTAGGGCTAATCCATGTACTATACTCTATTCCACAACTATCTTTCTAGAGTGTCTATATAAGCCTACCAACCTTAGCTAATCACCTAGTCCTGCCAAGCATGGGTTACTGTATCCTTCAAGTAAAACCTTCTAGATAATTTATAGGCTGACGTCAACTCAATAATTTATGACTGTTGGAATTATCCTTCCCTCAAGTTATATCATTTGGTAATTATATTGTAAAGATAGCACTACTCTGATCTTTATCTAATTCCTAGTCGATCTTTGCAGTCTTCTATTCGTATTCGTAGTCATCTCAATCATTACTAGAAATTCTCTCAACTGATCTATGAATATATAAACCTCTAATTTAATTCTATATGTTCTAGTCAAGGGGTCTCTACTTCAATCAAAGAATTTTCCTATAGAAGCTAAATCTTTATAGAAATGTCATACATTTTCTATTGGTCCATCTAGTAAAGGCGTCTATCTACCCCCCCTATACCTTAAGTAATCACCTATAGAGTATCATAACTGCCCTAATCACAATCTATAATAAGGTATAATCAAAAGGTCATCAATCACAAAAGTTCGTCCTTCCGAGGTAGGGAAGGACGAGAGTTTATAAATGGGAATTGAAGGAAGATATGATTGAACACAAATATGAAATTCAAAGGCGATAGTAAAATTTAAGGGAATTTCCAATAGCAGTAGATTGAGATTCTAATATATTGTCCTATTACCGGCTTGTTCGGTACAGTGACGTAACCAAAACAATTTATTCTCGACCTGCATGGGCCACCACAAAAACCATGTCATGCCCTAGTCCAAAAATAAGCCGGACCGAGCCACGTGGCATTGGCCAGCTACGTACTCAACCAGACTCTAGTTTGACTAGAATACGTATAAGCTGTTCGAAATGGTGTAACTATTACTACAATCAACTCTATATCTCAATCCAAGTAACAGAAACATAAGAAAGAAAAATATGAATACTAGTCTACAGCCTAATAATCATACTTGTCCGAATAGACTTGGAAAGATAATATGAGTCTATAAATACTAGGCTACTAAGCAGATACAAATAACAATAAATGAAACATATAACTCTGAAAGATTGAATACATGTAATAAAATGAATACCATCAATAATCCACAGCAAGGTGCTCAACAAAACCTACTTAGCCAACCTAGAAGGAAACCAGATCCTCAGAGGGACGCAACAAGGTACATAATATACAGGCTAGGTGTACAACAGTAATGAATGAACAAATAAAGTATAGTAAGACTGATAAAGTGGGTGAATCTAACATAATCAACTAATATGAAAATGCAGTTTAAGAACATCACTCGAACATACGAGGTGTCACGGTGTACCCCGGAGACCTGATAGGCACTCCAGCAAACTATGAAATATTCCGCAGTTTTGGTAAGGAATCTGTAGCAAACTATGATAACCCTGAGGCTCTCGTAATAAGGCAATGGCATACTCTGTAGAAAAGTAGTCCAAGCGCACGATTATGTTCTTCTCTCCCATGTGACTTCATGAATCGTATCCACGAGACGCTCGGCCAGATCCTCTAGCTAGGACATCGAGTCATAATAGTAAATACAATGTAAAAATCTTAAGTCATCGTCCTAGTATCAAACACGGACTTCCGTATAGCAGGACGTAATCAAGTACGAAAATCCATTAGTATGTAGTGTCCCATGAACATGTCCTAGGGTCTGATGTACCCGCAATGAAATTGTCACGGTAACACAAATGTGAATATCTTGTACTGATACCCGATGGTGCTAACGTCCATCGAACCATCCGAATGTGATTCGGACACTTAGTACCGAATGCGGCCCTAGGTGTTGTAATTAACAAAAGCAGAATAAATATTTAAATGCTATAGATTAAAACTGAAGTACAAGAATGGCAAGGTACACTTGTCTGGTATTGTCCAAACTGTGCTGAGACTGAAGTACCAAAGTCTATTCCACTATCCATGAGAACCATACTCCATGCAAATATCTATCAACCAAATCACAAACAAATATATATCACACACTATAGTACACGTATGACTAATAACTCCCACCTAGGGAGCTTGGGTCGTTTCTAGTCACATATTACCATTTGTTATCTAGGACACTTGTTAATTATATCGTCTAGAACTATGTCACACTAGTCACTTTGATCATTATTGCTAATAATATGAGTTACAAGTTGTAGGTTATTAAAATATCAAATTTGTACCTCATTATTCGTACAGCGAAACCTATGATACGCAAATCAAGACAAGATGATTAAATGTACGATCATAATCTTATCTTGGCGATCCACCTGGTCACCTAGTCAATTTTAGCAATTTGAGATCACTAGAATGGCTGATCTCAGTTTCGACGTACGGATTCCGAAATACTAACATGAATAGGAATTAATTATAATTAATGGTAATACATAAAAAAAATCTACAGGCATTGTCAGATGATGAAACGACCATCACCAACGTGTCCAAAATGGTTAAATTAGCTAGGATAGCCTATCCATAAGTGCAATTTGGACACAGGGGCAAAACAATAATTTTGGATCTAAACGATGTCCGTCGTTGGACCCACTTTGGACCGAAAAATGTGCCAAAATACGAGCCCACTAAACCTACCAATTTAAATGTCCATGAGTCTAGAATGACGATACGAACCCAACGGTATATCCAGAATTGGATTCCGATAAGCCGATCTCAAAATGACCGATTGACCCGGACTTTGGGTTCTGATTTGCACAAAAATGCGTGTAAAAGTCCATGTCCTCCAAATCTAGAAAAACTATATATAAATGAGGTCAGAATGATGATACGAACACAACGGTATATCCAGAATTGGATTCCAATGAGCCGATCTCAAAATGACTCGTTGACTCGGACAATAAGGCCGAAATTGTACCGAAATACGTGCTGGGGCCATGTTACTCCAAACTCAACAAATTATATATTAATTTTATCCATAACATTGCCACGAGTCTACTGGTGGCGTCAGAATTGGAATCCGGAGTCATAGGTCCAAATTAAAATTTTACAAGTTAAAAATTACGGTTTCGTGATGCCAACTTTGGCGTCGATTTCAACCAACCAAACGACATCCTATGAAGCTAAAAATTTTATGGTACAAAGGTGGTTATACTTGTTGTGCATAAGAACTAGTGGCACATCAAATGGATTTACGACGGCAGAGAAACAAATCCACAGATTTTGCTCCACGAAACTGTCCAAAAAATATAATTTAAATGGTCAACTTAGTGGTCGATTTTGATCTATCAAACGATCGAATTAACTGTCAAAATTTTGTGAGCAAAAGGGTATATACCGAGATTGAGACGGAAGAATCGGATCGACGATCCAACGGTCGGATTATCCAAAAAATGCGTCCAAAGTTGTTATGGCGAAACTCAATTTCTGAGTTCAAAACTCGCACGTCACGACGGAATCCCGTACGAAATGCACGAATCGCCTTTGTTGTGCGTCGTGGAGGGCGGTGCTGCATCGAGGAGGGGTCGTGCATGTGTGTGCACGAAATACACGAACCGCAGCTAATGTCGCTGTCTCGCGGCTATGTGCGCACGTGCGCGTGGCGGGGCATCTTCGAGGGTCTAGCCAGCGTGGTGGTTCCCAGGCGATGGAGGAATATTGGCAGGAGAAAGGAATGAGGAGGATGTCGAGAAGCTCAACCGCGGCCTGCCAGAGATCGACACAGGCTTAGGGAGCGACCAGGTGGTGCCAGGAACGTCAGTTGACGTGCGCTCGATGGGAACGCACTTGTCAATAGGTGGATGTGATGGATGGTTGATCCGGCTTTCGATGTGAGTGAGGGCTTCGACGAGAAGCTCAGGGCACCTCAGAAATGGGCTAGCAATGGCGGCTTCCACTTGGTACTGATGCTGCTATTGCCGCAGTTAGACACACTCACACGGAGGTGAGCATGGAGGAGGAATGGAGGAGAATATGAGGGGAGAGGTCATACACAGGCATGCCTGCGGGATGCACTTACAGCATGCAGTGCTGACCGCAGTGCATGCGGAGTGCAGTAGTCTGCTGTATGAAGGGTGGGGGGAGAAGTGAAGGTTTTCTTTGAATTTAAAGGAATAGGGGTTTGGGTCGGGTTGATATAGGGCCTACCCGAATGGCAAAGGAATTAACCCAAGAAGAGTAGCTGCTCTTTTCTCCACCACTTGGGTCTGGTCCCAGGTAATGGGCGGGCATACTGAAGAGGGGTGAGGATTTGAAGAAAGGAAGAAAATAAGGTTGTGGATTTAAGGTTGGGCTGGGTTAGAATTTAGATGTTCTAATATATATTTAAGGTTGGGCTGGGTTAGAATTTAGATGTTCTAATATATATACATATATATATATATATATATATATATATATATATATATATATACACACACACACACACACACACACACACACACACACACACACACACTTAGCAGTCCGATTCTAAATTTTACATATATATTATGATTTCAGGGCCCTACCAAATCACATATACATAATAGATAATTTCTAAGGCCCAAGTAGAATTGTATATACATATATTATCTAATTTGTAAGGATTATCTAAACTTAGAAGAAGAAAAAGAAGAAAGTTAACTAAACTATGGTTTTCAAGAAAACATGCATACAACATGATCATGAACAACTCTGCCAAAAAAAAACAATGGTAATCACCTAGTAATTACAAGGTTTGGAAAGAATCTAAATAGGAAGGGAAGGGGATTTAGGTGTTGGCGTTGTGTGAGTATTTCGCTTGGGAAGACATTTTTTGCTGTTGAACGAAGTGAAAAAAGAAGGGTTTGACTGTGTTGTATATATGTTTGGGGGGTGTCATGAGAGTGGCCACATAAATTTTGGATTTGGTGTTTGGTTTTGATTGATTTAGGTTTGGACTTGGTGCGATCATGGCTACAATTTAAATCAACTATGATCATTGATGAAATAATAGCATATGGGAGCTCAATTGGATGGCACACGAGTGGTATGTGCGTAGTAGGCTCAAAATAGGTCAAAACCATATATTGGATCGATTAGGTTAGATCAATGTCGAGCCCCAAAATTAAATTGGAAGTTATGACAAGATTTTCGGTAGATAGTCAAATGGCCTAAATTGACCAGAAAGTTGTGCGATGTAAATAGAATATAAGGAAACAAGTTTGAGTGGGACATGATTATCAAAATAAAGATAAACTTGTCTACTATAAAACTCATGAAGGAAGTTTCGAAAGATTGACATCCCTGGTGCTCCAAAAATCAAAGTCACAGAAAGGTACATTCAATGATCAAAACTAATTATAATAAAATTATTTATGGAAACTAATTCATTTGAAATTTTTTATAAGAGCCCCAAAATTCAGGCGACTCACAAATCCAGACTTGATAACATGACAACCATATGTGATTCTTTCCTTAATTTGTGGAGATATTAATGTTCACAATAGTATTTATTCTTACGAAGACCAATAGTTTGGAGTGCATACTTTTTATTCATGTGAGTTTTTTTTCTCTATTTCGGCATAGTTAGTTATATTTTATATTTTCAACGGGTTCGTTCTCGAGACATATTTTGGAGAGATTATTTGGAGACTTGATTATTCATTGATTTGAGACTTTAGGCCATATTGTTTTATTATTTGCTATCTTGACCTTAGTACTATGGATGTATGCTAGATGATATTATATTGTTGATTAATATACTATGCTTGGTGGATATGATTCTTGTTATAGATAGCATATTGCATCGATGTTGGTATTTAGGTTGGACGTCCCACATATTCGTACCCAAGTATTTAAGAGTGAGTCGTGACATGTAGGATACTCCCTTTCCTCTCCAAACCTTCTTTGGCACGGCCTCATCAGCCAAAGGAACTAATGGAGAGAGATTAATCACATCGGTCGCTATCCTCATTGCCTCAATACAAAATGCCTTTGGCATATTTTCATGTGAGAGCATACTCTTGACTATTTTCACAATGGTACGGTTCATTCACGCGACATTCACATTCTTTGGAGATGACTTCGGATAGTTCCTTTCGTGTCGTATACCATTATCTTGTTGTATTCGTCAATTTCTCCAATATACTCCCCACAAAATTTGGTGAGAATGTTATTAAGAGACCTCTTTATCTCCCACTCAACCAAATGGTGAAACTACTTGAAGATGTCCACAACTTTACTCTTCTGCTTCAGCACATATGTGTTGGTGTTTTTGCCTTTGGACTAGAAAAGATAGTCCCACATCGGCTACACCAAATGGTGAGTATCTCAATATAATGCATTGCTTGTGTTGAGGTGTGCACATGAGGTGTAGTGGGGCACAAGTTTGTGCCATGTGGGAGTATTTTTCTAGAAGAAAAAAGGATTAAATCCAACAAGGATGCAAGTTGATTTTTGTTGTGCGGACTCGGACTCGGACGCGGACTCCAGGATGTCTCGTGCATGCACGGGAGTGTTCGGGGGATAGGCGTGGACTGACACACTTCTGTGCTGATTGTGGGATGATCTAAAATATCAAACTCTATTTTTGAGTATTGGTATTTTAGTCCCACATCGGATAGGAGAAGAGGTGAAGTCTCAACTCCACTCTATAAACAGAGCCCCTTGGCATCCTTTGAAAGATGCACCAAGAAGAGAATTAAGGGAGTCTGTAAAGTCTAGGAAGCCCGTTCAAGTCTCAAATATTGACTTACGAGCGTTCCAGAAGTTCTTCGTAAACTTGCTGGTTTCTGGAAGCAGATCGTGTTGGGGCAAATCTTGCTTTGAGCAACGGTGATCTTAATCACCCCAGCAAGAACCTTTCTTCTTCTTCTTTCTTCTCCTTCATATAAGTGGTAACTTAGTTCTGTCCGTCTGCAACTGCGATTGCAAGGAAGAATGTGAGATTTATTTTCTGAACTCAGTTATGTCCGTCAGCAACTGCGATTGCGATTGCGAGAAAGAACGTAAGATTTACTTTCTGATTATTGTTGCTTTTGTAATCAGATTTACATTATAGTATTTCTTTTGGATCTCGAGAATAATCAGAAGGTGAACGTTTGTTGAACCTCTGATCTCGACATCGAGTCTACCATCTTTGATCAAGCCCCGGGACTAACAATCTCAAAGCAAGATCCTTGTAGATGGAGAACTCTCGTGCTTCTTCCATCGATACCAGCTTTAACAAGTTGGAGAAATTCGATGGAGAACATTTCCAAATCTGGAAGAGGAAGGCCACCCTTAATCTTCAACTCGTGGACGTAGACCATGTGTTGATTGAGGATGAACTGACGAATCCAGAAGGAGGAACTGTCGAAGCTATTGCTGCTGCACTCGTCAAGCAGAGCAAATGGAAGAGAGAAAACAGCATCTGTAAACTGATGATTCTCAATTCTATGGAAGACTCTCTGGCAGAGTCATATTTCAAGAAGGTGAAGGCCAAAGAGATCTAGAATTCTTTGGGTAAGCTATATGAAGATGATGAGAACAGGTCCAAAAACTTTATCGTTGAGAAGTACCACAAGTGGCTCTTCGAAGACGAGATGGCGATGCTACCTCAAGTAAAGGAATTCCTGAAGTTGCGCCAGAAGTTAGATGACGAGAAGATGCCCCTCGTCGACAAATTTGTCGTTGGAGGGATAGTCTCGAAACTTCCTGCCGGTTGGAGCAACTTCTATGCTAGAATGCATCGAAAGAAGCTGGACATTAGCTTGGAAGATCTTCTACAAGAGATCCCCGTTGAAGACAAAATATGATCTCAACAGAAGATGGACTCTCTGTCCAAACAACTGGCTAAGGCCAACTTGGTGCAGACAAGAGAGTTCAAGGGGAAGCAGGTGGCTTCTCATCACAAGAAGAAGGACTCCACTAATCTAAAAGTGAACGGTCCTTCGTTCAAGCAACAGAAGTCCAAGTCCCACGTGACTTGCTTCAACTGTGACAAGAATGGCCACTACATGAGTGAATGCAAATCAAAGCACAAACCAAAATAACAGGTATAGCTAAACTTGGTTATTTTGATTACTTAACTTGGTTGCTATTGTTGCACAGGTTGAATTATCTAGCGTGGTAGCTGACTAGTGGTCTGACACTAGTGCATCTGACCACGTGTGCTCTCAAAGGAGCTGTTCACCAAGGATGAGCCATGTTATGACGAAGGTCTCGATGGCGAACATATATCTAGCAAAAGTTCTGAAGATTGAGACAGTGGTTATTAACCACCGACAAAGACACTGGAATGCGTGTTGCACGTACCAGAGATTTTTTGGCAATCTGATCTCAGAAAGTCTGTTATCTGATACAGACTTGAAAGATGGACATTCGTACTAGCCAGATGGTAATTTCTTGACGAGGAACATGCTTCGAAAAGATGTTCGGTGCTGAAAGAATGTTCGAACTTCCGCTGATGGCGATGAAGTTACTTCATTGAGTGGACTGAGAGTTGTTCGATGACAGAAGCAGACTCAAGCTGTCCTACCGGAACCTTATCTTCGAAATGTGGGGGTAAGGAGGTAGAGGAGTTTAAGGTCTGTGCAGATACAAGACTGTTGGGAAGCTGCTCAGACGATTGAACTAAAGTACTGATCATCTGGAGTTAGTACACTCAGATATCTGTGACTTTTATCAATTCTCCACAGAGGCCGATTCGAAGTGTTTCTCGAAGTGCACGTTCGCATGACTTCTCAAGTAGAAGGATGCATCATTCGAGTAGTTCAGAGACTTCAGGGATGAAGCTAAACGTTAAACCGATCTACAACTACTCAGAAGTGATTGAGATGTAGAGTATAGGTTTCATGAATTTGCATCGTTCTGCAAAGAACATGGAATCATCAATGAGACTACTGCTCCGTATTCTCCTCAATCTAACGGGATAGCGGAGAGGAAGAACAGAATGTTGATAGAAATGATGAACTCAATACTGCTAACTACGGGTCTTCCTCAATGCTAATGGAGAGAAGCTGCATTGACGACCACTTTTATTCTAAATAGAGTGCCGTATGCAACTTCGGACGCAACTTCTCATGAACACTGGTTCAAAGTCAGACGTAACTTGAATGTCATTCGAGTGTGGGGGTCTCTGGCTTATGTGAAGCTCCCAGATCTGAAGATTCAGAAGTTGGAGACTAGGACTACGAAGATGATCTTCTTGGGGTATGCCGAGAAGCGTAATGCTCGGAGATTTCTTGATATTGAGTCAAATCATATCATCGAATCTCATGAAGACAATTTGTAAGGCACAAGAATATTGTTCTTACGAATAAACCGAAGAACAATAAGGGTGCACAAGAAACTGAAGTTTTCAATAAAGAAGTAGTCCAAGAAGATGTTGTTATTGAAACAACGGTTGAACCAGAACTCGCTGAGCCGTCGTCGAAGCGAGCAAGGAGGCCGAAGAACTTCGGAGATGACTTTATCATCTATCATGTGGAAGCAGATCCGCTTACCTATGATGAGGCGATGAAGTCCAGAGATAATATTTTTTGGAAGGAGACGATTGACAATAAAATTGATTCTATCACCTCAAAATAACAATTGGGTGTTGGTTGATCTTCCTGAAGGAGCAAAACCCATCGGATGCAAATGGATCTTCAAGAAGAAGATGAAAGCAGATGGAACTATTGACAAGTTCAGGGCCAGGTTGGTGGCCAAGGGGTTTTCTCAGAAGCAGAAGATCGACTACTTTGACACGTATGCTCCAGTAACCCGGATGACCACCATCAGAATGTTGATTGCTCTCGCAGCGATACATAAGATGGTGATACATCAGATGGATGTGAAAACGATATTCCTGAATGGCGAGCTGAACGAAGAGATCTACATATAACAACCAGAAGGGTTTGTCATCAAAGGTCTTGAAGACAAAGTTTGCAAGTTTGTGAAATCTCTGTACGGTTTAAAACAAGCTCCCAAAATGTAGCATGAGAAGTTTGACAAAGTCATAAGGTCAAATGGCTACAGGGTTAGTAAAACAGACAAGTGTGTCTATACGAAGTTTGCTGACGGAAGAGGAGTCATCGTTTGTCTATACGTAGACGACATGCTAATCCTAGGTGCGGATATAAGCTGTGTCATGGAGAGAAAGAAGTTCCTCTCGACGAAGTTCAGTATGAAGGACTTGGGGGATGCAGATGTTATCTTGGGACTCAAGATCATCCGGACAGACACTAGACTAGCATTGTCACAGTCTCATTATGTTGAGAAGATGATCACTCATTATAGGTATCAGGATCTTCCAGGGATCGATACGCCGTACAAGTATGATCTGAAACTGAAGCCTAATTCAAGGGAAAGCGTCAGGCAGCTAGAGTATGCAAGCATAATTGGGAGTTTGATGTATGCTACTACTGCCACAAGGCCTGACATAGCTTTCGTTGTAGGAATGCTGAGTCGTTTCACGAGCAACCCAGGCATTGAGTACTGGAAAGCTGTGAAACGGGTTATGAGATATCTCAAGAAGACTCAGACATATGCACTGCACTACAGTGGAGATCCGTCGATAGTAGAAGGCTTCAGTGATGCCAGTTGGTGCTCAGAATTAGAGAGCGAGAGGTCCACAGGTGGATTCATATTCACAATGGGTGGAGCTGCTATATTGTGGAAGTTGAAGAAGCAGACTATGCTCTCGCGATTATCTATAGAATCTGAGTTCTTTACACTTAATACCGTAGCAGATGAAGCAGAGTGGCTTCGGGAGCTCATGTATGATCTTCCAGTGGTTGGGGCGCAGATACCGGCAATTTCGATATACTGCGACAACCAGGCGACTGCAGCGGTGGCATCGAATGATCTCTTCAACAGAAAGAAGAGAACTGTGCGGTTGAAGTACATAGCAATGAATGATCTCATCAAGAGAGGTGTCGTTGCAGTGATTGATGTTCAAAGTCAGGAGAACCTGGCAGATCCGTTCACCAAGGGCCTCAAGCGCCAGCTGGTCGATGACACAGCTTGTAAAATGGGCTTGAAGGCATTCTGATATTGTGTTATTATATTCCTACCATAAAGTTTTATGCTATTAGTTCAAAGAAAAATCTACTAGGCATCTAGATTTTGGTTCAAGGGAGGACTATTAACCAGAAGAATATCAGGAACGGTGGGTACTTGTCCTATGTGACATGGAGAGGTTACGGACCTACAATCACTGTTGTCTACTGTTGTTTTCTGCGAAAAACGGATCCTGTGGGAAGGTTGGCTTAAATGCCTTAATGAGTTCTCAGGCAGAGTGAATGCCTGGAGTGCTTTACAGGAAGCACGATAGCGCAGCACTACAAGGAGTGTAACTCCATGCTACAGTGGGGTGACTCCACCATAAGGTTCCCAGGTAGGGGTAATGCCTCGGCTTTGTAAGCCAAGTCACAGCGGAGTAGCACCGCAAATAGGCAGGTAGCCTAAGGCTGTATGATAATCGTAATAAAGAGAGGTAGACAGCACTACAAAGAGGACGATGTCCTCATGTTACAGTGGCATGACAACACGAAGAGGTACCAGGTAGGGTAAAGCCTCGGCTTTGCGAGCCATGTCATAGCGGCGTAACACCGCACGGAAGCGCAAGGCTTCATGTTGGGTAGTTTGGCACTACAAAGAGGCCTGTGACCTCATGCTACAGTAGTATGACACTACGATGAGGTGCCCAGGTGGGGTAAAGCCTTGGCTTTAAGCCATGTCATAGCGACGTAGCACCGCAAAGAAGCGCAATGCTTCATTCCATGACTCTTTATAAAGAACTCACCTGTAGTGTATGACAGAGATATCAGGCCGTCTCTTGAGGGTAAACTTATAGACGTCCAAAAGTTATACACTGAAACCAGGCTGGCACAAGGCCTTCAATGTGCAGCCAGAAGCACAGTTGATGTTATTTTGTGAGTAGGAAGAATTACAGTTATGGTGCAGAATTCAAGGCTTAGTCCATTCTTGTATCATGCTGTTATTTAACCTATACGGAAAGATTCAAGTCGTAGCAACATCTCTCCTAATGCATGATGGGCATTCACTGTGGGGAACGCTCAACCCATATATTGAGATATGTGGGGGATTGTTGGTATTTTTGCCTTTAGACTAGAAAAGATAGTCCCACATCGGCTACACCAAATGGTGAATATCTCAATATAATGCATTGCTTGTGTTGAGGTGTGCACATGAGGTGTAGTGGGGCACAAGTTTGTGCCATATGGGAGTATTTTCCTAGAAGAAAAAAGGATTAAATCCAACAAGGATGCAAGTTGATTTTTGTTGTGCGGACTCGGACGCGGACTCCATGATGTCTCGTGCATGCACGGGAGTGTTCGGGGGATAGGCGTGGACTGACACACTTCTATGCTGATTGTGGGATGATCTAAAATATCAAACTCTATTTTTTAGTATTGGTATTTTAGTCCCACATCGGATAGGAGAAGAGGTGAAGTCTCAACTCCACTCTATAAACAGAGCCCCTTGGCATCCTTTGAAAGATGCACCAAGAAGAGAACTAAGGGAGTCTGTAAAGTCCAGGAAGCCCGTTCAAGTCTCAAATATTGACTTACGAGCGTTCCAGAAGTTCTTCGTGAACTTGCTGGTTCCTGGAAGCAGATCGTGTTGGGGCGAATCTTGCTTTGAGCAACGGTGATCTTAATCACCCCAGCAAGAACCTTTCTTCTTCTTCTTTCTTCTTTCTTCTCCTTCATCTAAGTTGTAACTTAGTTCTGTCCGTCTGCAACTGCGATTGCAAGGAAGAATGTGAGATTTATTTTCTGAACTCAGTTATGTCCGTCAGTAACTGCGATTGCAAGGAAGAACGTGAGATTTACTTTCTGATTATTGTTGCTTTTGTAATCAGATTTATATTATATTGTTTCTCTTGGATCTCGAGAATAATCAAAAGGTGAACGTTTGTTGAACCTCTGATCTCGACATCGAGTCTACCATCTTTGATCAAGCCCCGGGACTAACAATATGTCCATGTCTTCATGGAGAAGTCATCCATGAAGGTAGCAAAGTATAGATGAAACCACCAAGGAACCTATCCCTCATTTGGCAGATGTCAGAGTAAACCTTCTCCAAAAAGGAACTCTTTCTACAAGCATACTTAACAAATGGAGCATGAGTTTGCTTGCTAACTAAACAATATAAGAGAAGGCTCAGATGTGTACCTTTCCAAGAAGGTAGGAGATTCCTCTTGGCCAGTGCATGTAGGCATTTCCTGCTAAAATGGCCGAGTTGTTGATGACATGGCTCCATGACTGAGTCTTGCTCTTTAACACACATGAGGACTACCAACATATAAATCTTTACTTCAAGAGTGAACAACCTCACTAACACAATTGAACTAGCTAGGTTGATGCACAACAATGAAATTACTTCAACACCTTGGTCCTTCACTTGTTGCTTTGAGTGGATAGCTTCACCTGGATGAACTTTAAGTATATATTCTTAGATGGATGACTCCTTAAAGGTGAGCCAAGGAGCCCCTTATATAGACTAAAGTGACCGTTAGTCTTTCCAAGGTATATGAATATAGTACTTCTCTTTTTTTTTTTTTTCTTAGAAGGCTTCTCATCTCCCAGTGAGTCCTTTCATCTTCCAAAAAAAACCTATCATTTTCTAATACATACATTTTAAGGAGTGAATACCCAATGATTTGTGTATTGCATAAAGAGTTAGTAAGTTACAATTTGACTGCAAAAACTCAAATAAGAATTCAAAATAATAAATTACAATATAGATGTGATACGTGAATTTCATTAACATTAAAATGATACTTAATTTACTCTTTAGCCCCTTAAAAAAACCAATGGATCACATACTTGTAATTCAAATGTTTTTATAGCATAGTTTTAAAAATTAAGAACTAATTAGTTACTTTTAGAATTTTTGAAGAAGCTATAGAAATCTACGTCATTATTACAAAAGTTGTAAAGATGTGGACAAAGGTTTTCCAACTTGCATATCCACCTAAGAACTCATATAAGGGGCTGGTAAACGGGAAGTGGAGCTGAATTTTGTCCAATTTTAGGAAGCGGATGCAAATCCTTTCTTCCTCTGTTTGGTTCATTAGAATTTGGGGGGACAAGATTTAAAACTAAAATTCTTTACCAAAGTCCAACCTCCGCCTAAGCTCCGCCGTCGTCTTCTCGCCTATGCCGATCCGTGGTCTTCAGAGCCCTACCTCTGCCTGAGCTCCGCCGTCATCTTCTCGTCTGCACCGATCTGCGGACTTCAGAGCCTGACCTCCGCCGTCTTCTCGCCCGTGCGGATCCCGTCGGCGTTGCCTAACCTAAACACACATGAAAATAGATTTTTATAACCTAAACACACATGGAAATTTTTATAACCTAAACACAAATGAAAATGCCAGTCAAAAATCAAACTAACAGGATAACAAAGTTTGCCAAAGAGATGCTGGACTAGGCTAGGTATCTTGCCGGACACGAATTTACGTCAATGATGTGTCCATGTTCATGTCATTGTACAACTCTGCATAGTAAAAAGGAAGTGGCAAGCAGCAGAAGAAGAAATCTTGTCTTATACAAATCATCGAACAAGCAGCCAGCAACAATTGATTTACAAATTTCTACTCAGTTTAATAGTTACGGAGAAAACCAACATTTATATATGGATGTCAAAATTAAACAACCCTTTTAGAGAGAAGGAGAGAATCACCTTGGTTGGTACTTTGGTGAAGCAATCGGCTTTAGAGAGAAGCAGATGCCGCCTATGCTTTGCTCCCCGTTTCTTAACCTAAGTCAAAATCAAAGCAACATATTAGGTTTCCTAACTATTAGAGACTATAGAGTTGAAATACAAAATATGCCAAAGTCAAAATCAAGCCTTACCTTCGCCTTGGAGTCGGTGGCATCGTCGGAACTCGGACTCTTCACTGAGTTGTGAGTTTGAGAGAGAGAGAGAGAGAGAGAGAGAGAGAGAGAGAGACCTAATTTGGGAGGAAATAAATGAGCCTAGAGCCAGCTCTTTACTACTACTGTACTGCTATTTTAAAAATTTTAAGTTTTTCTAAAATAAACGGGCTGGGTCGGGGCCCCGTTTATTTTTAGAATGCAACCTGTCCCGCCCCGTTAATTTAACACGCTCCGTCACGTCCCGACCCGTTTACTTGTGAAAATTGAGGAACCGCCCCGTTTGAACAAATTACGGTTCGGGTCGGATCGGACCCGCGGGTCCTGAACCCGTATGTCCAGCCCTAACCGTCATATCAGTGTGACTATGGAGTGTGTTAAAAAAGGTCCTTTTATCGATTATAGTTTTAACAAGCTATCCGGTCTTTTTGAATATTCAAACCGTATCTCTATTGTATAAGATATACTCTAACCAATTGGACTACTTAACTTCTAGTACTAAAATTATATTCTTGCCATATCTTGTCTTCTTATATAATCTTATTAAGAGAAGTCCCCTCTCAATAAAACTTCTATATCCGCCTGTGGGCATAATGTTGCAATTACTAAATTTTGGATAGTTTAGAAACAAACGTAGGGGCTAGACTACCATAAATAATTTTCCACTGCCCTTTTCTCCCTTTTCATTTTTTATTCCTCCCCCTCTCTCAATACAAGTTTATAGAAGAACGGTATATATAAGGCGGTCTAGAGGGAAATGTTTGAGCTAATTTTCGTTGCCCTTAATTCAGTCTCTTATGGGGCACTTCGTAATGTCCTTGGGGTCATTCTAGATCCAGATCTCTGGCATATTATGCCGGACTTGAAATGTTGTCCTAAGCAAAGAAAGATTGTACTAAGTTGAAAGTCTTGTCAGATTTACCTTTGGCCTGGCCCATCTTATATATATTTTTCCAAGTTCATGTGTTCACAAAGTTCCGAAGGATGATACTAATCTTTCTATCCCTATGGTCCCTCTTTAGATGCATTTTCTTGTTCTTTATTGGTGGAATGTATCTAATAAACTTTGATCAGGTAATTCTTCTTCAGAAGATAATCTACAAAATAACAAGATTATTGTTAGATTATATTTAATGTAAATATGGTCCATAAGTCCAAATGTAGACACTATATATATTGTAACAAATCCTAACAATGAGAACAAGGCATTATTATTTCCTACATGGTATCAGAGCCTCCCGAAAAAACCTAGCCGCCATCTCCCGAAAAAAAAAAAACCCTAGCCGACACCCGCGCCGACCGCGGCCGACGTCCGCTCCCGCGCCGACCGCGCCTGACGACCGATTCCGTGCCGACCACCGACGCCAGCCTCGAACAGACGCCAGGCATATGAGCCAACTCGTTCCGTCCAAACTTCTCCTCCTCAAAGAAAGTAGCACGGACCAAAGAAGAGTGATCTATCCCCATGAGGTTGTACGCTCCAGGCTTCAAGAACAGGGCCAAGTTCGTGATTCTGTGAAGCAATATAAGGGTGTTGTTGACTGTACTAAGAGGGTCTTTCAGAAGGAAGGCATCCCAGGCTTTTACCGTGGTTGTGCCACAAATTTGTTGAGAACTACACCTGCCATCAAAGAAAGTACCACCCTTCCACCAAAGAACCTACCATCAAGGTCGATAAGAGCCTTTGTGGTCTCCTCGGATCTTTCAAACTGCACAAAGATCCTGACAGCTTCATCTGTTGGGAAGTTTGGTTCGGTGATCTCAAAGATCAACCCACGGATGACGGTTTGGTTCGGTGATCTCAAAGATCAACCCACGGGTGACGGTACCGATTTGTCGGAGTTGTAAAAACTTTTGTACACCCGACATCCATACCGCTCCCGTAAACTGACCCCTACACGCCAGATCCGGCGTCCCTGATCGCGGCCGATTCGCCGCAGACCCCGTCCATCAGCGGCCGATTCGTCGGAGTTGTACACCCGACATCCGCGATGGCAGATGATGCTACGTCCAGCTACTCCGTCGCGACTGGCGGTAGCGGTGCACACAACCTAAATTATCCTAATCCGAAGGATCCATATTTTCTGAGTTTTGCTGATCAACCAGGAAATATCATTACTCCTATTATTTTCCGCAGACCGAACTATGCTGAGTGGTTTCGGTCGATACGTCTCTTCCTGATCTCTAGGCGAAAGATCACTTTTCTGGAAGGTACTGAAGTCAAACCTATTAATGATGCTAGTAAATTGCTTGATTGGAGATGCGTGCAAGCACTATTGGTTCAATGGGTTCTTAATACCATTGATCCGTCTCTGAAGAAATCTTTGTCGTACTTTGAGGAGGTTTATCCATTGTGGAACTTGTTGGAGAAAAGATTTGTTGTTAGCAATGACACTCGGAAGCAACAAATTAAGGTGGCTTTGGCTGAGTGTAAACAGACGGCTTCGATGTCTGTGGAAACCTACTTTGAAAATTTGTAATCTTTGTGGGATGAACAAGCTGCTTATTTTCCATTGCCTTCTTGTACCTGTGGTGAACTTGCTGCAAAGCTACATGCTATGAGGGATGAAGACCACTTTCAGGACTTTATGTATGGGTTGAATGCTGAGTTGTATGGTCATACCCGATCTAATCTTCTGGCTCAGGATCCTCAGCCAAGTTTAGATCGGACATACCAGGCAGTCCGTGAGGAGGAGGATATGCGTAAATCTTAGGTCCAATCCGCTGCAGAGGAGGTGTTGGCGCTGACTATCAAGACTTCACCTCGTCTCTAATAGTAGAACCTTAGATTTCAGGGACAAATCAGGTATGATCTGTATATATTGCAAGAGAACAAGTCATGATGTTGCAACTTATTTTGCCAAGATTGGCTATCCAGAGTGGTGGGAGACCCGTCTTTGGCGTGAGGGCGGACGTGGTGCTGGTGGTGGTAGAGGCCCGGCACCACAGCAGAGACGTGATGGGAGACGCGGTGCTGGTGGCGCAAGGGTTGTTCATCATGTCGTTGCTGCTGGTCATGGTGTCCCTGCTGGTCTTGCTGGAAGTTATGCGGATATGATACATGGAGGGTATCCTTCACCGCTCTCAGGTGAACAATGGCAGAAACTGATGAGCTTGTTAGGTAACGACAATCCTTCCAACCCTGGTTCTTCAAACTCTGAGCGTTTGATGGGTAAGAATTCTTCTGTCCCTTGGATATTCGATACTGGGGCTACTCTTCATGCGACAGGTTCTCGTGACTGTTTAGTTGATTGCTTTGAGGGCCCTGTCTGTCCTGTGATTCTGCCTGATGGGAGCACTATTGAGGCTGTTCTGAGAGACAAAATATTTTTGACTGCTTTATTGGTGTTGACGGATGTTCATTATGTTCCGACATTGACTTACAATTTGATCTCTGTCTCACAATTGATTGGTGCCAGAAATTGTGATATGTTATTTACTCCTGATTTGTGTTTTTTCAGGACCGAAGTACGAGGATGGTGATTGGAGCAGGTGAACAAATGGGTGGACTTTACTTCTTGGGGGAGGTTCCAGCTTCTTTGGCTTCGGTGATCTTGGCATGCAGAGAGAGTGATTCCGAGGTCTGACATTGTAGACTGGGGCATCCTTCAGATAACGTAATGCAGACTTTACCTTTTCTCTCTGGTAGTAGTGTGTTTTCTCAAAAGGCTTGTGATATTTGTCATCAAGCTAAACATACTCGTGATGCTTTTCCTGATAGTAGTAATCGTGCTTTGAACTTATACACTGTGATCTGTGGGAACCATATCGTGTTCCGTCGTCTAATGAGGCACAATATTTTTTGACTTTGGTGGATGATTTTTCTAGAGCTGTTTAGGTTATTTTATTGATGGATAAGTGTGCTGTTTATTCTATGTTTCTTAAATCCATTGCTATGGTGAAGCGTCAGTTTGGGACTGATATACGTCGTGTGCGGAGTGACAATGGCACTGAATTTAATTGTTTACGAGATTATTTTTCATCTCAAGGTATATTGTTCCAAACATCCTGTGTTGGGACACCTCAACAGAATGGAAGGGTGGAAAGAAAACATCGATATATTTTAAATGTTGCCAGGGCTTTGAGATTTCAGGGTTCTCTTTTCGTAGATTTTTGGGGGAAATGTGTTCTGGGTGCATGTTATTTGATAAATCGAACCCCTTCTAGTATCTTGAATTTTAAGTCTCATTATGAAGTTTTATTTGGTTCGGCTCCTTCGGATGATCATCTACGTATTTTTGGTTGTCTGTGCTATGCGTATGATTTGAAATCCCGACATGATAAATTTGCTAGCAGGAGCAGAAAATTCCTACAATTATTCTTAGAGAAAATTTGTGAATTTTTTTTCAATAACAAAACAATTCGCCAGTCGGCCTTAATTTTACAAATTCTTTCAGACGGACTTGGAAGTCGTTCGACTACGTAAATATTGGTTAGACACACTTGCGGAATAAGAGCAAAATCTTTTAAAAAAATTGAAATTTTTGCCCATAAATTTTTTATTTTTTAATAATCTGCATATAAGTATATTGTTAATTGACCTCATTGATACAAACTCGATCACATCTTTTCGTACGGATTTCGGATCTCGACGAGAACTATGTCGTTGGATCCGCAATGTCGAACTACTCCTATGCGAATATTTTTTATCGAAGTTTACCACATTTTTTCGAAACGTCATCCATGGGACCCACAAGATACGTTCCGAAAATATTCGTAAAATTTATTGAAAATGCTCTCACATAGGTAATTCGACGCTGCAGATCCAACGACGCAGGTCTTGTTGGAATCCAACATCAATACGAAAGATGTGACTATTGAATATAAATATATGTAAATTATAAAAATATAAGAAACTTGCGTGTAAAATTTAATATATTTTTAGCCAAAAACAAATAGTGATATTTATACTATTTAAATTGTAAATTAGTACAGATATTTACTTAGATCTGAACATAAAACATATATGGATAGATTTGAGATCTCAAATTCCCAAATTCAATGCTGAGATGTTGGTTAAAACTTAAAAGGTGGAACTAAAGTTACGTAAGGTAGCTGCCCCCGTTTTCATGAGAGGAAATTAAGGATCTGCCGACGTACGGTTGGTGCGGTGACGTACTCTTTTTATAATTTCGATCTTGCGACGCGGGCGCGTCATGTGGATCTGGTCTGGTCCCCACACTACTACTCTTTTTTTTGAAATACCACGCACACACACAATTGGGGGACTCGAACCTTGCCGGTCCCTCCGGGTGTCCGCTCTAATACCACTAGGCTAGAGAGCTCGGACCCCACACAACTACTCGAATCTTCTTTATTACGCATATATTAACATATGCTCATTACCCAACACAAACCTCTCTGGTTTTCGCATCAGGTAACTAACGATTTTATCGGAATACTACATAAATGGTTCGAGACTAATCCGATACCTAGTCCAGATTTGTTCAACTTTTATTCAGGATAATAAAAATTTGGCAGTCCATTATATTAATAGGACTTTCAAATATTCTGACAGTCCTAAAAATTATGTTGTTCATTTAAGATTGTCAAAAATATTGGCAGCCCATTATGTATTTTGGACTGTCAGAATTTTTGGCAGTCCTAACGTGAAAGCATGGCAGCCCCAAGTAAAATATTTTGAGTGACGAACTTGTAAAACAACAAAATTGGACAACCACAAGTAACTTTTGTAGTGTCTTTATAAATATTCGGTAAGTAATTGACTTTCACGAGCTTTAGTTGTAACTAAATATTCTCAACTATAATAATTTTATAATTTAATATTCTAAAGTTTATATTATATGAATTAATATTCTGAATTATATCCTCCTTTAGTTAAGGGTTAACTTTTTGGTTCAAACAAAAAATATACTTTTTTTTTGACCAAACTACCTTTGATCATCTTCTCCATGTATTTAGTAACTAAAATTAATTATAATCTAATATTTAATTTTAATTAATTTTTAGTTTCTTCTTTCCTTCAATTCCATGGCGACAACTAGTGTCGCCACCCTACCTCCACCTCAGGAAGGTCTCCCCCTTTAAAGAGCCTACTCTTCTCCCTCTCCTCCGATCCATCTCAGCTCGAAGCCCTTGCCGTCGACCTAATATTCTCCTCCAATACAATTATAACTCCATACGATATGAGTCAATTTATTTCAAAATTGGAGTGATGAAGGTTGAAGAAAGTGAATATCCTTTGTATCAGATTTAAAGGGACACTAGTATAATGATAGTTGCCTTCTTCCTTTTTGTATTTTTTTTTTTTTTGATGTTTTTCTAATTTCTTTATCGTCAAGTTAAAAAATTTGTAACACAAGAAAACAACAAGGATTATTAAAGTGGGAAAGGAGAAACACGCGACATTTTTTGCGACTCCAGTACTCGAAGTCGCGAATGTTAAAAAATTTAGCGACTCTAGAAGGAAACTTCACAAAACATCATTATTTGCAAAGTATTTTGACTAATAGCGACTACAATTGCATATTTTCAAAACATCATCATTATTAGTTGTTGAACTTCGCTAAGTTTTTTTTATATTTGCAACATTTAGCGACAACGTTTATTATAACTTTGCTACATATGTTTTTTACAGTTACAATATTCAGCGACGTCCGACTTAGACATCGCTAACTTTTTAATATACCCGATCGGAATTCACTTTCCCCGTTCCCATATTTTGCAAATCCAAAATTTTCCCCCAAACCCACGACCCTCCTTCCTCCGGCGCTCCTCCTTTCTGTTTGTCACCCCCAGTTTTCGAATTAGGGGTATTTTCGTCATTTTCAAGTTTTATAATTTTTTAGGAATTTTATTTGATTTTATATGATTTTTAGGAATTTATTTGAGTCAGTTTAAATTTTATCCAATTTGGACTTAAGTTGGAGACCCGGGTAGCCTGGACACTAGTGGGACCCACATACTAGCTGGGCTTGGCCCACTTACTATCCTAATTAGGCTAGAAACCATAAACCCTATTTCCATGGCTTAATTAGTCATTTTAGAGCTTAATTAGTATTTAGAAATTAGACCGAAACAAATCAAAACAAACCGAACCCAACCCAACCTAAGTCTAATGGGTTTGGAGGGTTATTGGATCTCACCCAAAACCCAATAACCCCCCCCCCCCCCCCCCCCCCCCCCCCCCCCTTTCTTCTTCTTCACTAAGTAACTCTCTCCCTCTCTCAAATTTCATTTCTTTCCTCCAAGCTCCTTTCTTCTCCAAGGAAACCTAATTTAGGTACGCCATTAAATTCTCTATTTATTGCTCTTTGCATCTAATGTCTTCACAATAATTGTAGAGGGGGAGATTCTCTACACTTTGCCCATAAATTTAATAGGTTTTCCTAGAAATCTAGGTTAGGGATTTAATTTGGGGTTTCCCTATTTAAGAGTGGTATATATATATATATATATATATATATATATATATATATATATATATATATATATTTTTTTAAGAGTGGTATATATATTAAGAGTGGTATATATATATATATATATATATATATATATATATATATATATATATATATGTATGTATAATTATGTGTATCTGTGAGTGAGTGTCTATGTAATTATGTGTGTGTGTAGAGGAATGTAGAGAATGGTGGTGGTGGTGTATGAGTGAGAGTGGTGGTGAGACTGTGTTTGTGTTTGTGTGAGAGAGTGTTTGATTGAGGGTGTGTGTGTGTTTGTATTTATGTATATATATATATTTTTTTTTTTTAGGGTGTGTGTGTGTTTGTTTGAGGGTGTGTGTGTGTTTGTATTTATGTATATATATATATATATATATATATATATATATATATATATATATATATATATATATATATATATATATATATATATAGATATGTGTGTGTGTGTTGTGTGTATATATATATATATATATATATATATATATATATATATATATATATATATATATATATATATATATATATAGTGGGAGTAGAAGGAGAAGTAGGAGGAGAAGAAGAAGAGAAGCAACTGCAGCAGCAGCTAGCAGCTGAGTGTAGCAGTAGCAGCAGCATGCGCAGCTGCAGCAGCAGGAGCAAACAGCAGTAGCAGCAGTCCCCCCCCCCCCCCCCCTATTCAGCCCCCCTTTACCCCTTAAACACCCCAATGGATATAGAAAAGAGAAGAAATAGAAAAGAGAAGCAATTAGAATTAGGAAGTAGGAAAGGAATGAGAAGGAAAAGGATAAGGAATTAGAGTAAGAAAGAGAAGAAGGAAATTAGAAGAAGTAAAAAAGAAGTTAGAAGAAGAAGGATTAGAGGAATAGGAAGAATTAGAAGAAGAAGAATTAGAATAGGAAATAGAAATTGGGGGAGATCGCGTTAGAGGGCGAAATCGAGCTCCGAGCATCGGAACGCGATGAAACTTGGGGGAGACCTAGAATACGTGAATTAGATTTTGCGGGTAGGCTCCCGAGTTGAAATCGGGGTTGTAGGGTGCCGGTATCGCGCCGTAACATTGCGTATCTTGAAATATTCAAGATATCGCCAATGGGCCGTAAGATGGACTAGATGTCCACTTTACCTAGGTATCTTGGTAGGTAACGTATGTATAGGCTAGTACCCTAATACCCTAGGGAGCACAGGTCAAAATACCAAGCGTAGGTAGGCTAACTTGGTAATTGCCTAAGTTAGAATTTTACCTTTTTAAAGGGTAAAATAGGATATTGGCCTACGGCCAAGATTTAAGTTTCGAAGTCCAAGATGGACTTGGATATGGGTTGAAGAGGTTGGTAATGATTAGAAATAGCCATCTAGACCTAGTCTTGACTCTGTTTGACCACGGTTGACTTTTTAGACCAAAAGTTAACTATGGGTCAACACTTTATCCAATTTAGTCCCAAATTCTATTAAACTTGGACGGTTGACCAAAAGTCAACTATTAGTCACCAGTGACCTTGGGTTGACCTAGAGTTGACCAGAGTTGACCCGTTGACCAAAAGTCGACTGTAAGTCAACTTTTGACCTAGTTTGATTCAGATTGACTTCCAATGTCCTCCCATGACCAAGATTGACCCAACTAGACATGTCTTGACCTAGAATGACTTATAGGATTTAATTTGATTTAACTTTACTTTCTAAACTTAGTATTGATACATCTTGTTCTCTATAGGTCCTCGAGATACTGCAGTGGATCCGGTTGACATATTTTATCATCTTACAGGCGAGTACATTCTCTGATACTTATTCCCAATTTATGATAACAGTTATGATTTATATACTTAGTGTTGATATGCTTATTCCTGACACATGGTTCTCACGGATTGGTATTCCTGGATCCCGACGAGAGATGTTTCTCCTTCTTAGGTTGGGATGTATTGTGCAAGCTCCCTTGTAGCTCTTGCTCAATATATGGTCACTGATTCTAGAGAAGGTTAGCTACCTTCTCATTAGAATTCCGTGCAGTGACGTGTCCTGTTTGGATCCATTCTACCAGTTGGGGTAGGGGGAGTAGTAGCGTATGCCTGTGATCAGATCTATCCCGCATTTCTGAACAGTGTGAGTCATATACCGCACATATGACTTGCCAGGCCAGTTCTTGACAGGTACCCAAGCCGATCACAAGCTGAAACTACTACTCACACACATTGGACATATAGCTTACCTTGACTTGTGTACATACCATGATTCTGTTCTACTTTCTTGTTCTAGCTCTAGCTCTACAGCTTACCAAGCCATGATACATACATGTACACTCCATGATTCATTGTATATGCTCTATTTACAGTCTTATAGCTTTTATTCTATCTTGAGATCTGTTATGAGATATATGTACTCGTTCCATCCTGACTAGATATGTTGACAAAATATTACAGATGCAGATAAGGGAGATTGCAGTACCTACTACGGTCCGGATGACGTAGTGGGCTTAGACTTGGTCCCGCAGGGCTTAGCTCCGCCTGACGAGACTTTACCACTTGTTTAGTTAGAGTAGGTCATTTGTACTGGACCTTGTCTCCAGTTACTTTTGAGACTGTATTACATTTGGTTTGTATTAGAGACTGGACTTGTATATTATTTGTGTTTGGACTTGACAGGTTATATTTTATCGTCTTGTTGTCTTTATCTTTCAGTCTTTACTTTATCATCTTAGAGTTGTGATTGAGCACTCATATATATTCATTGCTTGTCCTCCGTTCGGAGTTGACCATATTCTCGACAACATTCCATACCATTTTTCCGGTGAGGGCTGGGCGTTGTCACGTACATGTGCCACTATAGCGGGTGCGGGTCGTGACACTGTTGGCCTAGGAAATGGACTAACAAATACTCAAC
>JANAVB010021796.1:31912116-31926904 GCA_029216955.1 Iris pallida
AATTTTTGTAGATCTAAGTTTTAACCATTTTCGGATTCCCTTGGTTTTGATCTAGAAAACTCTATTATTTTCAAGTTTTGATTGTTCCATGTTGTAGGGAATTTTGTTCTACCCCATTTTGACCTATAGAAGTCCCAATTTGGGGTTAGGATGAGGATTTTATGGTCCTTAGAAGTTCTAGGGCTCATGGTGTTCTTGCTCTCAGCCAAGAGGAAGGAGTTGACCCTGTAGCAGTTGGCGCGCGCAGCCCGCTTGACCCCAGCGCTTTTAGCGATGGGTGCAGCTCATTCGTGGCCCAGCGCCCTTGGGCGCTAGGAGCTTGGACCCCTGCGCGCTTGTACCCCTGCGCGCTTGGACTCCTGCGCGCTTGGACCCTGCGCGCTTGGACCCCTGCACGCTCTGACCCTGAGCGCTTGGACCCCTGCGCGCTTTGACCCTGCGTGCTTGGACTCCTGCGTGCTTGGACCCCTGCACGCTTTGACCCTGCGCGCTTGGACCCCTGCACGCTCTGACCCTGCGCGCTTGGACCCCTGCGCGCTTGGACCCCTGTGCGCTTTGACCCTGCGTGCTTGGACCCCTGCGCGCTCTGACCCAGCACGCTTGGACCCAGCACACTCTGACCAAGCGCGCTCTGACCTGGAGTCCCCTATATTTTATATTTTTTTATATATATTATATTGTATATATATGTAAATGTTTGTGTATGCTATATATCCTTACACCTTTTGTCCTGAGCATGATATGAGCACTAATGTGACCCCGATGAACAAGGTGTTCCTATATGATACATGTACCTAAATGATCTAGTTCTTGTTCATGCTCGACAAATGACTCGTAACTCCACGTGGCGTATTTGTAATGATGCATTACACTAAGGAGGGTAGAACATGTTGACATACTAATTGACATGGATCCTCACTTAGGGTACTCGTACTAAAGTACGACCTTTTAGGAGGATAATCATGCAGGCCACAGCATGTGAGTCCAAGATTCCACCTAGGGTTAAATTAGGCAACTAAATATACTAGATGCATGTGGGGGGGGGGGGCAGAATCCCGAGATCGTGTTACACCAGCCGCCTTGAGATATTGTCTTGATGCACCGGCTGGTCTCCACGGATACTGTGTCAGCTGCAACAAGCGGATGACTGTATCCGATTAATTCCTGCTATATATTATATGTTTTGGCAAGGTGGCCTTACGAGGGACCTGTGCTCAATAATATCTGTCTACGCGAACCCCTGGGTTGGCTAGCCTTGCTGAAAAGATACGATCTGAGGATTTCTAATAACATGACGCAAGGATAACCTCGTCCCACTAGAAACTCGTAGACTTGATTGGCCGTAGAAAAACGACTTGCTTGTATCCTATTACCTTCCGCGAATAACTGAGGAAAGCGGACTATTATGATACGTGATCCAACCCATGTTCTTGTTTGATTGTTGGATTGGTTATCGTACTATGACAGGCGATGGACCGAAGTTATGAACGGAAGACTTATTCTGGTTGTGAAGTGTCACTTCTATGAATGACTGAGGAACATGGTCTATCATGGTACATGATCCAACCCATGTTCTTGTTTGATTGTTGGGTTGGTTATTGTGCTACGATAGGCTATCGACCGAAGTCACGATCGAGAGATTTTATTGTTTCTACCTTTAAACTTATGTGAAAGTTATAGAGTACGACACGTCCCGACTCCATGCGGCACCTTTTGTCCTTGTTTGGTTGTAAGGGTGCCATATGGGTTCGAAGATGTTGCGCTACCTTATAATAGTAGCATAAGTATTGCTATTATTAATCATTCTATTAACTGGGTTTTTTTATCTTAACTCTTGTGCCCCTTTGGCGGTACTTGCTATTCGGGGCTGACCCCGCTGGTTTTGTTTGGCCAGATCTCGTAGCAGAGCCAGCGGACACGATCTTCCTCCCTGACATCCATGGTGCATACTAGGAGCATAGCGGTTCAGGGACTCGAGTGGGTTTCTTCTCCACCACTCCTGCCTTTACTTTGTGCGGTATTTAGCCACCGGCACCTGTTAGCCGGATTACTTGATATTTTGTGTCAGTACAGAATTATAAATAAACAGACTGCAGCTGTGTATAATTTTATACTCCTGACTCTCTGAGATAGCTAAATTATAAAGCTAGTCTCTCATGATCATTTTGATGAAGCGTCGGGGACGCCTTACTGCTTTATCTTTAATGTTCATTTAATTGATGATGTGACTTGATTGATTGAGACATAGAACTCTGCGGGACCATAGGAGACTTGATTGTAGCATGTACCCCCTAGTCTCTCGACAGCCACGATCGCCGTATGACGTTACGTACCTCATATGGAGTAGCTGGCCTAGTCCGTCTCCGTATTTCGGTTCTGGAGCGTGACAAGGTTTTAGTGGTGGCCCATGTAGGTCTCGGAGAACGAAAGTTGTTGGGACCAGAGATGATCACGCAGACTGTGGAGATAGTTAAGTTGGTCAGAGAGCGCCTTCGAGTTGCACAAGATCGACATCGTCATTGGGCAGATCAGCATCGTAGGCCTCTAGAGTTCAGAGTTGGCGACCAAGTGTTTCTGCGGATTTCGCCTACTCGGGGTATCATCAGATTTGGAACCCGAGGAAAGGTTAGTCCAAGATACGTTGGTCCTTTTAAGATTCTCGCTCGGGTAGGCGATGTGGCTTATCGACTTGCCCTTCCGCCTTCGTTAACTGGCATACGTGATGTGTTTCATGTGTCCCGATTACGTGGGTATGTCCCAGATCTGAGTCATGTCCTCAATTATTCTGAGTTAGTCGTTGGTACCGACCTAACTTACGAGGAACAACCCATGTCTATTTTGGACCGACGAGAGAAGGTACTCAAGAATCGGACGATAAGCCTTGTCCGTGTTTCTTGGAAGCATCACTCTTCGGGAGAGTCAACCTGGGAGCGCGAGGACGAGATCAGATCTCGGTATCCGCATTTGTTTGACTAATGAGGTATATTTTTACGCTTTAATAACATGATTCCATGCTTATCTGCACCTGCTTGTTTTGCACTTTGTGATGTATGATAAAAACTGCTATGATAGTTAACTTGTATATGATTGTGCCTTGCTTGCCCTGATTTCACTATCCTGTCTTTGCTGGAATTTCGAGGACGAAATTTTTCTAAGAAGGGTAGAGATGTCACTCCCCGATCCTGGAATACGTATTTTAATACGTAAACCGATAAATTATATTTACCTTGTATTTATACGATATTTATTATTCTGTATTTCTTCATACATTTCCCAAAAATATTCGATAAAATATTATTTTATAATTTATTTTCTGTATTTGGGACTACAGTTTTGGCTCATTTGGGTAACCTATTCTTGGTTCACCAATGGTTCATCATGAACCCTCTGGTTCATCATGAACCCATGGGTTCAAGATTCTATATAATAACTCATCTCATTCTCTCTCCTCTCATTTATTTCCTCTCATTTATTTCCTCCACCAACCAAGGCAAGTGCCAACTTGCTCAAGAGATGGATCCATAAATTTTGTTCATGTTTTCTTACAAAATTATTTGTCAAAACATGTTCTTCTCCTCAATCTATACTAGTTTAGAACTTGAAATTTTCCATTTTGAAGCTTTAATTTTTGTAGATCTAAGTTTTAACCATTTTCGGATTCTCTTGGTTTTGATCTAGAAAACTCCATTATTTTCAAGTTTTGATTGTTCCATGTTGTAGAAAATTTTGTTCTACCCCATTTTGACCTATAGAAGTCCCAATTTGGGCTTAGGATGAGGATTTTATGGTCCTTAGAAGTTCTAGGGCTCATGGTGTTCTTGCTCTCAGCCAAGAGGAAGGAGATGACCCTGTAGCAGTTGGCGCGCGCAGCCCGCTTGACCCCAGCGCTTTTAGCAGTGGGTGCAGCTCTCTCATGACCCAGCGCCCTTGGGCGCTAGGAGCTTGGACCCCTGCGCGCTTGGACCCCTGCGCGCTTTGACCCTGCGCGCTTGGACTCCTGCGCGCTTGGACCCCTGCGCGCTTTGACCCTGCGCGCTTGGACTCCTGCGCGCTTTGACCCTGCGCGCTTGGACCCCTGCGCGCTCTGACCCTGCGCGCTTGGACCCCTGCGCGCTTTGACCCTGCGCGCTTTGACCCAGCGCGCTTGGACCCAGCGCACTCTGACCCAGCGCGCTCTGACCTGGACTCCCCTATATTTCATATTTTTTTATATATATTATATTGTATATATATATATATATATATGTAAATGTTTGTGTATGCTATATATCCTTACGCCTTTTGTCCTGAGCATGATATGAGCACTAATGTGACCCCGGTGAACAAGGTGTTCCTATCTGATACATGTACCTAAATGACCCAGTTCTTGTTCATGCTCGACAAATGACTCGTAACTCCACATGGCATATTTGCAATGATACATTACACTAAGGAGGGTAGAACATTTTGACATACTAATTGACATGGATCATCACTTAGGGTACTCGTACTAAAGTACGACCTTTTAGGAGGATAATCATGCAGGCCACTGCATGTGAGTCCAAGATTCCAGGGTTAAATTAGGCAACTAAATATACTAGATGCATGGGGGGGGGCAGAATCCCGAGATCGTGTTACACCAGCCGCCTTGAGATATTGTCTTGACGCGCCGGCTGGTCTCCACGGATACTGTGTCAGCTACAATGAGCGGATGACTGTATCCGATTAATTCCTGCTATATATTATATGTTTTGACAAGGTGGCCTTACGAGGGACCTATGCTCAATAATATCTGTCTACGCAAACCCCTGGGTTGGCTAGCCTTGCTGGAAAGATACGATCTGAGGATTTCTAATAACATGACGCGAGGATAACCTCGTCCCACTAGAAACTCGTAGACTTGATTGGCCGTGGAAAAACGACTTGCTTGTATCCTATTACCTTCCACGAATAACTGAGGGAAGCGGACTGTTATGATACGTGATCCAACCCATATTCTTGTTTGATTTTTGGGTTGGTTATCGTACTATGACAGGCTGTGGACCGAAGTTATGAACGGAAGACTTATTCTGGTTGTGAAGTGTCACTTCTGTGAATGACTGAGGAACATGGTCTATCATGGTACATGATCCAACCCTTGTTCTTGTTTGATTGTTGGGTTGGTTATTGTGATACGATAGGCTATCGACCGAAGTCACGATCAGAAGATTTTATTTTTTCTACCTTTAAACTTATGTGAAAGTTATAGAGTACGACACTGTAGAAGCATGGAATTTCACAACCAGAAAGCCCATGCGCCAGACACTACATGCGCCAGAACTCAGATGAAGAACTTCACAGCAAAGTCAATAACTATAGACATTTGAAGAAGGACTTTTTATTTATATATAAAAGTCTATTACATGTCTAGAAAAGGCTGTACAAAGGAGAATTCCTACAAAGGAAAGAGCCTAAGTCTACAGCCAGCGGCCATCATGCGCCTTCAGATAAGCGCAGCAACCACCATGTACCACCAGATAGGCGCAGCATCACTATGCGCCACCAATAAGGCGCAGCAGATATCATGCGCCTCCATCCAGGCGCATCCCATCATCTCTTCAGCACCTCAGTTATGTGCATCCCTTCAGCCAAATTCTTCCAGCCAGGCTCACCTGGCCGAGCAGAGCCCAGTTATGTGCCGCTCTTCCAACCAGGCTCGCCCGATAAATGCTTCGACACAAAGCATTTAACCCTCTGGCTGGAACCAAGGAAGAGAAGAGCACCGCAAATGCTGTGGCCAGGGGAGGCTTCGAAAGATCCTCCAAAGCCGAAGGAAGACCGTGATCGAAACCATGGCTAAAGGAGCAGCTTTCGACACGATCAAAGTGGGGAAACCCCACTTTGCAGGAAGAGAGAGCCTTGTACCGCCATTCCGATCTACGGCTCTTCCGGAATAACGGAGACGAGGCTCGGGCATCCTTATCTTTGGATGCAACAGGCACCTTCCGCCTGCCTCAGAAGCCCTCGACTCCGTCTTTTGGATGTAACAGTCACCTTCAAGTGCATCAAAGATAACACAGCGTCTCATCTTCACCCTCGGGAGCACTTCGTCAGCAGAATGCACCCGTATGTTCAAATTCATATTGGAAGTACGTGAATGAGAAGCAAATCTTCTCTCCATGCCACTATTTATAGGCCGGGCAGATCAAACCCACGCGCCAAGTGGATGGCCCTCCGAATTCCGTGCAATGAATTTACATTAAATGGATGAACCGGACGCCTCGAATTCAGCCAAACGGCTATTTATAGCACTCGAAGAGCGAGACAGCCGCATCATTAAAAGATATGTCCGATACGCCAGCCAGACAGCGCATCACACAGACGCGCCCTACAGTACTCGGCGCATTACAGAGGGTGCGCCCTCACACATCTCCATACCGAGTGGAACGCCAACCGACGCGCCCACTCAGCTGTCCATCGAACATCACCAACATTAAATGCTGAACTGACAGAGTTGGCAGCACGCCTCCCAAAGTCTGAACAGTTGACAGCTTTTCAGAAAACGAAGCGTCGGCAACGTCAGCATCATCATGACCTTGTTCCGACGGCTACTGCCACGTGGCCACTCCACCATCAGCATGCGCCTCTACGGCCATGCGTCCAAATCAGCATGCGCCTCAAAAGCCATGCGCCTCAGACTGCTCTCTGATCCCGAAAGACAGAAGGAAAGTCGCCTGCATGCGCCTCAAAAGCCATGCGCCCCAAATGGTTTGTAACTCCTAAAGGTTATGAGCCGCAGCCTCCTCCTGCGCCCAATCCAAGGCGCAGCCCACCAGATCACTCCTCTCCACCAAATTCGAGATCTTCGAACCATGAGTCGACGACACGTGTCTTTTGACTCAATTCGTCCAAGATTTCAGCAATGGAAAGATCTTCTCTCTGCTACGTGCCGGCTCACAACAGCAGTATGAAGAGTTCTCCCCCTCGATCAGGGCGCAGCATCCATGCGCCTCCATCAGCAACCTCTACGTGGCGTTCCCACACCGGCGCATCCTACATGCGCGCATGAGCAGCCAGCCTGTAAAACTATAAATAGAAGGGTCATCTCCTTCACACACACACACAGACGGAGACTCAGAACAGAAGACTCACAACACAGAGAGAATCACCGAGAGGCAGTTCTAGACACTCAACGTCTTCCTCCTCTCAGCAAGCTCCAGCACCCAGAGCAATCCACACCTTCAGAGAACTGATAACCGTCGTCAGCCGGTCAACGGAGTCAACGCATTACCACTCGCTCCATTGGCACTAAGGACCCAGCTTAAACAAAAGTGTACTCCTAGGACTACATCTAAGTCCTATATTGTATCACTGTTCTGTTTGTATTAAGATTTCAATCAAAACAATTTTAATGGCAAACAAGCTGGCGACTCTGCTGGGGACCTCTTTCTCCTCTACCGAGAAAGTCGTGTCACAGGCCGACGACGTGAAGGTGGGCTCCTCCCACAAGACGCTGGTAGTGCGCCTCAATCAACAGGCGTACGAGGAGTTCATTTCTGAAGGAAGTGCGAGTCCTTCGAAGCGGCTGTCGAAGCCGAAGAAGACCCGCGCAGTCTGGGTGCGCAAATTCGACGCCTCGGGCACCACCGTTGAAGGGGATGCGCCCGTCCAGCCTTCCCTTCCTGTTGACGTCCTCAGCAGTCAAGGTGCGCCCGCTGATGCAGCGCATCTCTCGGGGAAGCGTGCGGCTGACCACGTTCCCCAGCCATCTTCCTCTCAGGCGAGGAAGATACGTCGACGGAGCAGGGGCACAGCCAATGCCCCGCGCATTACTTCTGATGCGCCACAAAGAGCCTCTGTCTTTGACAGACTCACTCGCTGTAACGGCGAGGAGAATTTGGATGCTGAGTACTATGCGCCCCAGCGGGCTGGTACGAAGAAATCCAAGGCGGCACGGGCCATGCGCCACAAACGTGCTATGCCAGCAGCCGGCCAGAGGCACGCGCTTACAATCACACGCGCTGCCGATGGCAAGCTGTACAAGGTTGACTCAAGTGCTCCTGCACCGACAATGAGTCGACCTTCAAAGTCCTCATCTCACTTGGGCGCATTCACTGCGTGCACAACCAAGCCGAGAGAGGCAAACTCAGTGGTCTCGAACTCCCGCGCCTCCTCTGGTTGTGCGTTTGAGGTCCGTTCAAGTCACTTCAAATGCTGTGGTTCCCCCACTACTGATCGTGATGCCTGCTTGGTATTAGATCAGGGGGCGCAGCACTCATCCGACCACCCCGGCGCTTGGCCCTGCCATGCGCCTGAGACGGGTGTGAGGGTAGCACTCTCCTCCAACGACCTGCGCAACATGATCACTCACAAGCGCCGGTCAGGAGAGCTGACCAACAAGCACGATGCGCCTCTCACGGGGCACACTTGTGCAGTGGTCACCATCAACTGCTGTTGCAAGACGGCAGTACCGCCAAAGCAGTCGGTCTTCCAACGGCTATAATCATCGACACCCCTCCGACATCGCCTTGGGACAAAGGTGTCAGCAGAAGAGGAACTAAAGATTGCGTCATGCAACGTGATCTCCAATTCCTCATCTGTCCGGAAGACGACTGCCAATTCCTCGTCTTCATCTAAAAGCCAGTCGAGGAAAACCAAGGCAGCTGTCACAACCTCTGGGGTGTTCGAAGGCACTCGGTCAAGGAAGAAGTCCTTGGAGGAAGCTGGGGGTAGCCAGACCCTTGTTCAGCCTCCTTCCGAAGACGAAGATGTCCAAAGCACAGCTGCGGCGGATCTTCATCAAGGCGAAGATGGCCTCCCTGAAGCCCCTCAAAATGACGATGTCCTCCAGGACACCGCCGGGGATAGTGCTGAAAACGAAGAGGCCCTTCAAGACAGAGCTGAGGGCAGTCAGGCCCTTGCAGATGCGCCTGTCGAAGACGAACTCCAGAATGTGGCTGGGGGTGGCCAAACACCAGGAGAAGTAACTCCCCCACATGAAAGTGAGACTGAGAGCGAAGCCTCAACTAATCCATCCACTTCCGGCCGTGTCATGACAGTATACATGACCGGGGGTGATCTTGAGGCTGATGCGCCGCCACAGGACATTGTCCAGCGCATAGACTCGTTAGAAGGAGGACTCAAAACTCTCTCTGCCTCAATGCAAGCACTGACTCAAGCAGTGTTTGAGATGCGGTCGGCCTTGATCAGGACACCTTCAAATGGTCCCGACCCAGGAGCTAATGGAGAGTCGAGTGTGTCCCTCCAGCGGACACCCTCAGACACGGAAGCACCCCGGACATCGGAGCCCTCAAACGCTCCACTCCAGGTGGTACCTCCTTCCCCGGCTCCTAGCTCCACGGAGGACATGGTCGAAATGATCAAAGATCTGCGGGAGCGCTTCGAGTCCAGGAACAGGCAGAAGGAACGCCAGAAGATGGGCATTCCCCAGCCTTATCCACTTGAGTGGAACAAGGTGGTTTATCCTCCAAAGTATAAACCACAGACACTCACGCCGTATGACGGGAAGGACTCTCCACGACGGTACTTGACGTACTTCCAGTCGCAGACAGGGCATCTTCCGAAGGAGGACGCGCTCCTCACCAGCATCTTTGTTGGGGCCCTGAAAGGGGTGGCGTATGACTGGTACTGCAGCCTCCCCGACAATTCCATATCGTCCTTCGACGACCTGACACGCCTCTTCCTCGACCGCTTCTACGACGGTGGGAAGGACATGACGATGGCGTCTCTCATTGAGATACGCCAGAAGGACAAGGAAACGGTTTGGGCATTCATCGAACGCTTCCGTCAGGCCTGCTTCAGGTTACCTCCAGGCATGCCAGAACATGCGCTTCTCTTCGCTTGCAGTATGAACATGCTACCTGCAGTGAAGCTCTGGCTTAACTCTACTCCCCCTCCCGATTGGAGCTCCCTAATCATTGAAGCTGAAGCTGCAGAGAAGAAGGCGGCCAATGCACGTCTTCTGGGTGTTAGCTTCCCCGCCTTTGACGATAAGGGGAAAAAGTCCGCAACCAACAATTCCGGACGAAAAACAAAGGGGAAACAGGCATTGACAGTAAATGCCTCGAAGGGCGCATCGGCGCCTACTCAAAAGCCTCCATTGGCACCGAGACCCAAGGAGGTTTATTCATTCAATGATGACGATACCCTGCAACTCTTTGAGATACTGAAGCAGGGTGACAAGATCAAGCTTCCGGACCCGAAGCGGCCCGATGAAGTCGGGAAGGTGGACAACCCAAGGTACTGTCACTACCATCGGTTTGTCGGACACCCGACTAAGGACTGCTATGTCCTCAAAAATTACATCCAGCGCATGATCAATGCGGATGTAATTTCCGTCGATTACGAAGAGAAGACGGTGTCAGCTAATGTGGTGTCACTACAGTTCGGCACCTTGCCGCCGACTACCACACAAGATGGCGTCGTCCCCATCTCTAAGGCGACAATGGAGGTGGTGAATTTGCCACCCACCCGTGACAATGTGAGTGGACTTGTCCCACTCACCACATCTCGAGGAGAGGTCCTCTGGGTTCACCCCGACCTCGTCTCCGAGGTAACTCAACCGGAGGTACGCCCTACCTCCAAAGCAAAAGGCAGGAAGATCAAGTCTTGCCGCACGGTCTCTTCTTCAGCAGAAGAGGCGCTTCCTGTGCAGACGCGTGCACAACAGAACTTCCAGCCCGGTGAAGCTGCCGCCGAAGGGGTGCCTCCTGGCACCATCCCTGAGGAGGGTCCATCCAAGCCCTCAGCAGCCAACAAACAAAAGCAAGTGGAGGCCCGTTTCGACAGACCTCTGCGGAAAGAAAATGCTTCGGGGCTAGCCAAGCCCCACAATTTTGACATTCTGGCACAACTGGCCAGTACTCCTGCACGCCTGTCTTTGTTCGAGCTCCTGCGTCTCTCTAAGGACTCCCGAGAAGCTCTCTGCGAAGCTCTAAAGGATGCCGAATCCTTTCTCAGTCAGGTCAAGCAGCCTGAAGACCTCCCAACTACTTGTGCACACTGTCATTGTGCGGATGAAGTTATCCCAAACATAACCTTCACCTAACAAGACATGCTGCTCAAGCATCACCGACATAACCGACCGTTGTATTACACAGGGTACATCGGTTCGGTAAAGGTGAGCAGGATTCAGATCGATCCGGGGTCTTCCCTAAGCATCATTCCAAAGGCGCTGCTATCAAAGCTGGGGATCCCAATGTACCGGCTGGCGCCCTCCAATACGACCATCAGTGGCTTCAACGCCAGCAAGAGCGAGCCACTGGGCAAGATCCGGCTGAAGTGTCACATCGGCAGCCTCAAAACTGAGGCAACTTGTTATGTGGTGGATGCCGAGACATCTTACTCGGACGACCATGGTTACATGAGTACATGGTGGTGCCCTCCACGCTCCACCAATGCATGAAATATGTATCCACCAACGGCGTCATCCGGACGGAGTTTGCAGATATCGATCCCTTCAAAGGGATTGAGGCCTACTTCACCGACTCCGACTTGTACAAGCCACTTGACGAGGAGGAAGCCAACGACGCCGATGATGAAGCAGAGACGGCAACAGAGCCGGACTTGGAACCCGAAGCGACTCCTGACGCCCCCTTGAAAATCCGTCTGAAAGGGAGACCACCCCAGAAGGCGCCTCCAATGAGCATCAAGCTATCAGGAAAAGCGCCAGCTCGCGAAGCCCCCCTGAAGATACGCCTCAAAGGGAAGCCACCACAAACAGCGGCTCCCCTAGCGGTAAAATTACAAGGGAAGGCGCCACTCATCGAAGGCGCAACCGAGGCACCCCTCAAGGTGCGTCTTAAAGGCAAGCCGCCGCAGTCATCCAAGATGCCGGAGAGGGCTCACATAACCCTCTCAGACCCCAAAGTCGGAGCGGTGGAGGACTCTCCTGATCCGGCCCCAGTGCTTACAGATGAGGAGCTTGGCGAATATATCTCTGCCGATGTAGACGCACCCTCCTTCGACAATGTAATCCCACGGGATAAAATCTCGTACTTTATCAATAATAGAGTGTCTTTCAATTATTCTTGTCTTCCACACTGGAATGCCATGTATACATTAGACAACGCTCTACGGTCGTTGCAAACACAAGTAACGACCGTCTACCATAATCAAATAGTCCCGTCTCAAGGAGTCTTCATAGTCCCTCCACGAAGCCGAGACGAAGGCACCATCATCTCGGGCAAAGTCGAGCGTCGTCGGAACCTCCCGTCAATCGAGCCCGAACCTGATACCGGCAGGGTACAAGTATATCGATACACAGATGCGGCTAAGCACATCATCCAAAAGATGGGCTACGACCTGAAAAGCAACAAAGGCCTAAACTACGGCAAGGGTCGGCATCTCCCTGTCCGGCTTTCGATGCCCAATGGAAAGCCACAGGATTACTATAATCGGACTCGACGGGGGTTAGGCTATGTCACGCCGCCATCAACTCCAGAGAGTTCAGACGCAGAAGACATAGAACATTCCCACTCATCAGAAGCATCGACGTGGGATTCCGATACCAGTATCGGATCAGTCTTCAGGAAAGTGCTGTCAGCTAACATGACATCGGCGCAACCTCAGAAAGATGAAGGCGAAGGCCAACCGCCGGAACCTTCGAAGAGGAACCCTGGGCTCAACGCCTAGGAGAGCAATGGGAGTCTCGTTTTGAGTTACGAGAACCTCCCACCGAAGACGAAGTCGAGCAAATCGACCTCGGAGATGGGTCTTCTTCTAAACCCATCTTTATCAGCAAAAGCTTGGAAGGAGAAGACCGAGAATCTTTAGTCCAACTCGCTAAGGAGTATATCGACGTCTTCGCCTGGAGCTACGAAGACATGCCGGGTCTCGATCCACAGATCGCGATGCATAGGTTGAACATCTTACCAGATGCCAAACCTATCAAACAACAACAGCGACGCTTCCGCCCGGACATCATGAACGCCATCGATCAGGAGGTAGACAAACTCTTGACCAGTGGCTTCATCCGTGAGGAACAACACCCAGACTGGGTAGCCAACGTCGTCCCTGTCACCAAGAAGAACGGGAAGATACGAGTCTGTATCGACTTCAGGGATCTCAACTCCGCTTGCCCGAAGGATGAATTCCCGCTCCCAATCACCGATGTAATGATCGACAACACATGTGGCTTTGAACGCATGTCCTTCATGGACGGGTATTCAGGCTACAATCAAATCAAGATGTTCCCCGATGACGCAAAACACACGTCATTCAGGACTCCAAAGGGTGTTTTCTGCTACACCGTAATGCCCTTCGGCTTGAAGAACGCCGGTGCAACGTATCAGCGAGCTATGAGCACCATCTTCCGTCAACATCTTCGCAAGACAGTTGAGTGCTATGTTGACGACATCGCAGTCAAGAGCCGCCTCAAAAGAGATCACCTACAGGACCTGAAGACGGTCTTCGATCTCATGCGGGCGCATCAACTCAAAATGAACCCCGCTAAATCCTTTCTGGGGGTTTCTAGCGGCAAATTCTTGGGCTTCATCATCACAGCGAAAGGCATTCATGTTGATCCTGAGAAGACCAAAGCCATCCTTAACATGGACCCTCCGAAGAACCTTCGAGAACTTCGGGGCCTACAGGGACGTTTGGCATACATCCGGAGGTTCATAGCAAACCTCTCCGGTAAATATCAACCCTTTACTCAGCTCATGAAGAAGGGAGTCTCTTATGTATGGTCAGAGGAGTGCCAAAAGGCTTTCGACGACATCAAGGCTTACTTAACAAGCCCGCCAGTCCTAGTGGCACCTGTCGCCGGCAAACCATTCCTTCTCTACGTCCGTGCCATGGATCATTCCCTCGGCGCTTTGCTAGCTCAAAACAGCGATGCAGGCTACGAGCAAGCAATCTACTACCTCAGTCGAACACTCATCGGGGCCGAACACCGGTACAACCCCGTTGAAAAGGAGTGCTTGGCTTTGGTATTTGCCATTCAGAAGACTCGTCATTACGTCTCGGGCCAGACAATTCACGTCATCTCCCGAGTCAATCCGCTCAGAGTTCTCATGACAAAGCCAGGGTCATTAAACTCTCGGCTGGCTACATGGGCGATCCTACTAACACCATACAACATGGTGTTTGTCCCGCAGAAGGCAGTCAAGGGTCAGGCTCTGGCTGACTTTTTAGCTGCACACCCCATCCCAGAATCTTCAAAACTCTATGAAGACATCCCGGATGAAGTTCAAGAATCAAATGTCACTGAAGGAAGCCCCATTTGGCGGATGTTCTTCGATGGCGCTTCAAGAACGGGCCCCAATGGCCAAATCATCGCAGGAGTGGGGGTAGTCTTAGTCTCCCCCGATCAGCTGGTCATCCAGCGCGCATATCCCTTCGAAGCCGTGCTCCAACAATGTTGCTGAGTACAATGCACTCGTCATGGGACTCCAGCTAGCACAACAGCTGGGGGGGATCATCTGGAAGCCTACGGCGACTCGAAACTCGTCGTAAACCAGATTCGGGGGCAATACGAGGTTCGCCATGAAGATTTGATCCCTTACCATGAAGTTGCATTGAACATCATTTCAACCTTCACTGGGTTCTTCATCGAACTGCCCCGCTACAAAACTTGGAGGCTGACGCTCTAGCTGGCCTCGCAGCCTCATTGGCCGCGCCCTTGGGACTCAACACTATGTCACGGTAACTGGCCGAGACTTGATTTGTCCCAGAAAACCTATGTTTGCAAATGGCTCACGCCATGCCGACAAACACTGGGGTTAATGTCCGAGACGGAGGTTCCCATTCATCGACTTCGTGTCTACGGAATCCTCCAGAGGACCGAAGGAAGCCGTCTCAGTCAGGA
>JANAVB010021796.1:31931264-31976264 GCA_029216955.1 Iris pallida
AAGGACAAAACCCTCATACAAACAGGGACGCCAGTGTAAGACCACTTCCTCTTGTAGAAGCGGCGAATGAAGGCATCTCCTTCAACATGGTCCTCCTCAGGACCAGGACTTATCACATTCGGATGATGTAAAATCAGCCAACCCATGAGATAATGGAAAGGCAGCTCGGCCCGGGGAAAGTTGTCATTATTACCTTTCTCATGGATCACATCATCAGTGAAAGACCTCAAACCGCGCAGCAGGTTGCACACCATCGCGGGGAGGAGAGCCAGAGGTCGTCCAAAGGCCAACTTCACTGCAGGCAAAATGAGATTCCGATGTACCCTCTCAACAGCACCAGATCCCCCTGCAAATATGCAATCCCGGAGCCATATCATCAAGTAGGCCGTCAACACTGCCTTAGATGACATCCGGTGCCCGCAGTGCCAGAAACAGCTGTACGTGTTCTTTCCGCTCTCATTTGAGTGTGGGGTCCTCTCGTCCAGCCGGGTTATTTCAGAACTCACTTCTGCGGGTGTCAAGCCCTGCGGAGTCGCAAACCGGATCCTCGAAGGATCCGCCAAATCCTGTCTGAAAACATAGTCCCTCCAAGCAGTCACGTGAGGCTGGGTCTTACCCTTGTCCCTCCGGTGCATCAGATAATGATGGCTCGTCACCTCCTTGAAAATGGCCATCATCTCCGGGTCCTTATCTTCCAAGACCTGGATCTCTTCATTTGATGGGAAATATTCCTCGTACGGTTCCGAGCCCCAAGGAAGCTTGGACACTTCATACATCTCATGAAGGGCCAATCCCAACTCCCCCACTGGAGTAAAGAAGCTGCCAGTCTGGACGTTGAAAAGCTCCAAGAGCGCAAGGAACATCGGCTTATTGAGGTCCACGCCTGCCTGCGTGGCCCGAATGGCGGCAGTCAGCCCTATCTCCTTAAGCTCAACTTTGAACCTAGAAAGCACCCAGGAGGTCAACTCGTCCCACTTTGGGATGTAGTGACGCCAACCTTCGACTCTAAAACCAGCTGTCGGATATGTGACCTTCGACGTCAGCATCCGATTTGCAAAAGTCGGGGCACTGAAAGAAAACGTGTCATTTGGGACTTCACTATAGATGCTCCCAGGACGCAAAGCTCGGTAACTGAACGAAGAACCAGTTCGTGAAGCGGTCAAAGTGTCTTGCTGGTTCGAGGTGGTGTCAATCGAAAGGGAACCCCCCAAGGCACCTCCTTGAGAAGGAGTAAGTTCCCAACCCATCCTTCTCTTCGAAGCTAGACGATAAAAGGCTGTCAGTGGCAACTGGCGGTCAACCTGCCGCATGTATAACATCATGCCCTTAGCAGCAAAGAACCAGTCTTCTCTGATCTTTATTATCTTCACCTCGGAAGAGACTAATCGGTCGCCAAACAGAAAGGAAGGCTTTAAGAAAGTCACACCTTCAGAATCAGCAGACTTCAGTTTACCGCTCTCCATCATACTCTGGAGGAAAAGCGGCAACTGGACCTGGATTTGTAGCATCCTCTCACGAGGTTGGTCCTGAAGGATAGCATCCTTTGCAGGGTTGATCACCGCCTCATCAAAATCAACTCCCATCTGACAAAGAGAAGCGTCCAGAAGGACCTCATTCAACAAAGGGATCGTCATCGACACTGGCACAACAAAAGAGGAAGTCAGGCAAAAAGACAAAATATGTCAAGCAGACTGGCGCATTGCCAAGGTATGAACCCATGCGCATCTGCTTCGGCGCATCATCAGGGCATAGGCCCATGTGCGTCAGCATGTCTCGGCGCATCATCAGGGCGTAAGCCCATGCGCGTTGGCATTGGAGCTTCGGCGCATTATCAGAGCATGAGGCCATGCGCGTCAGCAAAGGCTTCGGCGCATCTTCAGGGAATAAAACCCATGCGCGTCAGCCATTAAAACCTCGGTGCATAATAAAGGTATAAACCTATGCACGTCGGCAGGATAGAACCTCGGCGTATCATCAAAGACCGAAGTCTATACGCGTCGGCAGTTAGGGCACAGGGCCCAAAGCAGAGACGAAACTCACCTGTCACCTCAGGAAGAACGTCGGCAAGAGTGATAGGTACATCCTCATCGACAGACTCCTTCGCTTTCTCCTTTCCCTTGCCGGCAGCACCGCGAGGAGTCTTGGGAGCCATTCTCTCGAAGAAGGAGAAGTTAGGGTTTTGAAGAAGAAACTCTAAAGAAGCAGAGGCACAGAGAAGAAGAACTCTTTCTCTCTCCGACTCTTACCTATTTATAGGGCATGGTCGCACGCGTGAACAGATGACGTGTGATCTCAGCCGTCGCCTCGGGTTCTGTGCAAGGATAGCAGCAAATAAAACCAAAAGATCATCATTAATCTTTTCGGTTACCGAGGCACCATCATCATTAACTGAGAAGAGCATGCGCCCGAATAGGCATGCGCCCAGAAATCATGCGCCCTGACCTCCATGCTTCTTATTCAAAGTATTCCAAAACTTACTCAAAAGTTTTGAAAACTTTGAAGGGGGTCTTGTAGAAGCATGGAATTTCACAACCAGAAAGCCCATGCGCCAGACACTACATGCGCCAGAACTCAGATGAAGAACTTCACAGCAAAGTCAATAACTATAGACATTTGAAGAAGGACTTTTTATTTATATATAAAAGTCTATTACATGTCTAGAAAAGGCTGTACAAAGGAGAATTCCTACAAAGGAAAGAGCCTAAGTCTACAGCCAGCGGCCATCATGCGCCTTCAGATAAGCGCAGCAACCACCATGCACCACCAGATAGGCGCAGCATCACTATGCGCCACCAATAAGGCACAGCAGATATCATGCGCCTCCATCCAGGCGCATCCCATCATCTCTTCAGCACCTCAGTTATGTGCATCCCTTCAGCCAAATTCTTCCAGCCAGGCTCACCTGGCCGAGCAGAGCCCAGTTATGTGCCGCTCTTCCAACCAGGCTCGCCCGATAAATGCTTCGACACAAAGTATTTAACCCTCTGGCTGGAACCAAGGAAGAGAAGAGCACCGCAAATGCTGTGGCCAGGGGAGGCTTCGAAAGATCCTCCAAAGCCGAAGGAAGACCGTGATCGAAACCATGGCTAAAGGAGCAGCTTTCGACACGATCAAAGTGGGGAAACCCCACTTTACAGGAAGAGAGAGCCTTGCACCGCCATTCCGATCTACGGCTCTTCCGGAATAACGGAGACGAGGCTCGGGCATCCTTATCTTTGGATGCAACAGGCACCTTCTGCCTGCCTCAGAAGCCCTCGACTCTGTCTTTTGGATGTAACAGTCACCTTCAAGTGCATCAAAGATAACACAGCGTCTCATCTTCACCCTCGGGAGCACTTCGTCAGCAGAATGCACCCGTATGTTCAAATTCATATTGGAAGTACGTGAATGAGAAGCAAATCTTCTCTCCATGCCACTATTTATAGGCCGGGCAGAACAAACCCACGCGCCAAGTGGATGGCCCTCCGAATTCTGTGTAATGAATTTACATTAAATGGATGAACCGGACGCCTCGAATTCAGCCAAACGGCTATTTATAGCACTCGAAGAGCGAGACAGCCGCATCATTAAAAGACATGTCCGATGCGCCAGCCAGACAGCGCATCACACAGACGCGCCCTACAGTACTCGGCGCATTACAGAGGGTGCGCCCTCACACATCTCCATACCGAGTGGAACGCCAACCGACGCGCCCACTCAGCTGTCCATCGAACATCACCAACATTAAATACTGAACTGACAGAGTTGGCAGCACGCCTCCCAAAGTCTGAACAGTTGACAGCTTTTCAGAAAACGAAGCGTCGGCAACGTCAGCATCATCATGACCTTGTTCCGACGGCTACTGCCACGTGGCCACTCCACCATCAGCATGCGCCTCTACGGCCATGCGTCCAAATCAGCATGTGCCTCAAAAGCCATGCGCCTCAGACTGCTCTCTGATCCCGAAAGACAGAAGGAAAGTCGCCTGCATGCGCCTCAAAAGCCATGCGCCCCAAATGGTTTGTAACTCCTAAAGGTTATGAGCCGCAGCCTCCTCCTGCGCCCAATCCAAGACGCAGCCCACCAGATCACTCCTCTCCACCAAATCCGAGATCTTCGAACCATGAGTCGACGACACGTGTCTTTTGACTCAATTCGTCCAAGATTTCAGCAACGGAAAGATCTTCTCTCTGCTACGTGCCGGCTCACAACAGCAGTATGAAGAGTTCTCCCCCTCGATCAGGGCGCAGCATCCATGCGCCTCCATCAGCAACCTCCACGTGGCGTTCCCACACCGGTGCATCCTACATGCGCGCATGAGCAGCCAGCCTGCAAAACTATAAATAGAAGGGTCATCTCCTTCACACACACACACAGACGGAGACTCAGAACAGAAGACTCACAACACAGAGAGAATCACCGAGAGGCAGTTCTAGATACTCAACGTCTTCCTCCTCTCAGCAAGCTCCAGCACCCAGAGCAATCCACACCTTCAGAGAACCGATAACCGTCGTCAGCCGGTCAACGGAGTCAACGTATTACCACTCGCTTCATTGGCACTAAGGACCCAGCTTAAACAAAAGTGTACTCCTAGGACTACATCTAAGTCCTATATTGTATCACTGTTCTGTTTGTATTAAGATTTCAATCAAAACAATTTTAATGGCAAACAGACACGTCCCGACTCCATGCAGCACCTTTTGTCCTTGTTTGGTTGTAAGGGTGCCATATGGGTTCGAGGATGTTGCGCTACCCTATAATAGTAGCATAAGTATTGCTATTATCAATCATTCTATTAACTGGGTTTTTTTTTATCTTAACTCTTGTGTCCCTTTGGCGGTACTTGCTATCCGGGGCTGACCCCGCTGGTTTTGTTTGGCCAGATCTCATAGCAGAGCCAGAGGACACGATCTTCCTCCCTGACATCCATGGTGCATACTAGGAGCATGGCGGTTCGGGGGCTCGAGTGGGTTTCTTCTCCACTACTCCTGCCTTTACTTTGTGCGGCGTTTAGCCGTCGGCACCTGTTAGCCGGATTACTTGATATTTTGTGTCAGTACAGAATTGTAAATAAACAGATTGCAGCTGTGTATAATTTTGTACTCCTGACTCTCTGAGATAGCTAAATTATAAAGCTAGTCTCTCATGATTATTTTGATGAAGCGTCGGGGACGCCTTACTGCTTTATCTTTAATGTTCATTTAATTGCTGATGTGACTTGATTGATTGAGACATAGAACTCTGTGGGACCATAGGAGACTTGATTGTAGCATGTACCCCCTAGTCTCTCGACAACCATGATCGTCGTATGACTTTACGTACCTCATATGGAGTAGCTGGCCTAGTCTGTCTCCGTATTTCGGTTCTGGGGCGTGACATCAGCTGTTGAGCGTAAAAGCTCGTATAATCTTCGTACGTAAAAGAAGCCATAGTGTGAGCGTAAAGTAGCTCAATCCTCATACTAAATGACAACATTGGTCTCTGTATAAAATAAATCCATTTGTGATATATGCCATCATTAAGATCTCCATGTCAGAGTTTGCATTAAATACGAGATTTGACAGCCTTGTCCAGCGTAAGAGTGGCTGATCTATCCTTGCCGTAAAACCATGGGTGTAGACCCGAGCGTAGAGTGATCAGCCTGCTTTAGGCGTAAAGTGATTAACCGCTCTGTTTGGCATAAAATAGATCACTTATGAATGAAATAATCCATCTCTTTGACTCTTTCTCTGAAGCACTTTTTACGCTCCTACAAGACCCCCTTCAAAGTTTTCAAATATCTCCAAAATTTGAAATACATTGAATAGAAGCGTAAAAGTTGAGATTTGATCAGTCAGCCTAAAATTCGGGATACGCAACCGTCATCCGCGTAAAAGCGGGGATATCCAATAGTCGATTTTTGAATATCTCTATAAATAGGTCTTTCCAGAAAGAGAAAACACTTTTACTCATCTTCTCAAATTTCTTTGCCCTTTCTTTCTTCGAAACCCTCACTTTGATCCGATGGCTCCAAAGAAATCATCCACCGCCAGCAATAAGGGGAAAAAACTTGCCGCCGATTCGTCATCGGTTGACCATGCGAAAACTCCCATTCAGTCATCAACGCTACATCGAAATCCCAACCCGGCTGTAGCTCCGCCTATGATGGATAAAACCCTATTCTTTGGCTGGAAAAATTCGTCGAAGAAGAAGAAGATAACCCAAACTTTCAGCTTTTTACGCCCACGTTGTACGTGTTAGCGTAAAGCTGAAACAACAACATACGCCCACGTTGTTCGTGTTAGCGTAAAAGATAAAAAGAATACGCCCACGTTACACGTGTCAGCGTAAAATTTCGATTTACGCCCACAATTAATGTGCTAGCGTAAAACTTGACTACGCTCATGTTCATACATGCCAGCGTAAAAAGTTATATTACGCTCATATTACTATGTGGTAGCATAAAATTCATCAATCACTGAGAGACTTTGTCGAACAAAAAACTTCATAAGCTTTCATCAACTTTTAGTAAGCTTAAAAGTCAATATCTTCAATCATAAAAAACTTCGAACTAACTTGATGTCTTTTGTTATTTTACCAGTGGATTTGCAAGTTCACCCTCTCGCAGAAGTTTTCGGATCGTCAGTTGGCATGGTGGGTTCGAACTATCAGGAAGATTTATCTCATGTCCAATTTCCTCAGTCGAACCCTGAATATCCAGTAGAGAGGGCACAACTGATAGCAGCAAGGGGATAGAATGTTGTTATCCATGATAGACGGGGAAGTACTGATGTCGCTAGTTAATCAACAATTTCTGAAGCCAGTTTTCTTATTTGGAGATGCGATAGATTACAAATCACAGACTCATCCAAAAAAAGAGGCTTGGGTATTTAAATCTGGAGAAAGGTAATATATCTCCCGGACATGGACAGGGATTACCCTATATCTGCTTTCGTCCATGCTAACCATTACCGTTAAATGCTGTGGAATTTGAATCCCCGTAGCTATGGTAGACCGGGCAGAATCATTTTTAGAAGGGAGAAGGCGAATGACATGGGTTATCATGTTAGTACTCCTTGTGGTGGTGTTATTCCACTTTCTGGACTAATGCCTGGGTTTACACCGAGCGAGGATTCATCTCTCATCCAGCCGGTCAAGGTTCCCATGTTCATAAATAGATTCATAAGGGAAGGAGTCTTATATCCTCAGACTAATCCTAGGCTGACAGGGTGGCTGACCCCTTATTGTGGTAACTGGATCCAGATTAGCAACTGGGTCATGACATACTTTAAAACCGAATTGGACGACATCGGTTTGTATGAAGCAGTAGCATCTACTAGTTTTGGCATTCCACCGAATGGCAATCTGTTCTTGGCTTTACTGGAATTGTATATGAGTTCGACGGGGACTTTTGCAACTCCGCATGGTGAGATGGGTCTGGCCCTTCATGAGATGCAGTTTATCTCGAAGCTACCAATGGGTGAATTCCCGTATGAAGAATATATTTCCTCCAATCGGGAATTAGCAAAAATTCGAGAAAAGAATCCCGAGCTGGTGCAAGTCTACGAAGAACTCATGTGCCATTATCTGACTGTACCAGCATGTATAAAACCGGATCACATTTGGCATATATTACAAAATGGACAACTTATCTATTTTATCATGAAAATAGAGTGTCCAGGACGGAGAAGAGCAGGTTCCGAGAAGACAAGACTCAGGTCATCAAGCCTTGCTCTATAATTCCTACAGATTTAATTCAGGAATTGATGGTGTCGCGGAAAGCTCGAGACCGATATTTGTCTACCAAAACTGGAGATATCCCTGCGGGGACTGAAGCTTTAAGCTACCTGAGGCAGGGTAGTCAAAAGGTGTCGAAAAAGGCCTTGTTGGCGGGCTTCTTATCCTTATGGCTGCGCAGATGGGTCGTGCCAGGGATCAGCACTGTGGACCGTATTCACCGCAATGTATTGTGGCCAGCAGTCCGTCTGGTATTCAAGAACAGAATTAACCTGTTATCGGCAATGGTATACCGAATAAATGCAGGTCTACGGGTTTCTGGTGAAGAACTGATCAATAATGCTCCTCACAATTTTCTACGGGTAGAGTTACCATTCACCTATCTGATAGGTTGGTTACTACACCATAATTGTAATTTGTTGCCACCAGGCCCTGAGGATGAAGCTAGGATTTTTTTTTCATAAATTTAGCAAATCCACGTGGAGAGTTACAACGTTGGCAGATACCCGAGCAGCATTAAATTATTCGCATGGCTGGAATTTCTTCTGCACCAGACCACCAGTTCCGGCTGATTATCTCGGTGTACAATTTGAAGATAGAGCAGATAAATCGGCCTTATTGCCGAGATCTGTCTACCGATGGCTAGTGTATATCAGACCCTCTCATCTGATGTACAGGAATGAAGATAACTGTGCATTCCACTAGCTTCTATCATTATGGGAAGCTGATCGACGGTGCACGAGCATGGAGATATTTCGGAGCTGCATGTATTGGCGCTAGATTCACCATATCTACAGCCACTAGTACAACTGAGCTGCGTATAATTCATACGTATGCTCGTTTCTATACGTCTATCCGTTCTTTTGAAGACGGTTATAGTATGCAAGGAAGTCTTCGGTGGGCTCAGGAGGAAAATGTTGAAGAGCCTATCAGGATAGCCCCTGACATACCAGACAATACTGCCGTTATAGATGAATTTCTGGTAGTAATTCCCAGAAGAGCTGGGGAAGTAGCCGCGGGACCAATAATTATTGGAAAGCCCCGCAAACGAAAATAGAACACAGCTACCGCTTCTCCGGTGAAGTCTCCAGAGAAGAAGAGAAAATCTACCGCCAAAGGGCCTTCCAAACCAAGAGCCCACACTCCAGAAGATGACATTTTGATTGAAGAAGATCATCTTGTCGATTCTTCCTCAGTCCATCCTGAAGAAGGATCTTCAGCCCCTCCACCAATAGTTGGCTCAGGAACTGTAACACTATTGTCCCCTGGACGTCTTAGTACCTCACTCCATTTATCTTTGCCGTCCAAGGCACAAGCTACAGAAGGTGCTACTACTGTATCCACCACTGATCAAGACCGTATCCCATCAGACGAGCCAGCTCTTGACTTCGAGGATGATGACTGGGATGGTGATTATGATACATATCTTGAAAAAAATGCACATATTCCAAGTATTATACAAAACCTATACGAAATTATATATCATGATTTTGTATACTAACTTATTCTGTTCATTTTGCAGATGTCGTAATTGCACCAAAGCCTATGGTTCCTCCTCCTCCTCAAGAAGAAGACATTTATGAGGAAAATGAGGAATCTGGGGAGGAAGCTTCTCCTTCAGAAGACGCAGACGTCGAAGAGGAGGGAGTGCAAAAGCATGAGATGGAGCCTCAAGAAGAACATCCTCCATCATTTGAGGCACAACAAGCACAATCTGAAGTATCCTCTCCTGCTGAGGACCAGCACAAAGAGAAGACTAGAGTCGACCCCAATGTAGGTGATGATGGGACTACTGGAGGAGAACCAGACTTGAACAAGGAATCAGCTGCAGAAAGTTTCACCACAACTGAAGCAGTGGAAAATCCTGTGGAGCAAACGATTGAAGAAGATGCTGAAGGCATGCTTGAGCCACCAACAGAAAGTGGGGAAGTTATAATAACATCCTCTACTATTGTTACTGATTCGGTACCCGTTTCTGACAAGCCAATGCCGGAACCTGAATCAGCTCCTACAACTGTTACCCCATCCATCGATACTACCGCCGCCAGAACTCCAGAAATGGCTGGAGTAACAAATATTGAAGACATTGCTTCTGAAAATCCTGGAAACCAAGCAGCAGTAATAACAATAGCTCCATCTCAGCTTGTTGTTACACCAATAATATCTGCAGATATTGGAGATACAATCCCTGAAACTTCTGAGAATCAATTAGCTATGATGGTAGTAACAGCAACGACTTCGTCTTATCCTGCTGTCATGCCAACCACATCTGCTCCCGATCTCCAAAGAAAAGATTTATTAGATATTGCCGCCACACCAAGCTCCAGCGTAGAGGTGAATCTCCTGGTTGAGATTCATATTGAAACTTTTTATAAAACTCTGGCAACTTTGATAAAGATGGTCCTGAATAAAGGTCTCAGCTATGAGATTTTGAAGACGGCAATGGCTCTGACTATCAAGAATGTTGCCATGTTCAATGATGTTGAGAGAGCTGCCACATTGGAGAAAATTGTAGAGGACCTTGAGCAGCCGATTGGAGAATATCTCAGGCTATCAAATGAGACTGTTGAAGGCCTCATTCAGGAGGAGTATGAAGCCTTAACAGCTGATTATCTTGCTCGAGAGACGACATATAATACAGCTCTCCATGAATACAGTATGAAGGTTGCCAAAGAGAAGGCCTTTTTGGCTAGTATAAAACCCGCCCTGCATAGTCACAGAGTGGCTTATGATGCTTTAAACATAGATATCCAGAACAAGAATGACAAAATTTGCGAAGTCGAGGCTGAGCTAGCTTGCTTGAAGGCTGAAAGGGAGAAGATGATCGATGCTCGAAATCTGCACCTCACCCAAAGCTCAATTTTAGAAGAAAAAGCTTTTGGGGCTGAGTCGACCATCAGAACCCTTGATGAAGCCAAGGAAAATTTGATAATCACCTTTGCTGAACTTTCCTGTATTTATACTCCTGAAGCTCGACGTGCAGAGGCTACCAAGAAGGTTATGAGTTCTCGTGGCAGACGGCTAGAAGAATTAAAGATTGCTCCAAGATGTTTCCACTCCACCTTAAGAGAGTGTTTTGTCATCTTTTTGTCTTATTCATTCTGTAGTATTTCTACGAGAAATGAATGAAAGATTTGTTTTGTGACCCTATCGTTTATTTGAAATTTAAACAATAGGTAAGAGATAGAAAGCACTTATCAGAGGTAATATGGACGTGACAAGTCTTTTAAACTCAACGTATTATATCTATCCAGAGGTAATATGAACATGATAGATAATGAAATCTTGTTTTGTATGAGATAGAAAATACTTATCAGAGGTTATATGAACATGACAAGTTTTCTAAACTCAAAACATTATATCTATCCAGAGGTAATATGAACATGATAGATAATGTAATCTTATTTTCTGTTTAGAGTATACAATACTATCAGAGGTAATATAATCATGACAGTACGTAAGAACTCAAAGAAAAGTAGATATCTATGCAGAGGTCAAATGGACATGATAGATAGGAAAAGAAGGTGGATTTAGTATTTATCCAGAGGTTATGAAAACATGATAAATAATAAATCCAACTTTATATACCAATTGGTAAGATAGGAGATCAAAATCCCTCTCTAAAGAGACAAGTAATCAGCTTAACCAAACATTGGTAGCTGGAGATTAAGAAGACAGATGTCGTTGAAGATATATATGAAAGAAATAAATGAACCAATGGTGGCTCAAGGGACATTTTCAAATGGCTCGAATTCACCATCAGTTTGAACCATATTGACTAAAAATACTTGTCCAGATTCATCATATGAGGAACGAGACATATCAGTTTCAATGAACTGGACTTCTTCTGAATCCGATGATTGCGAAGAGCTAGAAGAGAATTCTTCTTGTATATCATCATAAAACATGTGGGATGGATCATATCCCAACCCATGACGAGTCTTTTGGTAAAACGGATCACCACATAATGGTAGTCGTCTACCCTTACCATAATTGAGACCTTGCATAGTCTTCAAATCATATCCCATGTTCTGGATAATCATGATAGATTGTTGACTATACTTGTCAATTCGGATTCTTCCCTTGTCTTTATCCTTCAGATCATCTGCCTGAGCAACAGGGATATTTCTAGCCAGGCCAAACACAATTTGGCGCTTGTTTTTCTTATCAGACGGAACCACGAAATAAGATTCTTCTTGACGTCTAAAAGTTACGCAAACTTGTGATGAAGCGGCCACAGGTAGAAGATAAGGAGAAGATGTTAGAAACCTTTGAGCATAAGGTCCAACATCTATATGAGGAGGAAAAGAATTTTCCTTATGATCGATGTATAAAGTTTCTTCTGGCTCAATGTCGTCTTTATATTGATGACTTTGATTATCAGAAGATAAAGTCATTCTTTCGATAAACTTGACAGCCATATACTCGAAAATAAAATCTTCATTGATATCAAAAAGTATAGAATGATCAATATTTACATCATTTACAATTTGACTGCTACGCTTCGAATTAATCATCAGTGGACCATTATCTGTCTTCTTCGTAGTTTTGACAAGATTGACAATTAAAGGTGGTTCTGGATCATTCGTACAAGAAGTACGCCCTTTGACCTTGATCATAAAAGGTTGAACTTGGCTCTTAGCTGGAATATTTTTTGATTCCTCAGATGAAGTTTGAGTTCTTCTTTTAACCTTGATTATCAGAGGTTGATCATTGACAGATTAGGATTGGATTTGTCCCTTGACTATGATCTTTAAAGGTTGCTCCTCTGGCGGATCTTCATTAATAGACTGATCCTGAGTGGGTGATTGATCTTCAGCCATGTCTGATATCTCTTTCATATGCTCTTGTTTATAAAGCCTTGAATCAGAAAAATAGGCTTCAACACCCTTGAAGGGATTGATATCAGCGAACTCAGTCTTCACAACTCCTTGGGAATCCATATACTTTATAAAATCCCTATTATTATTATTTTATTATTATTTTATTAGACTTCAAATTTAATTTATACAATTTATGATTTTATTTATATATTTTTTTGATGACCCGGTTTGGCCAATTCAGCCCGAACAGGGCCTGAACAAAATTTAAGCCCATGTGAGCATGTGGGGTGACCAAGATGGCCATGTAGGAATATTTCATGTATGTACAAATATTTTTAAATAATTTTGAGACTTGTTGAATATTTATTAACTTTTGGTACAAAATTTATATTTTATTAACAAAATAATATTTTACAAGATGGTATAATTTTTTGGACCCACACATGGGTGAGCGATAAAATTCACCCATTGGAACGATTATTATTATTTTATTATAATTTAAGTTATTTCATAGAGATTAAAATATGTTCATTCTATTTAGATATTATTATTATTATTGAGAGTGATTTTTTGTAAGATGAATTTATATATATGTATGTACATATATTTAAATATATTAAATATTTGGATATGTGATATTTAAAGTGTTATTTGTATTTAAATGATTTTTGGATTTATATTTATAAAGTTTGAAAAGATTTAGTAAAGAAAAAGAAAAAGAAAAAGAAAAAAAAAAGAGTTACTGTAGCCGCCCACCGCTGCATCAGCAGCAAAGCGCGCGAGTGGCAGTAGAGTTGTGGGGTTTTTTTTTTGAGAAATCCTAAGCCCACTAGTATTAGGAGTGGGACCAACTTGTTGTGTATATAACTTTTTCCACAGACCTCAAAACCCTAATCTTCCAAAACGAAAGTTGGGGCTGAACATACCCTCTTCGCCTACGAGTTCGTTTTATCAGCAATGGAGTTGTATGCACGACGAATGGAGCATCGGAAGTCAGCCCCGCGTCACCCACGGAGCAGTTTTTCCACTCAAGGTACCCTACTTCCCTACGACGTAACTTTTTGCTCGTAAATCCGATTTTCGATCCGTAAAATGTTCTGGAAAGTATACTTGACCCTCTTCGAGATCCCTCATATGGATTTTGACATGACCATCCAACTTGCTCGAAAAATCGAGACGAAGTTGGAGAAAAACCCACTTTTCTGAATATTAAAAACTGTTTTGAAACACCAACTTGTCGGCCACTTTTCTTGCTGTCTATTAAGCTTTCATAAAAACTAATTGAAAGCAGTCAAAGAAAACCTAACCGAGATTGTAACGCACCTTTTGGATTCACTTTTCATCTAGTATGTAGAAAGTTACACGTTGTTAAAGTTTTCCGAAAAACTGTAAATTCTGTTTTCAAAAAGTAGAGAAACACCCCGATACGGCGTCTGTCCCGACAAACCGGGCGACGTGGTCGTGCACTATACGCATCGAAAGGCACATATGGATGTTGTCGACGTGTGGGAACTAACGGAACCCGATTTCGTTGCATGTGCGCGACGAAATCAGTGTGTATCCATCGGGATACCCCGTATCGACCCTTTGCAAATTAATTCACAACTTTATGCACACTCATCATATCGTAATGAAACTTACGCCAATGGACTCGAAATATTTTTCTGGTACTGTGAGCCAAGTTTGGTCCGATTCTAAGACCGTTGATCGGGACGCTATTTTGGCGGGCCCGCAATCCCACTCAACGAGCGATTTTGTGCACAGCCTACCGGAATCCAAAATTGGACATACCGTTGGGTTTGTCTCATCAAAACAAATCCGTAGACATGTAGTTTGACGACTTTAGAGACCGTAGGTTCTAGCACGCATTTCGGTGCAAAGCGGGTCCAACGACGGACATCGTTTTGACCCGAAATTATGATTTTGCCCTTGTTCCAGAATTTAACTTTTGGACAGGCGTTTCTTAGGTATATCTTTTATTCCAAACTTGTTCGTGATGTTTGTTTCAGCATCCGGAGCTTCTTGTGGATTTTGACTTTCGTGTTGACGATTCTGATTGTTGGATTTTGCTGCTTCTCGCACCACCCTCAGGCAAGACACCTTGCCATTTGCTGTTTAATTATTTTAGCTCATATTTCATGCATGTCTATTATTTTCTTTATGCAAAATAAACTGTGATACATAGCATAACTGTTAGAACTTACCGTTCATTTATATTTCCTACTGTGTATTATTTTTCTTACAAATTAAACCTAGATTTAAGGGACCACCTTGTGTGTTGCATTCATTGGCCTTGACACGTTGTAAACACGAAGTTATGTGTCACATGTAGAACACGGAAGTACGTGATTGGCTGGCCACCAGTACGTACAAGCCGTGCGATAGGAATAACCGCTAATAGAGGTTGCATGCTAGTTTGACTTAGCGGTTATAGTGGTTTGTGTTGTGGATATAACCCAGTAGACATTGGGCAGGGAGGATAATTCATTAGCGTATGTGCTTCGATGCACTTCTCTTGTGACCCGGACTCTCCGCTAGAGATACGGGATTGATGACCCATGATTACTGACGGCCACTGACGATTCTGCGGAATGTCATGCTCTTCCTGCTGGGGCCTCTGGTGCCCAAAGGGGGACTATGCCGATCCTATTTTGCCAGGGCCCATGCATAGGAAGGATTATTCTTAACTATATTTCACTAGAATGGTAGGCTACCCTATCCGTCAGGTACGAGTACTTTTGGTTTGGGTACTTGTATCTAATCGTGGCTTGGAACAATAACTTGTCGCGGATTAGTTCATCACATCTTGTCCTTGTTTGGTTGTAGGTGTGACTTACTACTTCGATGAGAAGGTATTGAACCTTGTTGGGGTTCGGATACCATATTGGATTCATAGCATGGAAAGATACGTTACCGTGAATTAGTTTACCATCTCCTGTCCTTGTTTGGTTGGGGGGATGGTACGCTCGTTCAGTAGGTGCGTATTGGACTATGTTATAATTCGATTTACTTATTTATTTGAGCAATATTTATTCAGTTTATATGGCATGCTATTATGTGTCTTGTTACGTCCCTCTGAGGACCTGGTTGTCATGCCAGGTGTGTGCTATTGTCTTTCGCAGGTGCTTTAGCTCTAGCCGTGATCTTCGCTACTTCTTCGAGGATGATTGCATTTGGATCGTCTTCGCTTCGCTCGCCATTCATTTCATTTTCCATGTATTTTATTTTCTTATTTTGTTGGTAGTGGATTTGTCTCCGCCCAACATATTGTATTAAGACAATTCTTTCTCATTATATGACATCTTTATTTTATTTATTTTGTGTGGTTGAGATTAGTTATGGTTCTACTGCATTTTACAGCTTATGTATTTATACGAGGCTTCCATATATTGGAGTATACTTCGTATGAATACAGCTGGCATGTCTACGTTCCTGTTTGCCATTGATTGTAAAAGTACAGAACAATTATCGGAGGACTGAACTTAGACTCACAATACAAACTCGCTCGTACAAAGAAAGCCTAGGGACGAAAACCTAGGTACAGCAGTCTAAGTACGATTGTTTATTTTAGATTCTAGGGGGTGACGATAGAGGCTCGGAAAAGCGACGGCCGCTCTGCCTTACTCCTTGGACGATCGGTACGCAGCCTTGACTCGGGGAAGATCTGCTTGGTCGTTGACGAAGAAATGCCTTCTTGCTCTCTCTCTGATTGCTCTCCTGGCTTCTCTCTCTCTGTGTATATTCTCTCTCTGACTATGGGGGAAGTCTCTCTGTGTATACGTATTCTTCTCTGGTTTTTTTCTTTTTTATATCTCTCTATATATTACAAGGGAATGGCACCTTGCTATTTATAATAGTGGGATGTGATCACTAGGGTTGCCAATGATTAGCTCTTGGAGATGGCGGCGGCCTGGGGATTGATCAATCCAGGCCGTTCGTTTCTGATTGTGACGAATCAGAACCATTAAGGGTAGATTACACTAAATCCCCATTAGCAATTAATGCTGATTGGCATAAATCTTCCTTATAATGATTCTCTAATATCTGCAAATAAATCAAATTTATTCTCCTGCCACGTGCCCCAGATCATTGGGATTCGACCCGATCTTGGATTGCCATAAATCTGGGAGATTGATCGGCTGAGGACACGTGTCCTGAGAGCCCATGGTGAGACTGGAACCGCATGCAGATTGGGCCGCATGAGATTTAGGCCACATGAATTTTGGGCCGCATAAGACTTGGGACACGTATCAGGGGTGTCTGGGCAGTGGCCCCCTCCTTCAGACTTCTGAACCATATGATGAGCCGCATGAACCGCATAATGGTGTGTCTGCTTGAGCCGCATGGGCATGATCTTCTTGAGCCGCATAGGGATAATTCTACTCGAGCCGCATGGGACAGCTTCACTCTGAACCGCATGGGAAGTCTTCACTTCGAGCCGCATAAGCACACCCACGTGGCAGGGCCACGTGGCATTTTGTTGCTCTCGGGGGATCGTGTCAGAGATTTCTGTCTCTTCCCTAGAGATTCATCATCATGACAGAGTCATAATTACCTGCTTTGGTGTCAGGTCTGTCAACTTTTCAGAGGGGTCAGCCGTCAAAGCAATTAATGCAACATGGATCGGAGGGGAGCACTGTCACGCCACATGTCTTCTGAACCGCATGGAATGCCTCCTGCCGCTTAGCTCCTTATGCCGCATGACTCCCTGAGCCGCATGCGTTTTCTGAGCCGCATGGGTCTTTCTTGGCCGCATGAGTCAATTTCTTTAGTATTTTCCATGCTTCTACAGGACCCCCTTCAAAGTTTTCAATTTGTAAAATTGAAATACTTTGAATAAGAAGCATGGCCGTGTTCTTCTAACCGCATATGAAACCCTGACCGCATAGAGATCTTGTCCGCATAGATTGTTCAGCCGCATAGCTTCTCGCCATGCCCTTATGTCATGCATGCAAACCTTTTTGAGGCAGGATCCTAGGAGTTTCTGACCTCTAATTAACTAGTCAGTATCGATAGCCGAAGAGTCGACTACTTTGTACGAAGCGTCGGTCTTGGTCCTCCTTTCTCTATAAATGGAAGGGTATTTAGAAGGATTTCTCTCTTAGACTCTTTCTGATTAAGATTCCTGTCTTGCTTTCTTCTTCCAACTGACAAACCACGATGGCACCTAGGGCTTCCAAGGTAGTGAAGAGGGTTGTGGCTAGGAGCAGGAAGTCGGCTTCGTCTTCAATTGCCGCACCCCCCATTCGTCTTGATGTTCATGTTGTCGTCGAAGGTAAGGACTGTGCGGGAGATTGGGTGCTCTGAAACCCTAAACGATGCTGCTCTGCTGCATTGCCTCGTGCATAATCATTTTGATGCGAGCTTTTTAGATTACGTGGTCCGCATACACATCCTATGAGCCGCATGGAATATATTCCATACCCAAGCCGCATAAGAGTTGTCTTTAAACGAGCCGCATGAACACTTCTGAATATCTTCTGACTGTTTTCATCATTTTTCATCACTTTTTTCCGTCTTTTGGTTCTTATAGTGTCTCCACCGAGTGCTGATATTGCAGTGGTAGAGGATCTGTCGCTTCCTGGCGTCAATCAGGGGCCTTCCTCTGTTAAGAAGGAGACAATAAAAGAAGAATCAGAGCCTGAGAGGGACGACGTCCTCCCCACCGTCGAGACTGCTGAGGGTGACACCACTGGGAATCCTGATTCTCCCATTCTGGACGAGGATCTTCCTCAGTTGCACCCTTCATACGTAATGTGGTTGAAGGAATTGTATACGTATTTTTGTAACTAGGGGTTTGAGGTGTCTTATCTGTAATGAAGAACTTTCCTGTAACCGTGTGGATGTAACTGATTTCTGACTGAATAGAATATATATTTGCTTCACTCTTTTGCTTTGTAATAATCCTTTTATCGGGTCATTTTGCGTGGACCCATTGTCCCTAACATACCCTGGTTTTGGATACGGACAATAAGTTTAAAAGAAAGGAACCAATCATACTGACTCAGAGGTGCTGAGGACATGGTGAGCATGAGGGTCTCTTTGACAGGGGGGGTACGTAGAATAACTCAGAGGTAATGAGGACATAGAAATTCTATGTAGGGGTGATTTGTTTTTGGCGGAAATGGGACGACTCAGAGGTGATGAGGACATGGTCGTCTTGGAAATTTGTGGATCCGTTACCTTTGTTGTGCACTGGGAGTGCAGGTATTAGATCATGAGGGAGGATCTCTTGTAGGAAGAAAGTTCAGCGGTATGATCATACATAACTTTCTACCTGAAAGAGTGACCAGGATGTGAGTTCAGAGGCACCATCGGGTACATGACTCGAGAATCTGGAGAATGGTGAGTGTGAGTTCAGCGGTACCAGCGGGTACATGACTCAAAAATCTGAAAAACTATGAGGGTGAGTTCAGTGGTATCAGCGGATACATGACTCGAAGATCTGGAAAATTATGGGGTGAGTTAATTGGTACTAGCGGGTACATGACTCGACAATCCATGAATGTTGGAATCAAAGTGTAAGTTCAGAGGTACCAGCAGGTACATGACTTGGAAATTTGGGATATCTTTATGGAAGAAGGGCATGAGTTCAGCGGTACACGCGGGTACCTGACTCGAAAATCTATGAATGTTGGAATCAAAGTGTAAGTTCAGAGGTACTAGCAGGTACATGACTTGGGAATTTGGGGTATGAGTTCAGCGGTACAAGAGGGTACGTGACTCGATAAGTTGAAAAATTAGGGGGTTGAGTTCAGAGGTACCAGCGGACACATAACTCGAAACTCTGAAAATATTGTTTAAACATAGTATTTCTTCAGGAACTTGCCGTTGACGGGCAACATGAGCAAGTCTCCGTTCTACTTGGCGAGGCGGTAAGCACCATTGGAGAACACGGCCTCGATGATAAATGGGCCTTCCCATTTTGGCTGGAACTTGCCGGTGGTCTTGTGAGTCATGACCATTGGCCTCCTGACTGCCAAAACAAGATCGCCCACTTGGAATGTTCTGACTTTGACCTTTTTGTTGAAGGCTCCTGAGATGCGTGCTTGGTATAATTCGATCCTTTGCTGGGCTAGGAGGCGTTTTTCATCTAAGGCCTCTAACTCTTGTAGTCGACGTCGGTAGTTATCATCCGTTGTCAATTGATAAGTGAGGGCGACTCGGAGTGAGGGAATCTGAGTCTCTAATGGGAGAACTGCCTCACTCCCGTACACCAGAGAGAATGGTGTATTCCCGGTGGCTGTTCGAACCGTGGTGCGATAAGCCCATAAGCACTCGCCGAGCTTCTCGTTCCAGTCGCGTTTGTTGGAGGAGACAAATTTCTTGAGGAGTTTGATGATTGTTTTGTTGAATGCCTCTGTTAACCCGTTTGCTGCCGGGTTGTATGGTGTCGAAGCGATATTCTAAATGAGGTGTTTGTCGCAGAATCGGTAGAATGCGTGGCTTATAAACTGCGGACCATTATCATGGATGATCCTTCGGGGCAGTCCAAAGCGGTAGATGACGTGGTGCTTCAGGAAGCTGATTACGTTCGAAGTCTTGACTTCGGCGAGTGGGACAGCTTCTGCCCACTTTGAGAAGTAATCAGTGATCGCAAGTATGAAGCGATGTCCTCGGGAGGAAGGTGGGGTGATTGGACCAATGACATCCATCCCCATGCTTCGAATGGCCAGGACGCCACTGTCGGATGTAGAAATTCGGATGGTTGGTGAATGAAGTCTGCGTGGACTTGACAGGCCTTGCATTTTTGGGCATAATCTATTGCATTAGCCACCATTGTGGGCCAGTAGTAGCCCATCCGGCGAAGGCGGTCTTGCAGCTTAGGGCCAGGCTGATGGGCCCCGCAGACACCGTCATGAGCCTCTCGTACGGCTTCTTTGGCTTCTGTGTTCGACAAGCACCGAAGTAGTAATCCGTCGTAGGAGCGGCGATACAGCATTTTCGTCTCTGTATCGTAGAAGAATCTGAGAGAATGCCGTCTGATAGAAGTAGCCTCCTTCGGGTTCTCGGGCAGGATGTCGTAGGCCACGAAGTCTATGAATGGTTGTCTCCAGTCTGGCGCTCCGTCGATCATCTGAGCAGAATAACTCACCATGGCTTGAACGTTGTTCTTGGGGCGACCAGCTCATGGCCGATTACATCGACCGAATGATGAGAGTGGTTTGGCACTGCTAGGGAAGCAGCCAGGCCTGCTAGGGCATCAGCTTCGATATTTTGGAGTCTGGGGACGTTTTCGATGAAGAATCCCTCGAATGATGAGATAATGTTGATCGCTATTTGGTGGTAGGGGATCATGTCTTCATGGCGGACTTCGTACGTCCCCCGAATCTGGTTGACGATTAATTGCGAATCGTCGTATGCTTCAAGGTATTCTACCCCCAGTTCTCTTGCGAGTTGGAGTCCAATGACCAAAGCGTTGTACTCGGCCACGTTGTTAGAACAGGGTTCCGTGAGAGAGTAGGCGCGATTGATCACTAGCCCGGTAGGAGAGACCAATACTACTCCGACTCCGACGACGATGTTTCCCTTGGGTCCGGTTCTTGAAGCGCCATCGAAGAACATCCGCCATATGTTATCGTGGGTGGTTGTATTTGAATCGGCGACCTCATCTGGGATTTCTTCGTGTATTCTGGATGATTCCGATCCTGGATGGGCCGTCAAAAAGTCTGCCAGGGCTTGACCTTTGACAGCCTTCTGCGGGACGAAGATCATATGATAGGAGGACAGCAATATCGCCCATGTAGCGAGGCGGGAGCTGAGTGCCCCAGGTTTGGTCATGAGGACCCTGAGAGGGTTGATTCGTGAGATCACATGTATGGTTTGTCCCGTGACATAGTGCCGCATCTTTTGAATGGCGAATACCAGGGCGAGGCATTCTTTCTCCACAGCGGTGTATCGGTGTTCGGGCCCGACCATCATTCGGCTGAGATAGTAAATGGCTTGCTCGTGGCCTGCATCATTATTTTGTGCCAGCTGGGCACCGAAGGAGTGTTCCATTGCTCGTACATAGAGCAGAAATGGTTTTCCAGGGGCCGGGGCCACCAGGACTGGAGGATTTGATAAATATTCTTTGATGTCATCGAAAGCGCGCTGGCATTCCTCGTCCCATACGAATGAGACTCCCTTCTTCATGAGGTGGGTGAAAGGTCGGCATCGCCCGGAGAGGTTGAAAATGAACCTCCTGATATAAGCTAGCCTCCCTTGGAGGCCTCTAAGTTCACGGAGCTTTCTCGGGAGACCCATCTCCATGATTGCCCTCGTTTTCTCGGGGTCTACATGGATACCCCGTGCAGTGATGATGAAGCCCAAGAACTTCCCGCTGGATACGCCCAAGAACGATTTCGTAGGGTTCATCTTCAGATTGTGGGCTCGCATTAAGTTGAACACCGTTCTCAGGTCTTGCAGATGATCTTCCTTACGGTGACTCTTGACGACGATGTCGTCGACATAGCATTCCACTGTCTTGCGCAAATGTTCTCTGAAAATGATACTCATGGCTCGCTGATATGTAGCGCCAGCATTCTTTAGACCGAATGGCATGACTGTGTAGCAGTATGTGCCAATCGGGGTTCGGAATGAGGTGTGCTTTTCGTCGTCGGAAGAGATCTTGATTTGATTGTACCCCGAGAATCCATCCATGAATGACATACGTTCAAAGCCGCATGTATTGTCGATCATGATGTCTGTGATAGGAAGGTGAAATTCATCTTTGGGGCATGCCTCGTTCAGGTTGCGGAAGTCGATGCAGATTCGAATCTTTCCATTCTTCTTGAGGACGGGTACTATATTGGCGACCCAATCAGGATGTTGCTCTTCACGAATGAAGCCGCTGGCTATTAGCTTGTTGACTTCGGCTTCGATCGCGTCCATGATGCCTGGGCGGAAGCATCGTTGTTGCTGCTTGACTGGCTTTGCATCTGGCCGTATATTGAGTTTGTGGAGAGCGATGTCAGGATTTAACCCCGGCATGTCTTCATAGCTCCAAGCGAACACATTAATGTATTCTTTGACAAGTTCTAACAGCGACTCTCGTTCTTCGTCAGTTAGGCTTTTACTGATAAAGATCGGTTTTGGAGAAGATTTGCTGCCGAGATCCACTTGTATGACCTCATCTTCAGTAGGAGGTTCTCTTAGTTCGAATCGCTTTTCCTATTGTGCATCTAATTACTGGGCCCATGGCTCTAGCTCAAGGATTTTGGGGATGTCTTCGTCTTCCTCGTAAGCGTCGGTGAATGCCATGTTGACTGACATGACTTGTCTGAACACATCTCCGATACTGGTATCTGAGTCGGAAGTTGGTGATCCGGTTGAATGTGACTGCCAGTCGCATTCTTCATCTGAGCTTTCAGGGGTCGTAGTAGGCGTTATATACCCTAAACCGCATCGGTTTTTGTTATAGTAGTTCCGTGGTTTGCCCGCCGGGGCTGGTGTCTTCAAAGGTAATCGTCGTCCAGTGCCGTAGTTCAGTCCTGGCGTTGTCTCTAGATCATACCCCTGTTTCTGCATGAGATATTTGGATTGAGGGATATAGAGATACAGAGGCAGTCTTCCAGCATCTGACCCGAAGTCGACTTCTTCCATGGCGAGGGGATGCGAGTTGTTCGTCCGGCCGAAGATGATTGGGTGGTCCCCTCCCTCGATTATTCGGTAAGCGTCTTCTACTGGAGTAAGTTGGATAGCGGTGTACACATTTGTCACCTGTGTATGTAGGTGAGTGCCTATACCGTGTTCCGTAGCATACATTGTACATAGCTTATTTAGCTCGGTATAGTTCAAAGATAACCCTTTATTGATGAAGTAAGGTATCTTTTCTAGAGGGATTACATCATCTGCGGAGATAGCGTCAGTGTAGGCAGCCACATACTTGGCTAGCTCTGGTTCCTCTTCGGCTACCCCCTGTGTGAATGAAGATTGAGAGGGCGTCCTAGTCAGCTTGATCTTCAGAGGTTCAACTGACGGAGCGGAGCGTGGGGTTGTCGGTAGACTAGCAACCCCAAGTCTGGTACTTGATGTGGTGCGAGGGGTGGCTGGTTCGCTTGAAGTGTCAGACCTCGCATCGGGGTGACGACCTTTCTTAGGCAGGCGTATCGTCAGAGGTCTATCGGAGGGATTGAGCTTCTCTGTTTGGGATTGATCGACTCTCGGCAATCTGATGGTAAGTGGCCCTGTCGTGGGTCTCGGTACCTGGCCGGACCTTGGCAGCCGAATTCTCAACTGCTCTTCCTGTGCCGAGAGGCTGATCGCGTCCTTACGCAGCGTGGCCGTAAGGGGTGCGGAATTGCCTGGCTTGCGAGCCTGGAGGTGGATTGCCAGAGGTTCTTCTGATCCCGTGGTTGCTTCAATATCAGTTTGTTCATTTCCTCCTTCAAGGTGCCTCTTCGACTTTTCGTATAGGCAGGAGTCCGAGTAATAAGACTCGACCCCTTTGAAGGGATCGATGTCAGCAAATTCTGTCCTCACGAAGCCGTGCTTGTCGACATATTTGAAGCATTGGTGTAGCATGGAAGGCACGATCATGTAATCGTGTATCCAAGGGCGCCCCAAAAGGATGTTGTATGAAGTGTCGGCATCTATGACGTAGCAAGTAACTTCTGATTGGAGATCGCCAATCTGATATTTCAGACGGATCTTCCCGATTGGGTAGCTCCTGCCCGAATTGAACCCGCTGATGGCGGTGTTTGTAGGGGTCAGGCGATGCATCGGGATGCGAAGATGATGCAGTAGTCCTTTTGGAATGATGCTTATGGAAGACCCAGGGTCAATGTGCATCCGGTCCACCTTTATGTCGCCGATGTAGCCTGTGTAGTACAATGGACGATCGTGTAGATTAGTCTTGATGAGCATGTCTTGTGGAGTGAAGACGATGTTGGGCATTGCTCCCGTATAGGCACTGTCTTGGAGGTCTGCGGGCTGATTTTCTCTCGTGAGGTTGACCTGAGCCAGGTATGCGTCGGTATTTTGAAGTGCATCGCTCAAAGCTGTGCGGACATCCTTTGAGAGCCTCAGGAGTTCATATAAGGACAATTTGGCCGGTGTATTGGCCAATTGCACCAAGATGTCGAAGTTGTAGGGCCTCTCCAGCCCCTGAGATATTTTTTTTCGGAAGGATTTGTCGAAGCGAGTCTCCTTCGGCCTAGGCTTGTCGGTCGTCGAAGGCTGAGCCGGTCCCGGAGCATCCGTGGTAATGGGCGGATGATCATCAGTCGAGTTTTCAGCCATAGGTTGAGATTGTGCTCCGGATCGAGTAACAACGGCCGTGACTTCCTCTTCATCTGCTGAGGTGGTACGGCAGGATCTGACTTTTCTACTTTTCTTCTTAGAAGATGGAGTGGACTGAGTTACCTCGTGGACTAGGTCCGGATGGACCCACATGATTTTCTCTCGTGAGGTGGTGAGGGGGTACTAGACCAGCAGCTTAAGCAGGCGGGAGATTAGCAATCTCCATCGTTGCCAGAGGGATGGGTATAACCCCGTCCTGGGTCTCTGTTGGAGGGAAGCTGTCGAATTGTACGGACACCATGTTGGCTGCCACGGTTACCTCCTCGAAATCGATGGCCAGAGCGTTCGAATCGATGAGGTTTTGGATATATCGTTTCAGTTGGTAGCAGTCGTACGTAGCATGGTGGACGTAGCGGTGGTAATGGCAGAACTTTGGATTCTTCAGATCAGCCGGCCGAGGCTCCCGTCTTGGTAGAGGAAGCTGAATCCTATCTCCTTGTATGAGCATGTCCAAGATAGGCTTGACGTGACCGTCTTCAAAAGAGTAAGTGATTTGAGGCCATTGTTTGTCCGCAGGTTGCGACTCAGGCTTCTGGGCTGTATCGGCCACCATAGCCTGCTTGCCTCTGTTGTCCCGGTTGTTGGAGGGGCTACCCCCATTGTCGTTGGTGGTGCTGGGACGCTTGCTCTTGTTCTCTCCCTCTGAGATATGTAATCCCAGTTGGCGAGCCTTCTTTAATCGTTCTTCGGCACTTGTAGCACTTATGATAAAAGCCTTCCAGTCCTTGAATTGACTCTCGCCCATCCAGAGACTGATTGTTGGGAGTAGTCTCTTTTGGCAAATTTCGATCAAAGAGGAGTCCGGGTTGCGAGACGGTAACTTCATTACGGTTTGACGAAACCGCTCAATGTAATTCCTGGTCAGCTCTTTCTCTCCTTGAATGACGTCCATGAGGGTAGACATCGTGACGTCCTGCCCTACCTCATAGAACCTCTCTAAAAACAGGCGTTTGAAGCCAGCGAAGGAATGGATGCAATTATCCGGCAGGTTGCGGTACCAATCGAAGGCGACTCCTTCCAATGCCCCAATGAATAATCGTGTCAGGATAGCGTCATCATGGGGCAGATGGTCGGTAGTGACCTCGAAGTAAGTGATGTACCGACATGCTGAGGTCTTGCCATCATAGGGGTTGATATTGAACGGCTTATATCTTGGTGGGAATGGAACATCCCTCCATTCAGCAGGATATGGTTGCCGTATTCTGAAGTCTTGAGAGTTTTCTCTGGCGTGGAACATGGCTCGGAGCTCTTGAACTTCTCTTCTTACTTCTCGGGTCTCATCTGTCGCAGTCGGAGCCGTTACTTCAGGAGGATTATTGCCCGGGTTCGGTGTCGCCGAATTTGAATCTACGTTGATTGGGGGACCCGCGCTTGTCTGGCCAGGTGTCACCCCCTGTAGATTAGGAAGCGCCACTTTGATCTCGTCTACAGACTTGACCAAGGCGTGCAATATGGCCTCCAAAGTGTCGATGAGCTGGCGATCACAGGAACCGCCTTGATTGCTGTCTGTCATGAACACCGTCTTCACATGAGGAGTGACGGAAGGAGTGGTGGAGGATGTACCCTCCGAGTCGTACCCGTGCATCGAGAAATCATCAGGATATGTGGGGATGTTCTCTTCAGGTTCAGACTCGGAAGGAACACTACCCCCGGCTTCGGAGCTTGCTTCGTCTAGGATGTCCTTGGGGACGTCGGTATCTGTTGTATCCGTCGGAGGATTTGCTTCCTCCAGTCCGTATTCCTGGAATGTCGGATTGTCGTGGATGTTTGGAGGAGTGCTACCCCCAGTTCCGATGACCCCCAATATTGCAGACGACGAACTTCCTACCGCAGCAGTTTTCATCTGCGAACGGGTGTGTTGAAATACTCCAGTGGAGGATAACCCTTTAGACGAAGGTTTCTTAGCTGCAGTAGTTGACACCTTTGGGCTGGAGATGCTCGTTTTCTTCCCTCTTCCCTTGGCGAGAACTTTTTGCGCGGACTTGCAGGAGACAACAGGAGGTGCCTCGTCTTCTGAGCTCGGGTGATGTAGTCTTTGGAAGACGGATGGCCGGTCTTCCGTCACCGCCGCGTTGCTGCAACAGCAGTTGACGATGATCTGGATACATTGATGTCCGTGTGAGGGCTCTTTACACCCCGAAGCTCCTTCTCTTTCCTTACGTTTGTGGAGGATAACCTCACGCAAGTCAGAGGAACCACTTTGTCTGTTTGCCGCCGGGGGCTGGACTTGAGTGGTTTTATACAACTTCCCATCAGAGGCCCGCGTGATAATCAGCGGGACGCCCTGATAGTCAGAGGTTGGGGCAGTCGTCTGGACTTGATGAGCCCGCGCTGCCCCAGACTTCCTTCTTTTAGCACTTGTGGGTGCGTAATAGGAGGAGTCTAAGTCGAATACCACATAGTCTGGATTATCATCCAAAGAATGATCAGAGTGAGGACCGCATGAAAGTCGGTCGAAGACTGATCGAGAGAAACGTGGGATGGATGCTATGTGGCTAGCATTGGGTACCGTGCAGGCTGTCTACATGCGACTGTCTTTTGTTGTAGGATGAGTCTTTATGCGGTTAGGAGTCACGACCGTGCAGGCTGACCGCATGCGGTTGGCATCTGTGGCCGCATGGGTTTTCTGCAAGCGATTGACTTTAATAGCCGTATGAGTCTCATCCGTGCGGTTGGCAACTGTAGCCGCATAAGTTATGCGGCTGACAGATGTGGCCGCATGAGTTTTCTTTATGCGGTCGGCGGTTGTAGCCGCATGGGCTTTCTCCCTGCGGCTAATACTCTTCTGCGGCTCGGATCGCGTAGAGTTCCTCTTTGCCCCTGCAAGTCCAGCATCATAGTGTTTTCTTCTGCCGGACTTGGGGACAGCAGAGTTGTCTACGGTCTGAAGTAGGGCCGCAGGGGAGTCTTTCTCGCCATCTTGAGCAATAGAGAGCACCCCATCAAGGGCTTGCGGAGGAGCAAATGATTTTGGCCTCCACTCTTTGCGAGCCTTTATGGTGCGGGTGCGCTTCTGGACCGGGCCAGTGCTACCTTCAGAGAGCATCTCTTCGAACGCCTGTTGGTCGAAGCGTACGACCATCTTCTGTTGTGTAGAGCCAAGTTTGGCTGCGTCCGATTGTGTCACCAACTCCTCAGCCGTGGAGAAGTTAGTCCCCAGTAGAGTCGCCATCGTGTTTGCCATTGATTGTAAAAGTACAGAACAATTATCGGAGGACTGAACTTAGACTCACAATACAAAATCGCTCATACAAAGAAAGCCTAGGGACGAAAACCTAGGTACAGCAGTCTAAGTACGATTGTTTATTTTAGATTCTGGGGGGTGACGATCGAGGCTCGGGAAAGCGACGGCCGCTCTGCCTTACTCCTTGGACGATCGGTACGCAGCCTTGACTCGGGGAAGATCTGCTTGGTCGTTGACGAAGAAATGCCTTCTTGCTCTCTCTCTGATTGCTCTCCTGGCTTCTCTCTCTCTGTGTATATTCTCTCTCTGACTATGGGGGAAGTCTCTCTGTGTATACGTATTCTTCTCTGGTTTTTTTCTTTTGTTTATCTCTCTATATATTACAAGGGAATGGCACCTTGCTATTTATAATAGTGGGATGTGATCACTAGGGTTGCCAATGATTAGCTCTTGGAGATGGCGGCGGCCTGGGGATTGATCAATCCAGGCCGTTCGTTTCTGATTGTGACGAATCAGAACCATTAAGGGTAGATTACACCAAATCTCCATTAGCAATTAATGCTGATTGGCATAAATCTTCCTTATAATGATTCTCTAATATCTGCGAATAAATCAAAGTTATTCTCCTGCCACGTGCCCCAGATCATTGGGATTAGACCCGATCTTGGATTGCCATAAATCTGGGAGATTGATCGGCTGAGGACACGTGTCCTGAGAGCCCATGGTGAGACTGGAACCACATGCAGATTGGGCCGTATGAGATTTAGGCCGTATGAATTTTGGGCCGCATAAGACTTGGGACACGTATCAGGGCTGTCTGGGCAGTGGCCCCCTCCTTCAGACTTCTGAACCATATGATGAGCCGCATGAACCGCATAATGGTGTGTCTGCTTGAGCCGCATGGGCATGATCTTCTTGAGCCGCATAGGGATGATTCCACTCGAGCCGCATGGGACAGCTTCACTCTGAACCGCATGGGAAGTCTTCACTTCGAGCCGCATAAGCACACCCACGTGGCAGGGCCACGTGGCATTTTGTTGCTCTCGGGGGATCGTGTCAGAGATTTCTTTCTCTTCCCTAGAGATTCATCATCATGACAGAGTCATAATTACCTGCTTTGGTGTCAGGTCTGTCAACTTTTTAGAGGGGTCAGCCGTCAAAGCAATTAATGCAGCATGGATCGGAGGGGAGCACTGTCACGCCACATGTCTTCTGAACCGCATGGAATGCCTCCGGCCGCATAGCTCCTTATGCCGCATGACTTCCTGAGCCGCATGCGTTTTCTGAGCCGCATGGGTCTTTCTTGGCCGCATGAGTCAATTTCTTTAGTATTTTCCATGCTTCTACAGTTCCTAGTCCTACGTATTTTGGGACTGGGGCGTTACATGTTTTGTGGTGGCCCATGCAGGTCAAGATAAATTGTTTGGTTACTTTATCGTACCAAGCAAGCCTGCGTATAGGATTAGAAGTCTAGGATCTCATCCACATACTTGACCTTTTTCCTTGAATTTTTCTACCGTTTGACTCATCAATTGCATCTCGCTTGCTTCCTTCCACCCCTATTCTTATTTTTCCTTCGTGCTTGTTAGAGATTGACCCTACTAGTTAGTTATCCCAAAACCCATTAGTTTAATTCTTTAAGTTGGGTAGAATACCTTATGAACTAGCAATCCATTTGTCCTTGTGACCTATATTAGCATGTTTACTTAGATTCTAGAATTTAGAGGACCCTAACCAATTTAGCCAACCAAGGACTTGGACAAGAAGACTATAGGACGACTGTATGACTTAGAATACGTAGAACTTCAAGTCTCTTCTTTTAGATAACCCTACTGAGCATTCCACACTAATTGCCATGTCACTTATGACCATGATAGTAGTATATATACAAGTATTGTTAGTCATCTACCCAGCTATGTGACTATATTTCCACCTCGGCTTACTCGAACTTCCTTCAATTCTAGAACTTTTAATTGCGACCTTCTAACCCATTTGCAATTTGAATAATGAGCTAGTGGTTCCTTAACTGTATTCATCTAGGAGACTATCTTCTTTCTGGGACTATGTCCCTAAATGAATTTATTGGATTCTCTAATTAATTTTAATGATTTAACTTGAGCTTCTTTATTTTTGTGTATTAATTATCACCTCGTGAACTCCCACTTTCTATTTTCGTTCTTTTGGCGTCCCTTACCGTGACTTGGATAGTTGGAGTACAACACTAGACTTTTCCTTCCAACAAATTTTATATGTAAGACCTAGACGAGCCCATCTTCCTGTAGACATATCATGTCCCACTAAAACACGTCTCCTTGTACTATAATTCCATGATATGACCTTCTGGTCAAAATGGCCAAACTATAATCTTTACCATGATACCGATATATTTTTGACCACGGATTGGGATTCAATCTCGACTCAATTCTTTCGACCGATATGTGATTTTGTTCTAGTAAATTCCTTAAAAGCTTAAATTGTGCTTTATCTTGATTGCTTGACTCGTTGTCCCATCACACTATTAGCTTAACTCTTGTAAGTTGGGTAGAATACCTTACCACCTAACAAACCGTTTTCTTGTGAACCACGTTGGTAAGTTCACTTAGACTACAAATTCAGAGGACCCTACCTTATCTAGTCTACCAAGCCATAAATAAAGGAATACTAGGACAACTGTATAGGCCCACACTTCGGGCAAGACTTGATTTTAAAAAGATCTTGGACTATTTAAAATTCCTTCATCAGTACCTCCCTTGCTCATATTTTGACTATCTCATGCTGCTAAGGTAGCTTCAGTTTTGCAAGTTTATTTTTTTCAAGCTTGATCATGACATATTTTATTGGGTGCACCCACCAACATATTGTCTAATCAGAATCGGTGCATGATGGTCTGATCAACCTATTGCACTTTGGTTCGCTTTTCATAAATTATTCTACGTGGATGGAGACATAGTTAAACTTGCCTTAGAGTCTCATCCGCGACAGCCTTGGCAATTCCCTTTTTGAATTATTTATGTCGCCTATGAACCTCGTATTTCGTACTCGATAGCATCGTCTTTGAACTCCTTACTGTTTTGTCTTATTTTTTTTTAAGACAAGACACTGTACTTGATAGATAGACACAAGAGATCACCTTCAGTTTTCCTATCATTTATCTTCCACACGTATTTCGATAGCCACCGACAGACCCATATGGCTATATCCTCACCTTGGACTACTCTTTCCTTTCCTCAATCCTAAAATTTTTACCGTGCCTTCCAATCATTCTTGAACACACGAGAGTGGTTCTAATCGCCACTTAAATCCAACTCTCCACTCAGATGATTAGTATCCATTTTTCTTCCAAGGAACCATATCTCCCAAATGTCTAGTTATCCTCTTTGATCTATTAAATTTCTCACTATTTTTTTGGGTTATCAAATTTTGTCACCTTCACTAGCAACCCTTATTCAATTCCATAACCATGATATATTTTTGTATGTATCGACTCCACAAATTTCCTATTGTATGATGGTGTTGAATGCCGTTTTATCGCCTCCACCCAATTTTAATTGCATTTTGGTATTGACGAACTCTTCCTATCCATCAACCCTATCTACCCTATTAATCACTAAATTTCGAGGACAAAATTCTTGTAAGTTGGGTAGGATGTAAAATCCCTATTTTTTTTTATTATTTTATTAGACTTCAAATTTAATTTATACAATTTATGATTTTATTTATATATTTTTTTGATGACCCGATTTGGCCAATTCAGCCCGAACAGGGCCTGAACAAAATTTAAGCCCATGTGAGCATGTGGGGTGACCAAGATGGCCATGTAGGAATATTTCATGTATGTACAAATATTTTTAAATAATTTTGAGACTTGTTGAATATTTATTGACTTTTGGTACAAAATTTATATTTTATTAATAAAATAATATTTTACAAGATGGTATAATTTTCTGGACCCACACATGGGTGAGCGATAAAATTCACCCATTGGGACGATTATTATTATTTTATTATAATTTAAGTTATTTCATAGAGATTAAAATATGTTCATTCTATTTAGATATTATTATTATTATTGAGATTGATTTTTTGTAAGATGAATTTATATATATGTATGTAGATATATTTAAATATATTAAATATTTGGATATGTGATATTTAAAGTGTTATTTGTATTTAAATGATTTTTGGATTTATATTTATAAAGTTTGAAAAGATTTAGTAAAGAAAAAGAAAAAGAAAAAGAAAAAGAAAAAGAAAAAGAAAAAAAAGAGTTACTGTAGCCGACCACCGTTGCATCAGCAGCAAAACGCGCGAGTGGCAGTAGAGTTGTGGGGTTTTTTTTTTTTTGAGAAATCCTAAACCCACTAGTATTAGGAGTGGGACCAACTTGTTGTGTATATAACTTTTTCCACAGACCTCAAAACCCTAATCTTCCAAAACGAAAGTTGGGGCTGAACATACCCTCTTCGCCTACGAGTTCGTTTCATCAGCAACGGAGTTGTGTGCACGACGAACGGAGCATCGGAAGTCAGCCCCGCGTCACCCACGGAGCAGTTTTTCCACTCAAGGTACCCTACTTCCCTACGACGTAACTTTTTGCTCGTAAATCCGATTTTCGATCCGTAAAATGTTCTGGAAAGTATACTTGACCCTCTTCGAGATCCCTCATATGGATTTTGACATGACCATCCAACTTGCTCGAAAAATCGAGACAAAGTTGGAGAAAAACCCACTTTTCTGAATATTAAAAACTGTTTTGAAACACCAACTTGTCGGCCACTTTTCTTGCTGTCCATTAAGCTTTCGTAAAAACTAATTGAAAGCAGTCAAAGACAATCTAACCGAGATTGTAACGCATCTTTTGGATTCACTTTTCATCTAGTATGTAGAAAGTTACACGTTGTTAAAGTTTTTCGAAAAACTATAAATTCTGTTTTCAAAAAGTAGAGAAACACCCCGATGCGGCGTCTGTCCCGACAAACCGGGCGACGTGGTCGCGTACTATACGCATCGAAAGGCGCGTATGGATGTTGTCGACATGTGGGAACTGACGGAACCCGATTTCGTTGCATGTGCGCGACGAAATCAGTGTGTATCCGTCGGGATACCCCGTATCGACCCTTTGCAAATTAATTCACAACTTTGTGCACACTCATCATATCGCAATGAAACTTGCGCCAATGGACTCGAAATATTTTTCTGGTACTGTGAGCCAAGTTTGGTCCGATTCTGAGACCGTTGATCGGGACGCTATTTTGGCGGGCCCACAATCCCACTCAACGAGCGATTTTGTGCACAGCCCACCGGAATCCAAAATTGGACATACCGTTGGGTTTGTCTCATCAAAACAAATCTGTAGACATATAGTTTGACGACTTTAGAGACCATAGGTTCTGGCACGCATTTCGGTGCAAAATGGGTCCAACGGCGGACATCGTTTTGACCCGAAATTATGATTTTGCCCTTGTTCCAGAATTTAACTTTTGGACAGGCGTTTCCTAGGTATATCTTTTATTCCAAACTCGTTCGTGATGTTTGTTTCAGCATCCGGAGCTTCTTGTGGATTTTGACTTTCGTGTTGACGATTCTGATTGTTGGATTTTGCTGCTTCTCGCACCACCCTCAGGCAAGACACCTTGCCATTTGCTGTTTAATTATTTTAGCTCATATTTCATGCATGTCTATTATTTTCTTTATGCAAAATAAACTGTGATACATAGCATAACTGTTAGAACTTACCGTTCATTTATATTTCCTGCTGTGTATTATTTTTCTTACAAATTAAACCTAGATTTAAGGGACCACCTTGTGTGTTGCATTCATTGGCCTTGACACGTTGTAAACACGAAGTTGTGTGTCGCATATAGAATACGGAAGTACGTGATTGGCTGGCCACCACTACGTACAAGCCGTGCGATAGGAATAACCGCTAATAGAGGTTGCATGCTAGTTTGACTTAGCGGTTATAGTGGTTTGTGTTGTGGATATAATACAGTAGGCATTGGGCAGGGAGGACAATTTCTTAGCGTATGGGCTTCGATGCACTTCCCTTGTGACCCGGACTCTCCGCTGGAGATACGGGGTTGATGACCCATGATTACTGACGGCCACTGACGATTCTGCAGAATGTCATGCTCTTCCTGCTGGGGCCTCTGGTGCCCAAAGGGGGACTATGCCGATCCTATTTAGCCAGGGCCCATGCGTAGGAAGGATTGTTCTTAACTACATTTCACTAGAATGGTAGGCTACCCTATCCGTTAGGTACGAGTACTTTTAGTTTGGGTACTTGTATCTGACCGTGGCTTGAAACAATAACTTATCGCGGATTAGTTCGTCACATCTTGTCCTTGTTTGGTTGTAGGTGTGACTTACTACTTCGATGAGAAGGTATTGAACCTTGTTGGGGTCCGGATACCATATTGGATTCATAGCATGGAAAGATACGTTACCGTGAATTAGTTTACCATCTCCTGTCCTTGTTTGGTTGGGGGGATGGTACGCTCGTTCAGTAGGTACGTATTGGACTATGTTATAATTCTATTTACTTATTTATTTGAACAATATTTATTCAGTTTATATGGCATGCTATTATGTGTCTTGTTACGTCCCTCTGAGGACCTGGTTGTCATGCCAGGTGTGTGCTATTGTCTTTCACATGTGCTTTAGCTCTAGCCGTGATCTTCGCTACTTCTTCGAGGATGATTGCATTTGGATCGTCTTCGCTTCGCTCGCCATTCATTTTATTTTCCATGTCATTTATTTCCTTATTTTGTTGGTAGTGGATTTGTCTCCGCCCAACATATTGTATTAAGACAATTCTTTCTCATTATATGAAATCTTTATTTTATTTATTTTGTGTGGATGAGATTAGTTATGGTTCTACTGTATTTTACAGCTTATGTATTTATACGAGGCTTCCATATATTGGAGTATACTTCGTATGAATACAGCTGGCATGTCTACGTTCCTAGTCCTACGTATTTTGGGACTGGGGCGTTACATACTTGAAGCATTGGTGGAGAGTTAAAGGTACAATATTGTGCTCATGAATCCATGGTCTCCCCAAAAGGATATTATACGAGACGTCTGAGTTGATAACATAAAAGTTGCCATGGTTCGAAGATCACCGATCTGAATCTGCAGACAAATTTTCTCCAATGGTTTGCTCTTGCCAGAGTTAAAACCGACTATCGTAGTACTAGTGTAAGTCAAATCACTAGTAGGAATCCTTAAGGGTCTTAGCATACTCTAAAGAATTATGCTAATTGAGGACCCGAGGTCAATATAAATCCTGTCAATTTTAGTAGATCCAATATACCCAGTGTAGCACAAAGGTCTGTCATGCTTGTTATGCTTCAACAACATATCTTTTTGTGTAAAGGTGATGTTGGGAATTGCTTCCATCACACTATGACATTGTGGACATGCCACTGGTATATTATCAGGAGTCTTGAGTTGAGCCAAGCATGAATCTGCTTGAAGTAAAGCTTCACTCAAAGTCTCTCTGCTTTCTCTGGAAAGGCGAAGCAACTCAAATATAGATAGTCTAGCCGGAGTATTGGCCAACTGAGCCAGAATATCAAACTTGTAAGGCTTCATCACCACCCCCTGACTGGAAGCAGACTTCAACGGAACGTCAAAACGCACTGCTTTCTGTTTCCCCTTTTCGACCACAGAAGATTTAGCAGGAACAGGAGAGGGTTGAGTTGGTAGTGTCTCCACTACGTCTTCAGCTTCTTTGGAGGATCCCTCGTAGTCTTTATGGTACTCTTTTTCGGATCTTGTACCAGTAAAAGTTTCTTCCTCAGACTCAGGAGAAGGAAGTACCATATTACAGATTTTTGTCTTTCCTCTCTTAGCCTTTTTCTTGTGTGGATTGTTACGAGGAACTTCAGAACCCAATCCAACAGTAGAATTTTGACTTTGAATCTGTAAAGGAAGTCGTTTTCCTTTATCATAATTCAAACTTTCTGCCTTTTGAAAGTCATAACCCATCTTTTTCATGAGATGGACAGATTGTTGACTATACATGTGAGTGGGCAGCGGACTTTTGACAGGTGTTCCAACAGAGGAAGAGGAAGAAGTAAGACCTTCTGTAACCTCAGGAGAATGAAGAATAGATGTCATTGTAGCCACATGAGGAGAAAGATTCGGGATACGAGGAAAAATCCCTGTCGGAGCTTTTTCATAAGCAGCGAAGACTTGTTGCGCCCGGTGTAAAAGAACACTATTCATGGCTAGCCACTGCTGGTGAGTAAGCTTGAGCTTAGTAGGAGGAGCTAGACTTGGAGGACAGATGTTCAGTCCTTTCAGTCAATCTTCTAAAGGAAGGCCATCCCATAGATGATCCAAGTCATGAGAAATCATGTTACAGGTTTTGACTTTCTTACTCTTCTTGGATTTTGAAGTTTTATCTTCATTTTTCAACTCAGGCACTAAGTCAGGATGTACCCACATGATTTCACCATTCTTTAGTGTGAGCGGCAGCAATCCTGCATTTTCTTATCTGGCAGGCGGGATATTCACGATCTTCATCGTTGCCTTCGGAATTGGGATAATTCCATTTGGGATTTGCCGTGGAGGAAAATCTCTGAACTGAAGAGAAACCATATTGGTTGTAACTGTATGGTCATCATTGGTTAAAGCGATAGCACCGCCATTTATCAGCTCCTGGATTTTCTTCTTCAGGACATAGCAAGCACTGGTAGGATGATTAATGTATCTATGATAGATAAAATATTTGGGATTATCAGTTAGATTCACCTCGTTAGGCCTCTTTGGCTCTGGAATCTGAATTTTGCCACTCTTCACCAGACACTGAAATATCTCTGGGATATCACTCTCATCAAAAGAGTATTCTTCCTTTGGCCTGAAAGATTCCTGACTATTCGGTATCATTTTATTCTTGGAAAGATTAACCATGAGGGTATCTTTCCCCTTCACATTACGATTGCCGAGGTTATTACGAGGATTACTTTTCTTTTCTCTATCATCTGAGGCAAAAATCATCTCATGTTCATGAGCCAACCTACCATTGGTCTCGGCAGAAACCGCTGCTATGATGAACAAAACCCAATCTGAGAATTGGGAACCCGTGAAAACCGCGATGGATGGTCGTAGATTCATCTTGCATGTATCAATCAACGCTGAATCTGGCATACCAGGAGGCATCTTTAAAGTAGCCTGTCAGAAACGTTCGATGAACGTCCGAGTATCTTCTTCTCTTTTTGTTTAATTTCTATCAAGGAGGACATGTTCATGTCCATACCTCCTTCATAGAAGCGGGAGAGAAACATTGCCTTAAATTCGTCAAAAGACGAAATGCAATTGTCGGATAAACTTCGATACCAGTCATAAGCTGAACCCGTCAGGCACTCGGTGAACACTCGAGTGAGAAGAGCGTCATCTTTCTGCAAGTGTACAATCATAATATCAAAGTAATTGATATATTGACTGGGAGATGCTTTTCCATCGAACAAAACCATAGATTGTGGCTTGAATTTCGGTGGAAAGGGTACATCATTCCAATGAGGAGGATAAGGTTGCTTGATCCCTAACCTCTGGAGCTGATCTTTGTGCCTCAAAACTTCAAACTGTGCTTTGAGCTCATGCACTGCTTGAATAGCTTCACTGGTTTGAGGAAGAATATTTGATTGAATGGTTGTTGGATGTACCGTAACCCTGACTGGAGGTGGTACATCTTTAGAAATGATGGGATCTGGAGATGCAGAATTTTAATTAACAGCAGGCTCTTGAATATTCAAAGGTATTTTAGTCCCTTGACTATCTTGAGTTTGTGCTGCTACTGGTACTGGTGTTATTACCGTCGGCTGAGCAGTTTGCTGATTCAAAATTATCTGATGTATGCTTTGCACCATGTTAAGCATGTCTTTTAGTGATTGCTCAATGGCAGTGAGACGCTGTTCAGTATTAACGGATGAAGTCTCTGGTTCATCTCCAACAGCATAGGATTCAACCTCTCTTGAAGATACAGAAGGATTTGTATAGAAGTATGAATCCACACTGTCAGTCTCGGACTCGAAAGATTGAGTACCCCCAGCTTCTGAATCAGAAGTCTGCATTTGTCTTTGTCTTCTTGATCGAGTATTTTGATATACCCCTTCAAAAGAATCAAGAAGTCTGTTGAACTGTTGCTGACCTGGAGTTTGGGACATATTTCGTCTTGGACGTCATCCTCTGTTAGTATGAGACGCCATGTTGACTGATGCATATAACAGCTCATGTTCTTGGTCTTCAGCTTGATGTTGAGGCGGATTAAAACTTAATCGATCAAAAACTGACCATTTTGAAGCCGAACAACAACAGTTGATCACAACCTGATGATAATCACAATGATGTTTTTCTTGGGAAAATATCACCGGAGATTGTCTATTCTTACGCTTTTGCATTAACAATTCATGTAAGTCAGAAGGAGTGGAGAGAGTAGTCTTCTTTATTACATTAGGGGTAGAGAAACGTTTAGTACCCTGTGTATAAAGAAGATTACTGGCTGCATTCGAAGAACCAAATTGTACATTTCTACGCGTTTGGAGTTGTGTGCATAAATCTTGAGATTTTTTAGCACGAAGGTCTACATTTTCATTACGTATAATTTGTAGATTTGGTACTTTGCGTAGAGCAGTATAAGAAGGCTGTTGGTGTAGAACTGAAGTTTTACCAACATGATTTTTACGCTGCATACGTTTAGGTACATTCACATTAGATGTGTAAACATCTTTGCGAATTTTATCTACACTGTCACGGACAGGAGACTTACCTTCACGCGTAGAGCGTAAAAATTGGTTATCTACCACGTCACAGACGGGAGATTTTCCTTTACGCGAAGAGCGTAATTTGTGTATGTCTACCACGTCACAGACGGGAGGCTTATTTTTACACTCAGAAGCATTAGAATCTTCCACATTACAAATGGGAGACTCATTCTTATGCCTTGAGCGTAAACTTGGTTTTTACCCACTGAGCGTAAAACCTGGTTCTTACGCAGTGGGCGTGGAACCTGATCATCTACACCGTCACAGACGGAAGATAAATTGTCACACTTAGAGAGCTACGTCGAAGTAAGGACTACCTCGTTACGAACGGGAGCCCCTACTACAGGAGTGGAAAGAATTCCCTTGCTATCAGAAGCAACAGAGAGATCAGCAGCTACTTTGGATTTAGGAATCCAAACTTTTCGTGCTTTGCGAGATTATTAAACATTGGAGCAGCGAGAACCACCCCCAGTTCAGAGCATTTCTTCGTAGGTAGTCTGGTCGAAGTGTACAACCAGAGTCTTCTTGGTCGAACCGACCGAAACATCATCATATTGAGCAATTGCCTCCTCGTCAGAGGAGAAGGTCGTCCCCAGCGGAGTCGCCATTTTTGTTTCACTTAACAAAATGCCTTGAGAAATTGGCTTTTGAAAATAAAACGAGAAAAAGTACAAGAAGTACAAATTTGATTCTGGAAAAGTATTGCTATGGAAGTCTGATTCGTAAATGATCACTTTGTTCCTTGGACCATATGATGATGATGAAGATCACTGCTTAAAGTAGAACAACTGGAAGTACTAAGTCACCAGAAAGGTATCGACGCACTAGGGCACTGATGGCGAGGCCGAATGCTTTCCTGCTTTGTCTTCACTCTGTTCTGAAAGAAAAGGTTGAAGAAGAATGCTCTGGAGAATCAAAATATCTAAGTTCTGATCTCCGTATTCTCTCCTGTCTCTGTCTATGTGTTATGAGAAAAATAAGTCTATTTATAGACTTAGGCTCTTGTGCGTAAAAACTTAGCAAAAGTTCCATCTTTACGCTAACAACTGCCATCCACGAACGAAGCCAACCTCTATATATGTTGACATGTGTCCCATCATTTCAGTAAGAATAGGATGCATGTACACACGTTCTTCGAGAAGAATGGCATGAAAGCCACGTAGGCAGACCACGTTCCAAGCTAGTAGAGGAGAATAGGGCGTAAAAATAGCCCCAATGTACTCTGAGCGTAAAGCAGTAGATTAGGCGTAAAATAGCCTTGACATAGACTTCCCGCGTAAAGTGGTTGTTAAATAACCTTGAGCGTAAAGTAGCTCAAATAGACTTTACGCACACGTCAGCTGTTGAGCGTAAAAGCTCGTATAGTCTTCGTACATAAAAGAAGCCATATTGTGAGCGTAAAGTAGCTCAATCCACATACTAAATGACAACATTGGTCTCTGTATAAAACAAATCCCTTTGTGATATATGCCATTATTAAGATCTTCATGTCAGAGTTTGCATTAAATGCGAGATTTGACAGCTTTGTCCAGCGTAAGAGTGGCTGATCTGTCCTTGGCGTAAAACTGTGGGTGTAGACCTGAGCGTAAAGTGATCAGCCTGCTTTAGGCGTAAAGTGATTAACCGTTCTGTTTGGCGTAAAATAGATCACTTATGAATAAAATGATCCATCTCTTTGACTCTTTCTCTGAAGCACTTTTTACGCTCCTATAATACCTAGATGAAGGTGGACTCGTCTAGATCTTGCATATGAAATTTGTTGGGAGGTAACAGCTGGTCTCGTGCTCCGAATATTAATGACACGACCGCGGACACAAAAGGATCTAAATGAAAAGTGGGAGTCCATGGGGCACTAATTACCATCGTAATGGAAAATTTTCAAATCTATTGGTAATTCTCGTATATCTCAAAATTTTAGGAGGCTTACAGTCTACTCACCTTAGAATGATTTGTCCTCGAATTTCTTAGAGCACGATTAGGCACGACTATCAAGAAACCAAAATTTTTAATTGATATGAATAAAACGACGAATGGTATAATCAAGGGAGTGATATGATTCATGATCTAATTAGTCACGCATAAAAATAATAAAGATAATAAAAAAAAGGAGAGTATAATTTTGTACGACCAGTATTCGGTCAAATGGTCTAGATGACAAGCAAATGTTTTTAAGAATGATCAAGAGTGAAATGGTTGGGCACGACCAATCTATGGTCAGCATGGTTGAGTCATTACCAGCTTTTTAAGGAATGCCCAAGGTTCTCAATGAAATCTAAACAGGATTTTAGTCGCATCTAAGAGGCAGTCACGATCAAGGCTAATTTTGCAAGTCATCCAAGCAGGGTGAAAATAGGAAGTTGGCACGAGCATGATCATGATCAAGATAGTCATGACCGTAGTTGGAACAAAGGTATAACCTTAGCTATGATTTAGTTGAAATTATAGACACGGTTATGATTTAGTCTTGATAAGAAAATGGTTTAAGGTCGATCAAAATAGAAATCATCTGGGTACGAACAACTAGTTGAACAAAATTATTTAGGCACGATCATGGAATTAAATTCTAGGTTGACAGGCGAATTGGCACAATCGAAATAGAATCGAATAGTTTGGTTGTGATCAAAAGTATTTAAGGATTGATCGAATCGAAATCGTTCCAACACGAACGATTATGTTGGAATGATTATAGAATCAAACCTAGGAAAGGATACGAGTTGACTCGATCGAAATATAATAAAAGGAGTCTAGTCAGGATCGAAATTGTTCAAGGATGATCAAATCCAAAATCGTTTCGATATGCTTACAATGTTTATCCATGATTATTTAGGCACGAGTTTAGAATCAAAATCTAGATAAGTTTAGGAATCTAGTCGAAATTATATTAAAAGATGACAATATGAAAAATAAAAGGATAAGAAAGGAAGGGAGAATTACCGATTTTTTGAGAAGATTGTGACTAGGAATAAACAAAAATCAATTTGAAAACTTAATAGTTATATGCCAATAAGACGTAGTCTCTATGGTATTCAAAACTCGTAAACATGATCGAAGTTATTTTACCGAGAATTTACGCCTCGCCAGTTTACAGCTAGCTACAATAAACTCTTGATTCCACGACTCAAGCAAGGATACGGTAACGATTACCCAATCAACTCTATCTAATCTGGACTTAACAACTTAAAGACGAAGATAGGACGACCAAGATATAGCTTTGACAACATTCGATAACTTATACTTACTCGAGATTACTTCAACTTAGGGATCATGCCTCGCCAGTGCACTGCTGGCTGCAGTGAACCCACAGTCTCCATAAGTCAAATAAGTGGCGACAGTACGCGGCTGTCTGCTATCATAAGTCACCGATCATCCCTTCAACTACATCCTTAAAATCTCAACGGAGGTTCAAAAATCCTGAAACAAATTGACCATGATGGAGAAAGCTAGAAATTTGAACAGATTGATCATTATAGGAAAGTGTACGTATCCATCCTTGAAGGGGAGGTATCAGTTTTTTTGAAAAGTTTAAACGATTGATTAGGAAGGACATGGTCGAAGGCAAGATAAGTAAAAAAAATCTTATAACCCTTATTTCATGGATATTCAATATTCAACGTTTGAGAGAAAAACTTTTGAATCCAAAAATTTAACCTGAGATTAATAGACAATTGAGGGAGAAGTTATTTTAAAAATGATTCCTTAGATCCAAGGAAAAGAATATAAGTGATACGAACTTATGATACGGTGATGTTTAGAAAAGACATAAGATAAAGTTGTACAATTGATAATGATTAGAGAAAAATGGCCGAGGGCAAAAGAAATGTAAACTTAGATTTATATTTCTCTAATATTCAAGATCGAGGAAAAATATGTATAAAGTACTATGTCTACCTATTAGGAATATATTTATACACAGGTATATATGTATAGCCTAAGTAAATCCCCAAAATCCCACAATATCATTCTAAGAGAAAGTTATCATATTTTCCAGAAAAATATAAATTTAAATAGCAATAATACATATATTATATTCAATATATAATTTATAGAAATTATTCCCAATACTAGAAATGGACTACCAAAAATATATATACACATCTATATATCTACAGGGACGACGTTGGTCGCACTACATGTCCACCAGGACTTGGGTTGAGTTCGGGCTAGTTTGGAGCGACCATGTCTTCTAAAAGCCAATAATCTTAATAATAATTAATTTAATTATTCCTAGGGTTATGTCGCGATTTAGCTTGGTTTTTCTAGTTAGTATACACCAATGACTCGGTCTTCTCTACCGTGGCTAGAACACTAGTCAAAGCACTCGACCACACTCTCAGTGCCAAAATTCTTGGTTATCTTGCACTCCGAAACTTAACCGTGACTAAGGCCTTTTATAGTAAATATTTATAAAAATTCTAAAATCACATTTTATTACAAACAAATAAGTAAAATAATATTTTCTAAACTTTCGGAAAGAGGGATTACGAATCTACATACTTCAGAAATACTATCGATTCAGAATATAATAGTGCATCCTTCTACGAAAATCGTCTAACAGAATTTAAAATTTAATGAGGCCTATGCAGCAACCTTAACTACCCAACTGTCAGATTAAACTAGGGACTCATAGTCCTAATCATTCTCCTAATATTGACTTACTCCTAGTTGTGAATGAGCATTTCCTAGTCGCAGGCTCGTAATAGTACGACTAACTTAAGCACTATCACGAGTTCGCAATTTATCACGAGTTCCGGATATGAGACGTGTCCAAGCCAGCCTACGTCGCAGAGTCGGCGGTAGAACGCTGTCACGGCCATGATGCTCAAAATAAACTTATAACAACTTTATTGCTCATTCACATTTCTAAATTTATTACAACATTTACAACATTTATATTTAAAAGAAAATACAATATTCTCATAATTAATGAAAATGATACAACTGCTATCTATTTCTATGTTTCTGTCTGCAAGTACACCCGTATATTCAAAGCTAAGTGAAGCCACAACTAACCTGAAAAATGTTGGTTTACAGTCAGGAATGGAACGAGTACAATCTCACAACAGAATCAATAAATGATAAAATCCATAAATCTGTAATAATACTGAGATACATGATAAGGGATAAACAGGAATCATGGTAGGAATTATGTAAGTAAAAGCAGGGAGACATGGTATACAAGACAAGCAATGACAAAAAACTGTAATGTAGCTAGACTATATCTAATAAGTGATTTGAAATACACTTTCGACATGTAAACGGCTAAGGGGTAAATCCGGTACCCTGCACATGTCGTATGCAGCTGCTATCAGACAAGAATAGACATTTTGGGGATATTTCTGGATATGTTTATTTATCTGCTAATGTACTTCCCCGCCCGGCTAGTTACCATGGATTCAAACAGGTCACGAACACGAAAATATATTGGTCACGAACAACATGCAAGAATCCATAACTACTATCTCCTGTGACAAGCGTGTCAAGAATCAACAAGATATCAATGTAAACGATATTAAAAACAAGAAGTATAGAGATAACAAATACGAAAACTATTAGAGATGTACTCGCCTGAGGTCCTGTGCTGGTGAAACCGATAATACTATACCACTCAATGAGCCACAACAGTCAACACATGCAGAAGTCTCCGGATGCTGAAATAAACATTACCAACGTTTTCAGAATAGTCAACTTAGCTAGAATTGCCTATCCTTAAGTCCAATTCTGGACACAGGGAAAAAAACGATAATTTTGGATCAAAACGGTGTCCGCCGTTGGACCCGCTTTGCACCAAAAAGCGTGCCAAAGTCTATGGTCTCTAAAGTCGTCAAACTATGTCTACAGGTCCAATTTTTTGATGCGAACCCAACCGTATGTCCAAAGTTGGATTCCGACGGCCGTGCACAAAATCGCCCGTTGAGTCGGATCGTGGGACCCGCAAAACGGCGATTCGGTCAACTGTCTCAGAATCGGACCAAACTTGGCATACATGACCAGAAAAATGATATGGTCCTATTGGCGTAAGTTTTGTCTCGATCTGACGAACGTGCACAAAGTAATTATGAAATTTGTACAAAGGTCGATATAGTAAATTTTGACGGATACGTATCAAATTCGTCGCGCACACGCAACCAATTTGAATTCCGTCAAAGCTCACACGTCCGCGAACTGGATATGCACCTTTCGATGCTTTCGGTTTACGACCACGTCGCCCGGATAGGCGGGACGCACTTCGTATCGAGGGATTTTTAAT